>JAVHNN010000076.1:0-50000 GCA_031439585.1 Pterocarpus macrocarpus
TATTGCAAGTCAAGTTGAATGGATTAAATTCATAGAAAATATATATGCCATTTTCCAATCACTATTTTTTTTCCCAGAATATCCCCACACTGATATGATCGAGATACGTGGCAGTCTTGGAGTTGCTGCGGAGAATGCCCCTATACACAAGTTTAAAATTTTCAAACACAAAACGATTCCGAAGCCTTCATATTGACCAAAATGGCAGGGGGTTTACCATGGGGAACAGTTTTATGGGAGCATAATGGAGCATCCCCTCAAAATAACGAAACCGTCCCTATGTGAAAACTACCAAAATTGCTAAGACCGAAACTACTTAAAATACTAATTTAACCCCTCTCCTGAAAACCATCCTGTACCGTAGAGCATCCCCCAAAATCACCTGTGTAAGTCGCGTCACTCCCTTGAGGCCCAGAGCAACTTTGGTGTGGGCTGACCATTTTGCTTTGCGGCCAAGGTTGTGGTGCACCGGATACAATATGGTGCATCACACACTAGTTTATAGCCACCCTCAACAAATGCGGCTAATTGCATTTGAGAGTGTGGTTAAATCCATCCAAGTGGAGCACTCCACCTGCACACCCACTACCACAGTTGCTTCCCTTCCCCACCCTATTGACCTCCTCCACTGATCACCCAACACAAGAAATAACCCCACACCTGCCTCAGCCACCATAGAGCAGTCGCAATCCACCACACATCAAATCATCGCCGTAGTTGTCGTCATCACTAGCTCTACTTAGTTGCTGCTAAACTTTCATTGCAAATGCTTCAATCCTTGTCTCCATTTTTGGCTGAACCCCACTTGCAGAATCACCATTATGTTATAGCTACTCCAATATATATTTTTTAAATGCCATTTATTACTTTTCTTTTTGAATTTGATCATGTTAATTAATAGGCAGACATACTTAATGGAAATGGTGGTTGGCCTTGTATCACCGCAGCATAGATTAATTGACCCTAGAAGAAAATGTTGGAACTATTAGCAATCCAAGCTCCAGTAAGAGAATGAGTCAAAGAGACCAAGGCCATCTACCTTTCTCATGGAACTTAGCTCTAGTTGAGAACTCCTTCCCAAAGATGCGCTCCATTTTTGAAACCAAGATCGAATCAATAAGTGCTGTGGCTTGCACCCGATCCTTCTATAGGAGCAGCACAATCTTGCTACTATGACTCACCGTCGCTGGCACAGAAATGTTTGCTCTCAATGATGGTTGCAATGGACGATGGAAGTGCAGTAGAGTATGGGGTTGGGAAGAGAGAGAGGGAACACTGAGGTTGAACTGTGCAAGGAGAGTGGAATATGCATAGACCCAATTGTTTTTCAAATGGTGCACCACACACCATAGTTAAACTGGTGCACCATAGAATTGGCCTTTGCTTAAACCTTTTTTTTTTTTTGGTAGCTTGCCATTTATGGGCTCCATCAATGTTAGTCATTTTTTTTGTTAAGTTCGTTTCTCTATGTTGCTCTATTGTTGAAACATTGGGATTATATTGGTGTTTTCCAATTTGCAGTTTGTCCAAATCCCATCTGAGCAACGATGTGGAGGTCATCCTCAGAAAATATCATTGGATAATGTGAATCATTGCATAAGAAGAGTTAGAGAAAGTCTAAGCCACTTCATAAAATTATTGAGACCTTTATTTCATTCTTTTAGTTTTTTGTTTTCTGGAATACAGACTAAAACAAATTGCTTACCTAAGACCCATGGATATTACTGGAAAATTCTTAGACCCACTATGGAGGAAATGTTTTTTCTTCTTCCATGAGGATCTTAACCATTCAATGTTGAAAAGTAAGAAAGAGAAAGAAGAATAAAAAAATGAATTAAAGGTGGAAATATTAGATGGAGGAAGGATTTTTTTCCTCCATGAAGTTAGAAGGACTCCGATATTACCTCTCTAATGAACGAACGAAAATGCTAGTTCGCGAGGCTCCTAAAACTTCTTTCTTTTGCACTATAAAAAAAAATAATAATAAATTTATTTCTGAAAAAAGAAAGCTAAAGGCACTACAGTAGCAACAATGACACTAAAAGAAAATCCAGCAAAACTTGAAAGACAAAAAATTTGTCCATCAAAAGTTAAGGAAATTAAAATGAATAGCAAGGGAATAAATGGAAGTAGAATAATGGGCCCCCTAGAATAATGGGCCCCCACCCAGGCATCAAAGTAAGTCTTAGGTTGGTTAGGATAACACCAACTCAAATTCCACAACTGAAAGCATGAAGGCTAGAATATACGCGAAATGGAGCATGAGAAAAATAAGGTGGTGTTTGGTTTGATGATTTTCATTTTCATTTTCAGTAAAAATGAAAATTAGGCCTGAAAATATGTTTGGTGATGTTTAATTGAAAATATTTTTGTTGAAAATAATGTTGGAAACATACACAAATTGAAAATGCTGATTTCACGTTTTCAGCATTTTCAAAGTATTTGATTTTAAAAGTTGAAAATATTTTCATTGGAAATGCGATGGCAAGGTGGTAAATAAGTGGAATTTTACTCTTTTCACCCTGCACAGCCCGCGGTCGATCTTTGCGGAGGATCTTCTTTTTTTCCCAAACGCACCTTCGCAGCGATTTTATTATATATTATTAATGACAAACCTTATCATCTGCGCGCTGGCAGTGCAGTGGCTCACACGTTGGCCTGGATGCCTAATGGTGAACGTTCGAATCCCTCTTTTCTCAATTTTCACAATTTTGTCTATCATTTAGTTTTTTAAAGGAAGAAAAGAAAAAAAAAGAACAAAATACACAAAGAAAAATTGATAGCTCAGTTGGCTCCATGTTGAGTCTAGAAACCTTGTGGTGTGTGTTCGAAACCTACTACCCATTTTTTTATTTTTACCAATCATTTAATTTTTTTTTCAAAAGGAAAGAAAGAAAAAAAAAAGGACAAAACAAGAGAGAAAAAAGGCACTATATACTTATATTTGTATTATTCTTAAAATAGTAAATTAAATATTTTTATTTATATGATAATATATAATTAAATGTCTATATAAAATATTTTTATATTGAACGTGTATATAATAAAATAATATTAACTATAATATTTAAATATTATCTATGTACAAATCAAAATATAATTATTGATAATAATAAAAAAATAACTTAAAAATAAGTAACTTATTTCATTCTTAATATTTTATAGAGTTATTTATTATTTTAATAAATATTTTTAATAGATGAACAAAATACTAATTTCAAATATATATCAATTTCATTATTTAATAATAAATATAATTTTATTAACTCAAATTTGATTTGAAAATATATTTTGAAAACAGGCAAATCAAACATATTTTCATTATTTTCCTTTTTTGAAAACAGACAAACCAAACACATTTCCTAAATTCAGAAAATCTGAAAATGAAAATCGTTTTCAGAAAATGAAAATAGAAAATGAAAACAAAAAATATTTTCACAAACCAAACACACCCTAAGTGCTCAAAAGTTTCATCATCACCTGAACACAGTACATAGCACGCATAAGGAATAGCCACAAAAGGATCTCTGCCCGTGGTGGAACCAGCCCCCACCACACTTTTCTAAGGAAGGACTAGTTAGCCGAAAAGGCAATAGTAATCTTGGAGGGTAGCTGTTAACATGTAGAGATAGCAACAAGGGTTGAATCCGCTAGATTGATCCGTATAACCCCTAATTTTTGGTTGGATGGGTTAATATTTTTAACTTACAAAAAAATTTCAATCTGTATAAGTCATCCCGTTTGACCCGTGGGTTGAAGCGGGACAAGATAGGTTTGGCCCGTAGGTTTTTTCTTTTTCATCTTTTTTCCCCCACCCAATGCACACAATATTTAAGCCCTTTTTGTCGATATTTATGTAATATTGGTGGACTCCATAATTTTTTTTAACTATGTTGTTGAGTATATTTATGTTTTATAGACTATATTGTTGTGTTATTAATTATGAATTTATATTTTATTGTGAACATAGTTAATTTGTAGAGTGCAAATTTTTTAATATGTTTGGGTTTGAATATTGGCTTGTGAACTTCTTTATCGTGATTATTTTAAGAGTTCAATTGGGGTGCATTGACAGTATAAAATTTTTTACACTGTCATCCAATTAAAACCTTCTATTTGCACGACCATTCAAGTAGTAGGTGGTTATATCAAAGATTTTTGCCGATGTGGCAATATATGATTGGATGTCTATGTAAAAAAGTTTTACACTAACAGTATATTCAAATTAAATGCTCATTTTAATTAGAAATTCTATCTTATTCTTATTAAGAATTGTGATTTTTAACCTTTTTGGAGTTAAGTAAATAATTTAATACTTAATGAGTAAATGAAATAAGCTTTTTTGTATAGATATTATTTTGTTACATTTAATTAAAATTTCTTTATTTTTTTAAAAAAATTTAGATGAATTAATTCATATAAAAAATAAATTTTTTCTTTATTTTCTATTTTTTGACAGGCCATCTCGCGACGAGGCGGGTTGGCTCATTTGCCATTACAATTAACATGGTCCACCACTTATTTTGGACTTTTTAATAGTCCAACAAAATAATTATAAATTTAATCCGGCCTTATGTTTCTAAAATTGCAATTTAAGTCCTTTTGTTTTTTTCTTTGCAAAGAGGGCCAGGCTATCATCACAAAGTAAAATAAAATATATAAGTACCGAGAGTGATGAAGATAGTCCTCAACTTTCTGAATAATGAGGTGCCAAGTGTGTTGTGTATTTATTTAGTTAACATATCTCTTACATTTTTAATTTTGTGCATATATATTTCGATGTTATAGTTTTTGTTTTATTGATGGGCAATCGAAATTTCATTAAAGACTCAAATCAACAAATAACAAATCTAGGAGTGAGTTAGGAGGATTCTCAATCCAAGTAAAAGAACCTCCCTCTAAAGCTAAGTGAGCTAAATGGTCTGCTACTTTGTTACAATTTCTACTAACAAAGCCACAATCAAACCTTGGAAATACATAAGCAAATAACGAAATGTCTCCAAGTATGGATCCGTCAACTGAGAGATCCTGTTCACCATCCTTGATGCTCTTGTAAACTGCCTTCACTTCTCCTTTGAGATCTACACCACTAAGACCTCTTTCCGTGGCCAAAGTTAGTCCTTCTCGTGCTGCTAACAGCTCCGCTCTTGGGGATTAGCCACTCCATGAATGACACAAGTTTTGCCTGCTAGGAAATTTCCTTCGCTATCCCTTATCACCACACCCATTCCCAGCTAAATTTGTTGCACTATTAATTGTTGCATCCACATTAATTTTGCAAATCCCTCTCCTCGGAGCTTGCCACCTGATCTCAAAATCATCATTTTGCCTTGGCATTTGGGCCGATTGCTCATCTTGCACCTTTATTACAAACCATGAAGTGGCGTGTTGTTGCACTTCCATATATGAAGTTTGTTTCTTTCTAACCCATTTATTATTTCTCTTGCTCCAAACCTAGAACCAGGCTGCCAAGATCAATTCAAGTTAGTCCTTCCATCTACTTTCTGCTAATTTACTCATATTTGAAATCCAACCAAGAACATTATCAAAGTAAATCCCAATATCCGGAATTGCCACTTGGATCACATTGATAGTAAAAGGGCAATGGAAGAATAAATGTTCTAATGATTCCTCTTCATCATCACAAAGATAGCATCCCCCCTATACATCAATTCCTTTATTCCTCAATATGCACTTCGAGCTCTCTTGCTCATTCTCCAACCAAATACTTTCACTTTCGGTTGAAGTCCAAGCTTCCAAGGGGTCTTCCATCACTTTTCCACAGTTTTAAATCGAGGAAAAATGTGATAGCCTGGCTGTTGGCACAGAATGCAATCTTCCATAGCATATCTTCATTCAACCTTGTATGCACTCTTGATCGTAAAGTGGCCTCTTGATTCAAAAGCCCAGAACAAAGAATCATTTTGTGGATTGGAGCTGAGTGGAAGAGCCAGTATAGCTTTAGCATCAACTGGATTAAAGATTTGTTCTATTACTGCTTGGTTCCATCTTAGTTCCATTAGAATCAACTGAGAAATATTCCTTATCTCATGAGGAATTAACTCCAGTTCAAGCACTCTATGGTTTGGTAAAGTTGGGATCCATGCATGACTCCTCGGATCAACGTGCTGACCATCACCCACCATCCACACTAATCCTTTAGAAAGTAATTCTTTGCCTTCTATAATGGATTGCCAAGTGAATGATGGATTATTACCCAATCTAACTTCAAGGAAGCTATCCTGAGGAAAGTATCTGGCTTTCAAAATGCGGGCCATAAGTGAATCCTCATTGTGAATGATTCTCTACACTTGTTTGGCTAATATGAATAGGTTAAAAGACTTTAGATCTTGGAATCCCAACCCTTCTCTTGCCTTTGCCCAACACATTTTTTCCCAATCAACCCAATGAACCTTCCTTCTATCTTCTTGTGAACCCCACCAAAATTTGCACATAATTTGTTCCAAATCCTTGCACGTCGTTTGAGGATTCGAAAGCAAGATATAGTATATGGAGGAATCGCCTGAGCCACTGCCTTGATTAGAACTTCCTTTCCCCTGATTGAGAGGAGTTTTTTCCTTCCACCCCTTAACATGTTTCAACACTCTATCCTTGAGGGATTGAATAGCTCCATTCTTTGACCTACCAATCATTGTAGGGAGATCAAGATATTTCTCTAAAAAAGCAACAGTGGGAATATGTGTCTCTGACAAAATAGTAGACCTAAGATTCTCATTTACATTTGGGCTAAAAAAATAGATGACTTCTCAATGTTAACTTTCTGACCTAAGGCTCTTTCATATGTGTTCAGAATATTAATGATAGTGCTACATTCATCCACTGAAGCTAGTGAGAAAATAATGCTATCATCAGCAAAAAAGAGGTGTGAAACCATAGGTGCAGCTTTAGTGATCCTGAGTCTTCTTAGCATTTGGGCTTGCTTTGCATAATATATCATAGATGATAATCCTTCCTTACAAAGAACAAACGGGTAGGGAGACAATGGATCCCTTTGCCTCGGTCCCCTCTAAGGTCTGAAATATTCCCCTGGGAAGCCATTAATGAGCACTGAAAATGAGACTGATCTCACACATTGCATAATTCTTCTAATCCACCCATCTACAAAATTTAGTTTCCTCATTATTGACTCAAGAAAGTCCTACTCAACCTTATTATAGGCTTTGTTCATATCTAATTTCATAGCCATAAAACATTCCTTACCAGATCTTTTGCTTTGTAAAGCATGAATAAGTTCCTATGCAATAAGGACATTATCTGTGATCTGACGATTCTGTACAAAAGAACTTTGAGACTGTGAAATAATAGAAGGAAGAATGACTTTCAATTGATTAGCTAAAACCTTACTTATAATTTTATAGATTACATTGCATAGAGCTATGGGTCTAAATTGTGTCATATTTTGTGGGTTCTAGATTTTTGGTATAAGGACAATAAATGTCTGAATGATGTCATCAATGAAATCACCTTTATTCAAAAAATTCAGAATTGTTTCTACCACATCTTCAACAATATTCCAATACTTTTGAAAGAAAAAAGCAGGCATACCATCTAGAGCTAGCGATTTAAGAGCACCTATTTGAAAGTGGCTTCCCTGACCTTCATGGTTGTGAATCTCATTGATAAGAAATCATTCATATCTTGGGTAACTTTGCTATCTACTCCAGTTAGAGCTTTGTCTATATCCATTGGATCAGTAAATGTGTAGAGGTCTTGGAAATAATCATAAATTACCTTCTCAACTTCTTTCTTTTCACACTTCCACTCCCTATGTTGATCTTGAATTCATGAAATATTGTTCTTTCTCTTCCTGACAGATCTCTAGTGTGGAAGAATTTTGTATTCCTGTCTCCCTTGTGTATCCATAAAACTCTTGATCTTTGCCGTGACATAATCTCCTCTCTCAATAGCAATTCATTCAATTCAGGTTTGGTTGATCTTAAGTGCTGAGATACGTTTTCTGATTGCATAGCCTGAGTTAACTCCTCAATTTCTTGTTGCAACTCATGAGCCTGCTTCCCTAAGTTCCCAAAGGTGAGCTTGTTCCAGCATTTAAATTGCTCACCTAGTGTAATATGTATACTATCAATATAACAGTGAATGATAGGGAATGTAAGCAATTCTCAATACAACAGTGCCAAATCAATAATGGTTCTCTGAAGTATAGTGAATGTAATGTCTAAGTAAAGATTAAAACAAGAATTATAGTAACAATGGACAGCCTTCAAATCAGTACATGATTCCACCAGAATGATGATACTGAGCAATCTGAATTAGCACACCTGTAAGAAGAGTTGGAATCAGATAATTGATGCAGGAGGAAAGCAGAAGAAGGTTAAGAGGAGAAGAGTTAGAGAGTTCAGAGGGAACGCATACCAATTGCCTAACTTCCTCAGAGCACATAGTCATCCCACTTTGTATTGCGTTTTGTCTCTCGTGTGCTTTTCCTCACACCCTTGCTTTGCGAATCAGGTGACATCTGTCCCTGGTCTATAACTAACTCTTTGCTGACCTCATTGCTCGCCACCAATGCTTATTGTCATTTCTCATTTTACACGTAGCACCTAGTCCCTCTAAAATTTGAGCCACCCCACCCACTTTACCCTTTAAATGGCCTTAAAACCATCCATGCTTGATTATCTTCTTACACTCTTCATGAAGTACCCACATCTTCTCAAATCTATATGGGTGCTACTTCTCTTCATTTTGGTCAACTTTCTCCACCTTATAAGTCTCTAATAAGATTGGGCAGTGGTCCGAATATGAGGAAACAAGATAAGAAACACCTATTTGTGGCCAATCATTTAACCATTCTGAATTCCCAAAAAATGGGTCAAGTGGCACCTATGCATTACTATCACCGCTTCCAACATTTTGCCAAGTGACTCTACACCCGTCAAATCCCAAATCATGCAAGCTACATGTGTCTATTGCCTCTCGAAATGCCTCTATTCGCCATGCAACTCTCCTGTTCCCCATTTTCTCATGTGGCTCTAAAATTTAATTAAAATCTCCTCCCATGACCCATAGTATCGAAGTGGCTTGATTGAGGTTTTTGAGAAGGTTCCATGACAAGTACCTGTTTGGAATTGTAGATTCCCTATAGAAGAGACTAAATCTCCACTCCTTGCCCCCATCAATCTCCCTAACCATATAATCTATTAAGTTACGACAATATGCCTTGATTGTAATATCTACCTCCTCCTACCACATAATGCCAATACTTCCTCTCCTTTCTTCCTAGCTCATCCCCAAACCCGCCTTATAACCCAATTTCCACCTAATTGCATCACCCTCTGTATTTTTCATTTTTGTTTCTAACAAACACAGAATTTCAGGTTTTATTTGCCTTGCCAGCAAGTGCAAGGCTGGAATTGCCTGTGGGTTCCTGAGACCACGACAATTCCATGTTACAAGCCTTATGGTGCTCGGTAGGACTGCTGAACCAGCACTGCTGTTATCATTGACATACCATCCTCCTTACTCTCCTTAATCCTTGGTATCTTTATGGGTCTTTGTTGCTCTTCAATATCCATTGTTGTTTGCTCATTCAATACTTTCTCAATATTTCTTTTAGTCAACACAATATTTCCATTACCATCCTTTCCCTTTTGCCTCTCTATTTTCTTCCACTTCTTCCTACCAGATCCTTTCCCTCTACTCTTCTTATTATTGTTAAGTTTATTGGCCATGCATGCTGATGAGGTCGACATTGAATCTAATTGCATTTACCTTCCAAAATAAGCAAACCATCAGTGACAGCATTTGTTCCTCCCTTCCTCTTTCTCGGACTACTGGCAACTTTTTCATTACTTTCTAACATTGGCAATATAGGACCTTTCTAGCTATCTCCTTTGGCCTTCCCATCATCCACTATCTGTATTTCCTTTCTTCCTTTCCACCCCACTGTCGACGTCGGAGGTCTCAACCATTCTCTGAACTGGAGATCCTCTTTATTCCCATTAGCTTCCTCCTCACAATCATCTATAGTATGACCTAGTAAATAACACTTGTAGCATAAGTTTAGTAGTTTTTCATATTGTATGAAAAACCACTACGGTTTCAGGTTTCCTTCAACGTTTAGTGTCACCCCTTGTCTTAGAGGTTTTGATATGTTGATCAAAACCTTCAGTTGAAAGTTGTCTCCATTACTTCTGCCCTCCCTCCCCATCCTTACCTCCAAGCATTTGCCTAACGCACCTCCAATCATCTCACCCACTACTCTAGTTCTAGCCACGAAAGGAAGGTCAATGACTTTAATCTAGAATGTTACTTTCATTAAACATAATTCTAAGGGTCTTTCCTTGCCATCATACTCTCGAATCACTAAGAGGTTCTTATCAAATGACCAAGGACCCTCCTCTAATACTCTATCTCTATCTCTTTTGTTAAAAAAATTAAAGATCATTGTGTTTTCACCTACCTTCTGCATTCCTCTTACTTCCCTCCATACAGACTCCATTACTTTTCCAAGTGCTCTGAAATTATATGGCCGTGTAGTAAGCAACCTTCTCGCAATCACAAACTTATTATAGGCACTCGACGATGCATTTTGTTTCAATGAACCCCCGAAATGCCATACCTTCCTCCTCCGAGTGTCGAAGATTGCTACATCTCCTTATGAGCACCTCCGCCATTCCTCGCCCTATCTCCCATCACTCCACCTCCTATGATTGACAACCAATGAGAGTATCCTCACAGCTCGTGAGACAAGCCTCTACATAAACCTCTACCGCCGCTAGACAAAACCTTAGTAGAGCAAGTCTCGAGAGGAAAAAAATTCTTTGTATTTTTAGTTATATGCATGTTATGTGTGTTGAATACATTTATTGATTTATATACATGTTATACAGTTCACTTATAGCAGGACGAGGATCTGGTTTTGGACGAGGCAATGGTAGACTGAAAAAGCATGGCCTACCTTCTCGCACTCGTGTTCTATCCACCACTTCCACGGCACCCGCACCCACCACTACCACCACTGCTACTACTTCCACCCCTTCGAGTTATCCTCCATATTCCATATTCGTAATTTTTAGGATTTTTTCTATTTTTAGAATTATACTGTGATAATTTTATTTTATTTCTTCTGTTATTGATATTTTTATTTTAATTAACGGTGTATATTTTTATATTTTATTTATATGGATTTGTGAATAATTAAAACAATAATTTGAAACATTTAAATACTAATTTCAAATTTTAACAATATAAACCCAAAAATATAAAAAAATCTTTATATATTGATGAAATTTCCGTCGGTAATTACATATATTAAAAATATTACCGATGTATTATCAATCAGTAATATTATTAACATATAAAAAATGATGTGTAATTATATTCCGTTGGTAATTATAAAAAATTCGTTGATTTAATTTCGTTAGTGACGATTTCTAATGCTATTATTACCAACACTACTTTAATTATATAAACAAATTTTTTTGGTCATTATAATTACATATATTACCGACGGAACCGACGCGTATCTTATCAACGAAAATGTTTTTTGATGGATTTGGTTGACTTTTCCATTGGTGAATTTGTCGGTAATTAGCGTATTTCTAGTAGTAAAATATATTCATTACACAAGTAATGACTTAGCTACATTATAATTATTATCAATTTATAATAAATAAAAATTAATAAATTAATATATGTTCATATTAAAATTTTATTTAAGACATTGATGCTTTGCATGACAAAAGAATTTAGCCATAAATCAATTTTCTTACAAATTTGATACTTAAAACGGGTGATACTGAACATATGCATGGGAGTTGCCAACGATGTTTGATACATGAGTAATAACTTATGTAAAATGGGTAATATCAAACATATACATTGCACTATAGATGTAACGTCCCGATTTCCGACCTTATATCAGATTTCTGATTTCCGACTTAATCTCAAAGGCTTATGAACTGGCTTGGTTTTCCAATTTCCGACCTTAGGTAAATCACAATGTACGCGACATCTGAGTTCCGAGTTTATCTGATTAGATCTCTGAATTGGTCTCCAAGTTCGACCATAATTTTCACGAGTTCTGATATCGAGCTTATTACCAAGAGCTTTTCATCTCTTGATTTTCCCGAGTTTTGACATCGAGTTTGGAGTGCCGAGGTCCTATAAGTTCTGATTTTCTGGTACACAAGATTAATGTTTTGAATCCCAATCTCCGGTGTTATGCTTAGAAACGATTCAAGTTTACATTATGTCCCCTGACTTCCAGGTTTGAGTGTTTTGGTTTCACATTCTTGCCCTTGACTTTCGATTTTAAGGTGATTGTGCTTTACGATTTCCGACATCTGACTTTGCTTTCAAGTTTTGAGTAAACCAGATAATATTTTCGAGTTCCGATTTCATCTCCAAGATGTGCATGATTTTCGACTTTAAGAAGAATACGAGTTCCGATGTCATTTTCAGAATATACTAGAAATGAGTCCCACTTTTAGGCGACATGGAGAGCAATTCTGTCACAAAAAGGGGACGACGTGGAGAGCAATTCTGTCACAAAAAGAGGGCGACGTGGAGAGCATTTTGGTCACAAAAAGAGGGGAAGGTTGGCTGAAATTCAGCCTTGTGTTTTGAGGCCAATCAAAACCCTCCAAGTTAACTACCACTAATGCCTATATAACATATTCTCCTCCTCTCATTCAGCCCCATTTCTTACATTGCCTTCTCCCTCACTTCAGCTCTCTTTTTCTCTTCTTCACTCATCCAACTCCATCCAACTTTCAAATTCATCCAAGTTCCAGCTACAAACTCAAGCCTAACCATATAATAAGAGATAGAGGTTTTCTTCTTGCTTGATTTTCTGACTATTGGATGATTGGTGGTGGTTTAATTCCTTAATTTTGATAAATTGATTGAATGATTATGATGAATTATAACTGATTTATTGGCTGTGTGTGAGATTAAAACTGAATTGGAAACAAGAAAGGATGAAGATAGGAAGAGTTGAGAGGCTGGAAAACTCAAAACCCTCGGTAGTCCGTACGGCGGAGTGTATGGCTCCGCCTCCTGCTATTTAAAATTGATGAAACCATTTTTATGTGAAACTAGACATCTAGGGCTTTCTATACATATATCATATAAGGTCATTGGATTAATATTGAGAGAGATAAGAATTTTTGAAGTTTGACCTAGAAATTAGGACATCCAACTGGGCAATACGGGTTGAAAAGGGTGTAACTCACCCTATACAACTCCAAATTGAGTGAAACCAATTTTGTTGGAAAGCTTATACATAGGAGAACATCATACAAAGAAATTCCGAGTTTGTTATCATCTCAGTTGTTCCCAGTGATTCGAAAAAATTACTCTATGTCTAAACTAGGCCAAAATAGGACAGTTCATGAAGGTTTAGTTTCGGGGCTTATAACTCGAGCCCTACTAAGGCAAAATGCATATGAAAGTTTGTCCTGTTAGCTTTTATAAGAAACCAATTTCGTGTAATTTGAGACAGTTTTCGATTTTTAGCAGATTATTACTTTTGAGTGTGCAATTCTAGCCAGCCACAGGGCAAGCCGGGATAAAACCTGAATAACTTGAGTTATGGTTATCGAAATTAGATGGGACCAAAGAGGTTAGAAAATAGACACATAACACTTTAACATATCCAAAATTGAGGTCCAAATGAGTTAAATAGAAATTATGACATAATTTACAAAAATCAAGTTGAATACAAGTAGTGAGGCAGTAAATATGTTTTAAAGCACAATACTTGTGCCTTGAATTTGATGATTGAAACATGAATGAAATATGTTGAATTATGAATGGAATGAGATGATTTCTTTGATAAGTTGATATGCTGAGTACTGGCACTATTCATGGGGAAGCGGACATGTTCCGTTATGCCGCCAAAAATTCGGTAAAGTATGTGCATGAGTTATGATATACATGTAGATACATGAGCATTTTCAGGAAAGCTATGAAAGTCATGTTATGAGAAATGTAAAGATTATACTATGATGAAAGTTCCATGATACTTGGGCCAGCCCCGGAATAAAGTTAAGGAGAATAGATTGGTGGAAAGTCAGGGAAAGTAAACCCGGCATTCCTGTATAGGAGCAGGCTTCGATCTGGCAGGACTATTACCTAGGAGTCTAAAATAGCCAATAACTCCCAGGGGACCAAGTGATGGAAAATGATGAAAAGTAATGGAAAAGTTTATGAACAAAGGTTCAAGAGCAAGTTTGCATGATTGCATTAAATGCATAATTACATTAAATGGTCATTATAAGTCATTTACAGTTTATTTGTTACATTCACTTACTGTCGTATGCTCATTATTCTGTGTATTGTTAATATTAGTTTATTCTGTTTCTTATATGGTCTTAAGTAAAATCGGACCTTGACTCGGACCGGACATTTTTCCCAACCTTATTAAATAAGAATAGTTAAGTTTAATCTCATGTTTTTATAATTAACTAAAACCCGAGGCGGCTGAGAATGAACCTGGCGTCGGATTAAGCGTCATGCAGAACCTCTTGAGAATTTCCTTAAATTCTCACCTCGTTTTGCATTTCCGCCTCATTCTCAGACGTGAGCGATGGACTCGACGGCTACCCTCTTCATTGAGGTTCCAAACCTACAGTTTCACCAGGACCCCGAGTTGGATTCACTGTACCTAGCTGGCTTCCACCATTTCTGTCTCTACTTTTTAACATTAGGAATTTTGTTATCCCTTTACTTCACTCTGCTTTTGATATGTATATTTATAAACTGAAGCTTTGGCTTCTAACTTATATATGTATATATGCAACTAAAGATATGTCCATGCTACTCACGTTATTATATAAAGCGCCCTATTTCGTAGGTATATATGTCAGTCATGTACATATATATCAGGATATAAAATAATGAATACAGCTTTAGACAGAAGACTAATATAGTAACGCAATCTATCCAATTTTATGCTATGACTTAAGCATAACATTAAGTTGGTAGGGTGTTACAATAGATGCCAAAGATATTCACTACACAAGTAATGGCTTATCTAATTTATAATTATTATCAATTTATAATAAATAAAAAGTAATATATATATATATATATATATATATATATATGTTCATTCTAAAATTTTATCTAAAACAATAATGCTTGCATGACAAAAAAATTTAGACATAAAATAGTTTTCTTACTAATATTGATGCTTAAAATAGGTGATACCGAATATGTATATTGCACAAGAGATGTCAAAGATGTTCATTACAAGAATAATAACTTACCTACCTTATAATTATTATCAATTTATAATAAATAAAATTAATAAATTAATATATGTTCATATTAAATTTTTATCCAAGACAATGATGCTTACATGATATAAAAAAATTTAGATATAAAATGGTTTTCTTACTAATATTGATACTTAAAATAGCTAAATAATTTAGTAGATTAGTATGATGTTATTAGTCAGTTGATGACGATGAATGCTTTTTGTGAATAATTTACTTTTTGGAACAATTGCTGAAATGAAACAATGAGAGATATAGTTGGTAATTTATGTTTGGCATATGGTAATTTGACTTATGTGTTGTGTCTGCAAGAATGATTTTAAATATACATTTTAGTTTCTATTACTTTATCAAAATCATGTTACTATCCACGCCAAAAATAAAATGTTACTGTCATTCAGCTTCTTCTATTTATATAATTAGCAATTATTGATGCTGTTTTGATCATGCATAATTTTCATAGCATTTCATCTTTAGATATTTGTTTTGTTAAATTATTTGCACAGTAAAATTATGCAAAATTAAAACATTGCAATTCAAGTCAATTTTTATATAACATTCACCTTATCGATTTTTTAGTCTTTGTAAACGTATAATCACTCGTGCATCGTACGGGTAATACACTAGTACTCCATTAAGCCAATTTTAAATCCTTGAAGTTAAAAAAAAATTGTTAGTAGGGAAAGTTAAAGCTTAATAACAAAAAGAAGTAAACTAACTGAGATCTACTTTTACAACTAGCAGAGGTATCTTTTTTTTTATTATTATTAACAACGGGGCTAAACGGCCAAAGAAGACAAATTAAACAGCCACTATTCTAGGATAGATAGAGCCAACAAAATCAACATGAAAAGCTAAAGAAATACAACTAGGCAAAGAAGAAAACAAGTGTAGACCAGGCTGCATCCCATGGCCCAACTTAGCAAGAATGTTCGCATAGGCATTAGCCTCTCTAAATTGATGGATGATCTGAACTTCACCAGTGGCAACACAAAGAGTCTTAATTGTTAAAATCAACGGGCTACAAGAGTGAGTCCCAGTAGGAGTATAAAGAGAAAGTTGCCTAGCACAAAGGGAATCTACCTCCAAGATAACTTTCCTTTTCCCCATATTCTGAGCAACTTTTAGGCCAAAAAAATCCCCATAACTCAACCATCGTGATGGAACAGAGGCCCAAATTAGCACTAAAGCCATGATGATCCTGAACAAGATCTCCACAAGCAGCACTATTATTAATGAAAACAAATCCATCTGAGTTAACCTTGACCCATTCTTCGAGAGGAGGCTTCCATCTAATATATCTCAACTGAAATTCTGCTACTCTTGCTTTAGCTAAAGAAAACATAGTTTGAGCCATATAATGATCTCTAGCAGTCCATATAATCCGATAGAAAATATCATAAGGGTCAGTTTGCACTCCCTCAAACACAAAATCATTTCGGTGCTTCCATAACAGATCATAGGAAGAAGCAAAAAGGAGGGGCCAAGGGACCCCATGCATAATCCGAGTTTGGTCAAAAAGATTAGAAGCCACCCACTCAGGAAGGTTAAGCTAGAAAAAATCTTTTTGAGCCAAACTAGCATCAATGCTAGTCCATGTACTTTGCGCCACTACACAATCACGACAGAGCATTGATTCAACATTATCACCACAAACAACACAAGTTGCATTCTGGGCAAGATGTCTTCTAACTCTATTTTTATTTGTCAATAAAGCATCATTAGCAAGAAGCCATAAAAAGGATCTTACTTTTTGGGGAGCATGAATTCCCAAATCTATTGAAAGCTTTTATTATGAACTTCAGTACCAGGCGACAAAAATATTGAACAAGCAGACTTGATAGAGAATTCTCCCAAACTAGTAAGAAGTGATATCATCCTCACCAAGGTTGTCTTGTGGTGGCTTGATAAGGAGGAACAGCTACAAGCATTCTTCATCCAACACCTGAGACAGTTTCAGAAAGTCCCGATCACTTTTCGGAGTGACATAGTCAACCACTTTTTTAGTCAATAGATCTTCATCTAGAAAGCCTTCCGCAAAATTAGCAAGAGCAATAACACCAGGGATCCAATGATCCTATTAGTAGAGGTATCTAATTCTTACCCTCCTTGCACATCTTGACGGATAAACTATGTGTCATTATAAATATATATCTAGTTTAGGGATGGCAAAAAAACCCGTTTAAGTGAATACTCGCAGGAATTACCTGCAATGGGGATGGGGATAGGGACGAGTTTGGTTCCACGGGGATAGGGGCATGTCCCCATTAAGCTAATAGGGGCGGGGATAGGCGATAAGGTCCCCGCCCCATGGGGACCCGTGAAATCCTCGCATAAATATAAAATTACTCAAATACCCTTCTATATATATAACTATATGAAAATACTCTAGACTCGCTTCACTTTCTCTACTACTGTTCTACTTTTCTATAAGAGTGTGACTGTGATTTCTTTTTTTCTAACCCAAATGTGAAGTGGTTTGTTAAAGTTTTTATTTGGAATTTGGATATTTGAGTTTTTGTAATATGAATATTTTTATTTTGTGATTTGGATATTTCTATTATTTTATAACGAATTTACAATTATGTATTTTATTTGTAATTTAAATTGTGTTGGATAATAGTATGAAATATGCATAATTATGGATGTTTTATTTAGACTTAAGAGTATTTTTTTTTTTTAGATTTTTCTCTTTTTTAGATTTTTTTGAGTTTTTCTTATAGAAATCTGCGGATATCTGTAGGGATCTGAGTCCCCATGAGGAATGGGGAATGGGGACCCATGACAGGGATGGGGATGGGGACAGGGCCAAAATCCTAAATGAGGACGAGGAGCGGGGGGCATGTCCCCGCCTCCATGGAGACCCATTGCCATCCCTAATCTAGTTCATTTAAGTGATTTAGCACTTGTTTTTGTTATGTAATGACTTGAGTTTAAATTATGTAAATAGAAAAAATTAATGTGGAAAAACTTTGTCTACATAATAAACTAATCTAATTCAAAACAATATTAGTCAGATCCAATGGATTTCATATATTGGTGATTTAACTCATACTTTGAAAACAATGAGTTATACTTTCATTTTTTATTTTATTATTATCTAATAAATTATCCTTGTAACAATTATCTCTAAATAATAAACTCTCTAATATAGCTTAGGGTTCAATCAACCTTCATTCAAAACATCTTCTTGGCATAGAGCCTTTTTATGGCTAACACCAGACTTTATACTAAAATCCTTGGAGCCTTTTTCAATAAAGAAACTCTAATGCCCTTGGCCTTGGTGGCTTTATTAGATAAATTATATTCCGGTGCCACTCCTAATGATTCCTCTCCTAGTATGTGCATATCACTTGGCAATAAATTTGATTATCCCATTCTTGGCTTTTGCCCCTAATGCATATCTCATCTTGTTCAAGAATGACTAACAAGTTGTCTTATTAAAAAAACCCTCCTTCATCTAACCATCAATGTGAAAATCTCATAAAAGATTTGGTTGTTACTACATTATGCTTTTCATGTCTACATTTGATGTTTCAAGACCATATTTGATGATCTTGTTAGTGAGAAGTTTTCCAATCAAGATTGACTATTTCACCTTCACCATGATCGTGGCTCATCAACAACCGTATTCATTTTTGTTATGGTCCAAACATGACCTTTACATGTTAATTAGATTTATCTTTTATCATATTGTTATCTAATAAATTATCCTTATAATCACTATCTCTATATAATTATAAACTCTCTAATGTTACTAGTAATCGAATTCAACCAGCTTGATGGGAAATATGTATGTATGCATTAAAACCTTTACCTTTGGAAAAAAGAGCTACTCTACATATATCTATTTGAAGAGTGTTATTTGAACTTACACAGTTAATTATATTTATGACTTTAAGAGAACACCTAGACTGAGATTTATAGAAAAATAAAAGAGAGTAAAAAACTTTACCAAAATTTAGTTGTTACAATGATATATCATGCTTATTGATTGAATCAATAGGTAGATCATACCACTTCATTTCATCCTATAATTAACCACCAAGATTTTTGTTAAAAATCCTGATAATATTTTTTTGGCTCTATAATATTGCTCTTAGGGGAAAACGATGAAAGAAAAATGTTTTTTTTTTACTTTTTATTTTCTGAAAAAGGAAAAAGCAATCCTAATGTTCACTTGGTGTCCAGATTTTAATGTTAAAAAAATACTTCTTATTTTCTTTGGGTGAAAGAAACTCACATTCATGAGAAGCACCACGCAACTTGATTTAGCCAGGGAGAATGTAGCAAATAACAAGTTGAGCGCAAAGGAGAATATGATTCCATACGATAATATAATTTTATAGTGGCTCAGTCTAAAATGAGATACTATCTAGTTACACAGCGATTATTATGTTACACTGTCAAATATTTAACGCTTTATCAAATACAATTTGTAGTTAATAAAATATCTACTAATTTTCCTTAAATATTAAACTAAAAAATAAGTTATAAAATAAGAAATTAATTTTAATATATTATTAGTGTAAAAATATTTTATATAATTATCTAATCATATATTGTTATGTTATATATTTTAATAATTAGCTTAAAAATTACACATATAAACGCATACAATTGCTTGATAGTAAAATATTTTACACTAATTAATAATATATCAAAATTAATCTTATAAATAATACTCAATGCCACATTACCCTAATCAAATTTTGCACACAAAAATTAAAGGTCTTGCTAGCTACTTACTAAAAAATATTCGAAAATTAGGCTAACAAGCTGTAGGTCAGGTGGTCAACAATCAGTATAGTAATAAGTGGGTGTTTTCGTTCTTTATTCGAACCCGAAACCTGAATAATACACATATACTCTTAACATTATTACATAATTTTCAAATTATAAATTTGAAAATTACAATTCATAAAGATACTGATACAATTGTTCAGACGACCACTGGTGTAACCACTTGAATTAAGAAGGCCTTTATTGTTTTGCTTTCTGACAATGCTCGAGAAGATAGCACGTTTAAGCACTTGACGTACTGCATCCTCCCCCTGGTTCAACGATGAATTATTGGAAACTCCAGTATTGGTACCGGTGCTAGCTTTTGCTCTCCATTACAGTGAGAACACGCATGCAGTAGGTGACCCTACACGGGTACGGCAAGTATTGACAAGAACCTTTCGCAGATCACCAATAGGGTGTTTGATAGGACACTCCACTTTAACACCAAAACCATTACCATTTTTATTGTGACATATTTTGGCCGCCGCAGAAAGACCTACATCTTTGTTGATATGATAGTGTGCCCAAGTCACCATGTAAGCATTAATAGAATTAACTTTTTGAGTAAATCTATATTTTAGCCGTTGTAAGATTTCTATTTTAATATTTTAATTTTTAAAAAATTAAATATATATATTTTAATTTCTAAAAATCTTTTCTTTAATATTTTAATTCTTAACAGATTAAATATATACACTTTAATTTTTGAATAATTTTTTAACATTTTAGTCTGTAAAAGACTAAATTTATACACTTTATATATTTGATATTTTTTATTTTTTATTATAAAATATAACTAGAAAAATAAATTATAATAAGACATAATTTTTATTAATTATTTAATTGAAAATTTATACATCAAAATTTAATTAGATTAATTTCATATTCCAATATTTAATTGAGTTACATATAATATATGTAATTATTTTTATTATATATAGTTAAATTTATATTAAAAATTCTTTATTAAAAAATATTATATAATTAAATCTCTCATTCCAAGATTTTTATTAATGTGTTTGACATGATTTTTATAACAAAATAAAAATATAGATAAATATAATATTTTTAATAAAGAATATTTAATATAAATTTAATTATATGTAATAAAATTAATTACATATATGATCACATATAACTAAATTAAATCTTGAAATGTGAAATTAACCTGATTGAACTTTAATATATAAAAACTCTTCTCTTTCTCTCTTTGTATCTGTCTTTGTCTCTCTTTATCTCATTTTTTTATTATGAAAATAATAAAAATAATTATTAAAAAATATATATAAATAATAAATTATTTTCAATATAAATTTTATTTATATATAACAAAAATTAAAAATAATTAAAACAATTACAAGTAAAATAGTATATTTAAATAACTATATTAAATTTTAAATTTTAAATTAAACAATTAATAAAATTTATATTCTAGTATAATTTTTTTGGTTATATTTTATAGTAAAAATAGAAAATATCAAAACATATAAAGTGTATATATTTAATCTTTTAAGGATTAAAGTATTAAAAAAATCATTCAGGGATTAACGTATATATATTTAATCTTTCAAGAACTAAAATATTAATAGGAAATCTTTCAAGGACTAAAGTGTTAAAATAAAAATCAAGGACTAAAGTGTATATTTACTCTAATTTTTTCTTCATCTCAAGATCGAAAAGACCACTTTTCAGTGAACAACTGTATGAAACAATAGTGGTCTCTATTGTGCAATTGTCTTTAGCCCTTGTGAAGGACAATGGAGAGCTAGAAGAAGAATCAATGCCTGTTGTGCCTCGAGGAAGAGAATATATAGAAATGAAATACAATAAAAAATTTTAATATAATTTATACTAGTTTAAGATCAAGGAATATCTCTAAACTTAATGAGTACTTATAAATGTACTTATAAATAACTTATTATTAAAGAAATTTAAAAATCAAATTTAATCGAAAAGATCAATTAGGTGAATTAACCTTACACATTGGTTAAGATAGTTTCATTCCTAATAAATAAAATTTATTCATCTTTATTTATACACTAGCTATAATTTCAAAAGTTAGGTTAAACAAAAATCATAATTAATAATCTCTCAGTAGCTTTTGCCCCATTACAGCGAGATCACACAGTAGGTGGCCATACACGGGTACGGCAAGTCTTGACAATAACCTTTCGCAAATCAGCACTAGGGTGTCTGATAGGACCCTCCACTTCAACTACCAAAACCATTACCATTTTTATTGTGACAAATTTTGGCCGCCACAGAAAGACCTACATCTTTGTTGACATGATAGTGTGCCAAAGTCACCATATAAGCATTAACAGAATTAACTTTTTGAGTAAATTTACACTTTAATCTTTGAAAGATTTCTATATTAATATTTTAGTTCTTAAAATATTAAATACATACATTTTAGTTTTTAAAAGACTTTCCTTTAACATTTTAGTTCTTAATAGATTAATTGTATATATTTTAATCACTAAATGATTTTTTAACACTTTAATTCTCAAAAGATTAAATTTATACACTTTATATATTTTGATATTTCTTATCTTTTACTATAAAATATAACTAGAAAAATAAATTATAGTAAGATATAATTTTTATTAATTATTTAATTTAAAATTTATACATCAAAGTTTAATGAGATTAATCTCATATTCCAATATTTAATTGAGTTATATATATCATATATGTAATTATTTTTATTATATATAATTAAATTTATATTAAATATTCTTTATTAAAAATATTATATTTATCTATATATTTCTATTTTTCTATAAAAATCATGTCAAACACATTAATAAAAATCTTGGAATGTGAGATTTAATTATATAATATTTTTTTAATAAAGGATATTTAATATAGATTTAATTATATGTAATAAAAGTAATTATATATATGATCACATATAACTCAATTAAATCTTGGAATATGAGATTAACCTAATTGAACTTTGATGTATAAAAAATCTTCTCTGTCTCTCTTTGTCTCTATCTCTCTCTTTATCTTATTTTTATTTTTATTATGAAAATAATAAAAATAATTATTAAAAAATATATAAATAATAAATTATTTTCAATATAAATTATATTTATATATAACAAAAATTAAAAATAATTAAAATAATTACAAGTAAAATAGTAAATATTTAAATAACCATATTAACTTTTAAATTTTAAATTAAACAATTAATAAAGTTTATACTCTACTATAATTTTTTTGGTTACATTTTATAGTAAAAATAGAAAATATCAAAACATATAAAGTGTATATATTTAATCTTTTAAGGATTAAAGTATTAAAAAAATTATTCAGGGACTCAAGTATATGTATTTAATCTTTTAAGAACCAAAATGTTAAAAGAAAATCTTTCAAGGACTAAAGTGTTAAAATAAAAATTTTTCAAGGACTAAAATATATATTTATTCTAACTTTTTTCTTCATCTCAAGATCAAAAAGACCACTTTTCTGTGAACAACCATATAAAACAATAGTGGTCTCTATTATGCAACTGTCTTTAGCCCTTGTGAAGGACAATGGGGAGCTAGAAGAATCAATGCTTGTTGTGCCTCTAGGAAGAGAATATATAGAAACAAAATAATGAAATATAATAAATAATTTTAATGTATCTTACCCTAGTTCAAGATCAAGAAATGTCTATAAACTTAATGAGTATTTATAGATGTACTTATGAATAATCTATCATCAAAGAAATCTAAAAATTAAACTTAATCGAAAGACCAACTAAGTGAACCAACCCCATACCTTTATTAAGATAGTTTCATTCCTAATAAATGGAACTTGCTCATTTTTATTTATGCACTAGCTATAATTTCAAAAGTTAGGTTGTAAACAAGCCATAATTAACAACCTCTTTGTACCCAATATAATGATTTTAATTAAGAACCTCATAGTATTGGTGGCCTTTACATCCCTTTAACTCACTTTTCAACTTGATATAGTGTTTGTTACATCTAATTGTCTAAAAACATTTTAGAAGAAAATTTCTGAATTTTAATATGAAAATTCAAAAGTTTTGGTTCTATGAGGAGTATGATCCTAAGGAAGTCCTTAAGCTAGGGAACTTACCAATTTCTACTCTTCAGCATAATCAAATACTAGTCCAAGTTTATGCTAATACTTTAAATTCGATTGATTTCAAAAGGCATCAATGCCCTATTTTTCTATTTGAGTTTCTTGTGAGTATGAAATATAATTCATTATAGAAGACAAATTTGTATGTCTCAACATCCAGGTAATCATTTGCTACATTACAAAGATATCATAAACGGGTAACACCATTACAATGATGGTCATTGTAATTAGTAGAAGCCATTCTACTGGCTACTAAGAGGTTCTTAATTAAAATCATTCTATTTATTACTAAGAGGTTGTTAATTATGACTTATGTGCAACCTAACTTTCAAAATTATAGCTAATGCATAAATAAAGATAAGCAAGTTATATTTATTAGGAGTGAAACTATCTTAACAAATGTATGGTGTTAGTTCACCTAGTTGGTCTTTCAATTAAGTTTGATTTTTAGATTTCTTTGATAATAATTTATTTATAAGTATGTCTATAAGTGCTCATTAAGTCTAGATAGGCATGTTATCGATGCGGGGCGGCAAGTGCTTTTCCGTTTCCCATCCCCATGACCCCAAACCCTCCTTGCCCCTATCCCCAATCCCCACTATGAGGGATTTTTTTCCCCATCCCATTCCCTGCCTCCCCACAGGTCCCCATGGGGATCCCTAGAAAATACAAAAAAAATTGTGAAAAATAAAGAAGTATGAAGTAAAGATTTCACCTTTGCAGGATCTTAAAGCAACCAAACAATAGCCAAGATAATGACAAACCAAAGATTAAACAATTGAAATATCACAATGGAGGCTAAAATGGAGAACAACAGGCAAAATGCACCAAAACACGTTAAACTTGCAACTGGAAGAAGCCAAACAGCCACAAAAATGAAGAAAGGAATAAACTGAACTATGTTCAAGAAGATGTACTTCAACTCAAGCCACAATAGGAGATGAGGCTAGATTTGAGCAGAGAGTCAAACAATAGACAAGATATTTCAGGTGAAAAAAAAAATCTCCCCAAGATTTTGTTTATTATACTAAGAATCAGACCCAAGCTGAAAAAAAATCTTTACTATTGTTGCATTGGCATGTCATGAGGGTGAGGTTAGATTTGGAGAAGAAGAAGAAAAAAAAGGGGAATGGTGGACGGTGCTGGCGATGGTAACGCGATCTGGCGAGGAGCTTAACGATCTAGTGATCTGGGCTACTACTAGTGGTTGATGTGCTATGACATTCTTTGGTTTTATGCAAAATAGAAAAGGGGAATCGCATGTTGTAAGGGCGTGGAGAAGAAGTAGAACTAAAGAAGAAAAGGGGAATGGTGGACAGCACAGCCTACCAGCCTCTCTCAGATCTAGTTTCAATAGAATATTAGAATGTTTCATAAGAGTTTAGTTAGGTTAGCTGATTTTACAAACATTTTTAATTATTAAATTAATTAAATAGGTGTGAACTGTCATAAAAGTATATGTACATAAAGTTATAGTAAATATTTATTAAGGGTGATATGGTATTTTCAAATTGTGGGGTGCCCGTGGGGTGAGGAGAGTGATCCCTACCCTCATTCTTGAATTTGCAGTGGGGGAGTTTATTCTCCGTCCCCGTCCTAGAGGGGGAAAAATCCTTGAACGCGAGGCCCTGAATAGGGCAGCCCCTGCAAGGATCCCCATTGGATAAGGATTTTTGACATTGTTAAGTCTAGATGCATTCCTTGATTTGAATAAGCTAGAATGAGTTACTTTAAAATTGTTTATTGTATTTCATTATTTCATTTCTATATATTCTCTTTTTATTATTTTATGTGGGGAGGATCTTTCTAGATAGGGTATGAAAATGGGACAGAAATTGGTGAATTTAAAAAAAATTAAAGATTTAGAGTTTTTGAAGGAAAACAGAAAAAATTTTGGAATTTTGAACTTTTTTGACATATTTTAAAAAATTTTAGGGATTTTTTTGACATATTTTAAAAATTTCAGAGATTAATTTAAATCAATTCAAAATCAATGCCACATCAGTATGCCATGTGGCATGATTTGTCAAAGTTCTTGCCACGTGGCATACTGACATGTCATTTAACAGGATACATAAGCAAAATAGTAATAATTGACTAATGGTTGACTACTTAGGAACTAAAATAACTAATCGAATACAATTTCGATGACTAAAAAGTTAATTTCTAAATTTTAAGGATTCAAGTAAAGTACGCTTATAATTTCAGGGACCAAAGTGATACTTAACTCTATTTTATTCTCATGAGTTGTGTTATACATAAATTTAAATTTTACATTAAATACAATATTTTTATTATATAAATATCTATTATATTATATTATATTTATTTTACTTCAATATATGGGATAATTATTTTTTATATGAGATTTTTGTGAAAAAATTTGATAAATATGGTGTTTTTGGTGACATTAGAAAAATATGGTATTTTTATTTTTTATAATGTTTTCTCTCTCTTTTTTCTTTTTCTCTCTCCTCTCTCTTCTTTTCTTCTTTCTTTCTTTTTTTTTTCCTTCTCTCTCTCTCTCTCTCTTAATCTCTCACTCTCACATATACAACACACACAAAAAAAAAAAAAATGAAATCTGGTGTATTTTCATGCGAATTTCAAAATTTTTAATTAAAATAATAAGATCCGGTTGATAGCAAGCCGGATCTCCTTTTTCTTTCTCCTATTTTTTATTAAAATAATGGGATCCGACTGACAATAAACCAGATCTCCTTTTTCTCTCTCTTTATTTATATAAAAATAATGGAATCCGGTTGAAAATATACCGGATTTCAATTTTTTTATTAAAAATAATGGGATCTGTCTGACAACAAACTAGATTCCTTCCAAAATCCTATATTTTTCAAATTTTATCAAAAATCTCATATATCCCCAATAAACCACTCTAAACACCATATAAAAAAAAATCACCCTCAATATATGTATACTTTAATATTTACTCACACTTACATAATTATAGGGTGTGGATACATATAATATTAAAAAATAAACATTTTCTTCATTCATATATGGAGACAAAACTTAAAGACCACGGGCAGGGTCCTTTTTACTTACAACATATATTTATACCTACAATTTTTTTTTCTAGAACTTTAAATTTATCACAATTTTTATTCATAAGAGAGTCATTATAGCATGTTTGGATTTAATTATTTTGGAGAAAAGAGTCACTTATTTTCTACAAGATTACTCGAAAAATTAATTAAAAGCTGTTTATAATATAAAATAAGTTATTCAAACACACATTAACTTATCCTATAAGCTAGCTATAAAGGAGAGATTCTTATATTTTGTTCTAACATCTCATATTTAGGTATACTCATAATAAAAATGTATCCTAAATCCTAATAATTTTATTCAAAATATACTCACTTATTTTTGTATTCCACCAACATTTTATTGTCAATGTATCTAAATATAAGGCATTAAATTTAGGAATTAATTTCTACGTATTGATAATATAAAATAATTTTATACTATCAACCAATAAGATTGCAAGAAAGTGTTAACTCTTGTTAGATAACTACTCACCACCATTTGTCACTTTCTTGCAATTTTATTAGTTGATAATATAAAATTATTTTACATTGTCAGTATATAGAAATAAAACTCTTAAATTTATATGTATAGAGAAAATTTTCAGCATTACCACCTATCACTCCCAAAGCAAGGCATCCTATATAAGATGATTTCTTAGATGTTGTCAGATCAATAAACAGTAATGTAATGCTCTATTTTATTTATAGTTCAATACCTCATATACTACGTTGAACATATTGTGAAAGTGAAAAATTCAATGACTCAAAATATAAAAGAAAAAAGATTAATTCGTATATACTGACAGCGTAAAATAACTTTATACTATCAATCAATAAAAATATTAAAAAATGACAAATTATAGTAGATCTCTTATCATGATAGGTAGTTACTTGTATGAATTGATATTTTCTAATATTATTAGAAACTGACAATATAAAATTATTTTACACTATGAGTGCATATAAATTAAATTCAAAAAGAAAAACATAGCATCACTTTTTTCCTTTCTCCGTGAACAAACAATAATTTCTCTCTATATAAAGAATCGTGCAGCATTCCACGCAGGGCATCAAATTAGCCAAGGTTCAGGCCTAGCTATTCAGTTCCTAGTTAATCAACCATGGAAGAAGATTCGTTGGTGCTGCTGGCGAAACTCGTGGGTAAGGATCTTGATGCGGCACTACTACCCCAAAGCAACGGCAACGGTGTCCCTCCCGACAACTCGCCCCTTCAGTCCGCCAGCAACAGCCGCGGCACACAAAACTTGCTCGGTCTTATTAACAACACCGGTCGTTTCACGGGCCATGGCAACGGATGCATCGGGGAACCACGACCCCAACGCGCCGGTGTCCCTCCCGACAACTCTCCCCCTCATTCTGCCAACAACAGGGGCAGCACACAAAACTTGCACGGTCTTATTAACAACACCGTTCCTTTCAACGGCAATGGCAACGGATGCATCGGGGAACCACGACGCCAACGCGCCGGTGCCCCGCCCGACAACTCGCCCCCTCATTCTGCCAGCAACAGCGGCAGCATACGAAACTTGCGCGGTGTTATTAACAACACCGGTCATTTCACCGGCCATGGCAACGGATGCATCGGGGAACCACAACCCCAACGCGCCGGTGTCCCTCCCGACAACTCGCCCTTTCAGCCCGCCAGCAACAGCCGCGGCATACAAAACTTGCGCGGTCTTATTAACAACACCGGTCATTTCAACGGCAATGACAACGGATGCATCGTGCCCCTACGACCCCAACCCGCCGGTGCCCCTCCCGACAACTCGCCCCCTCAGTCTGCCAGCAAACAGCAGCAGCATATAAAACTTGCGCGGTCTTATTAACAACACCGGTCAATGGCAACGGATGCATCGTCTATGATGGCTCTGAACCCTCAACAAGGAACTCTACATGATCTCCTGTACTATGTTGTAACAATAAAAGAAAGAACCGGGCAAATTATAAGACCTCTTTTCTTATCTTGATAATATAACTTAACCGTTATGGCATATAAGTTACTTGTTACTACACTGTGTTGTGCCGGTTTCTATGATTCTTATTAAGTGTAGTTTTTCCATTTTTTCATCATGTTTGTGCATGGCCTTTCAATTCCTCCATAAATATGGGATGCTAATCAATCCACTGTTTACTCTCAAGCAATCTAATTAGAGTTGAGTCGACTTGGGGATATAACTCTTTTGATATCAGAATTTTTTTTTTAATTTACATTATTTGAATCCAAGACTTAGTTTAAGAATAACAAGTACCTAACCATATAATCTAACCAAAGATGCTCACCTGTGGGTTGAGATTTTCACATGGGTCATTAATTTACTACTTGTGGGCATGCATATCTATTTATCATTTTTGGTCAGCGTGGGCATGCATATCTTATTATTCGTTCCAGTCAGTAGTGACTTGCTGTGGGCTTGTTCTCTCGGCCTTTGTTTGGACGGTCAAGAAAGAAAATAAGGGATTTACATTAATTAAGAAGAAAAGAAGAGAGTTGTTTAAGCTGGTTCGAAGAGATGTCATCAAAATTAAATGGAAGGGTGAATGGAAGGGCCCTTAAAAGATTTCTCATCCTCTGTTGGTGGTGCCGGCATAAAAGGAACGAATATGTATTTGATGGAACCATAGTATCAGCTCAAGAAGAAGTGGCAGGAGCAAGGGTATTTATGGATACCTGGTACAGCGCAGAAGCGGAGAATATGCAGAACTTGGAGCCAAACCAGAATTCAGCTTGCAATTGGTGCCCACCAGAAGAAGGTAACACAAAAATCAACACTAATGGGGTGATATTCAGCGATGCTGATTCATGAGGCTTTGGTTTCATAGCTAGGGATTCAAGAGAAAAGTTCCAGGGAGGAGGAAGTCTCAAAAGTGAGAACCTTATGCCTCCCATCATGATGGAAGCGCAAGGCGTCATTGAAGGAGTGAGATTTGCGGTGACCAAAGGCTGGAAATCAGTGATTATTGAGTCAGATTGCCATGCCAAAGCTAGTGAATGATTTAAACAAGAATCACATGATCGAAGCAGAGTTGGGGATTCTGTATGACAATTTCCGAAACCTCATTCCCAATTTTGAATCATGCTCCTTTGCTTTTTGTAAAAAGGAATGCTAATGTGATTGCCCATGTTCTGGCTAAGCGGGCGCAATCTTTATCCGAAAGTGTGGTTTGGGCGTGTGAACTGCCACCTTTCATTGAATGTTTACTACCGTGATGTATTTGTTTCTTCAGTATTTAATTTAAGTTCATTTCATTCTGAAAAAAAAAAAAAAGGAAGAAAAGAAGAGAGAAGTGGAGAGGTTATTATTACATAGGCACATAAACCGTCATTCTCGGCCGTATGGTTCACATATTTTTAAATTTCAAAATCAAGAAAAATTTATGACATTAATTACTCATTAAATAATAATTTAATCTAAAGTCATTGACAATCAGATAATTTTTGACATATTAAATTACAAATCATTAAAGTTTAAACAGTTATCATACATAACTCATCCAAAAAAAAAAAAAAAACACAATTATCATAAATCTCTCCCAAAAAAAAAAAAAAACAATTGTCATATATCTCAAAAATAGGACATATAATTGCTATGGCACAAATTTTAAAACTTAAAACATTTCAATTGTTAATACAAATTGGCATATGACAGGATTATGGGTCATGTATTTTTTTAATATATTATATTGAATTAGATTTTATGTGTATATAATTGTTATGTTACTTTTTTTCTATATAATTCTTTTAGTAAGTATTATTGTAAAATAAGAAAGTGGGAGGATTAATTATCCTTAGATCATTTAATGAGACCCACACACAGTCAAAGTTATTGATTCAAAGATAGATAGTTCTCCACTTTCTCACTTTAAAAAAATATTCACTTTAGAAGATCTAACTTGTTGAACCAATGCGGATCTGATTTTCAAAATCTTGCTATCAACAATAAGCGAACAATATATATTTGAGATTGGAAAATGGCATAAATATTTTGTCTGAATTTATTCCATTCAATTTGACCTGCAATAACAAATTACATTTAATTAAAGCTGTAGGATTCATTTGCAACTATACAAATTTATAAGTCAGTTTAAATTAATTTATGGGTATTCAATCTGAACCATATTTTGATTTAAATAAATGTAACCGTTAAAAAGGTTAAAAAGTGATTGAAATGAGATCTTTCAATTCTGAACCATTCTTTTATCAATTCTTTTGCTTTCTCTCTAGCTTTCTTAGATCATTGACGTCTGATACCTTACACAATGCCAGATTTCAATTGATCCATGCCGATCCTTGAGCCCTTTGCTACTTCCATGCTCACTACTGCAATTGCTGCCTTCACACCGAACATGTTCTCAAATCAGAAGGGTTATAAATGTCTCTCACCGTAAGGAAAATTGTAGGTGTCTAGGAATGTAGTGTTTGATGAATCATTATTCCCGTATCAAAAATTGTTTTGCACTAATATTAAACATATACGGTCCTCCACCACCATTATCTTCTGACATAGTACCTATTACACCTGTTATACTTATTAAACCCTCCACTTTACATAATTTGTCTCACTCTTCTCCCACATAAAGACATCACACTGCCAGTACTATTTCCTATCCTCTTACACCTCCCTCCACTACTAACTCTGCAGGTTCTTCTGGTTCTTCTCCTATCCAAACGACTACAAATCATATCATTCGTATTTCAGCAATAGAAATCCAACTTCCAATTAACCCCTCACCTCCTTCTAATACTTCACTACCTAATAATAATCACCTTATGCATACAAGAACAAAATCAGGCATAGTCAAGTCTAAAACAGATGCAGCTGCTATCACTTCAGAGCCTGATTTAGTCCATCTCTCACCTCAGACAGTAGAGCAGGCCCTGCAGTGTTCTCATTGGAAGAAAGTTATGAATGAAGAATATGAGGCACTGATGAAGAGCCAAACTTGGTCCCTTGTCTCTCCTCCTCCAATTCCAAGGTCATAGGATTCAAATGGGTGTTTAGCATTAAAGGCATCCAAATGGCATAATTCATAAGTATAAAGCAAGACTTGTAGCAAAAAGATTTCATCAAAGAGAGGGTCTTCATTTTGATCAAGTTTTTAGTCCAGTGACTAAACCTTCAATAGTTAGACTCATACTTATTGTGGCTCTCTCAAAAGGATGGAGGATTCAGCAATTTAACTTCAATAATGCTTTTTTTAAATGGAAAATTAATTGAGGATGTCTGTATGACTCAACCTAAGGGATTTATTCAAGGAGATAAACAACTTGTGTTCAAGCTCCAAAAATCTATTTATGGCCTAAAATAGGCTCCAACAGCCTGGTTTTCAAAACTTAGTATTACTCTTCGGTCTTCATTATTTTGGTTTTACCAATACCAAGTCTAACCTTTCCTTGTTCACTGTGTTTACTGCAACTTCTACAACCTACATTTTGGTGTAGTGGATGACATTCTAGTCATAGGAAACAATCAAAATAAAATCTCTACTTTGATACAATAGCCGAATCGGGTGTTTTTCCTAAAGGATCTTAGAAAGACATTACTTTTTGGGAATTGAAGCTAAGAGCTAATAGGACATCTACAAGTCAAATCCTTTTCCCATAGATCAAATATGTGAAGGATTTACTTAACAAGGCAGGATTGGCTACTGCAAAGGCCATGCCTACACCTATATTAACTACTAAAAGATTATCAGCACATGGTGACTTTGATTTTGCTGATCTGACCTTATATAGGTTAATTGTTGGTGGATTGCAATATGCAACCATAACAAGACTTGATATATCATATTCGGTTGATAAAGTTAGTTTGTGCATAAGCCTCTTGATAGCCAAATTCACCAATTTTTATTTTTATTTTTTCGAAAATTAAGTCACGGCCTGTGAGAATTCTCACTGGCGGCTGGTGAGGTATTATATTTTGCTAAAAAAAAAATTGTATTTTTCAATAAAATAGGTCACAACGCGTGAAAAATCTTAATGGGGGTATGGGGTTTACTGTTTTTCTCAAAAAAAATTGAGTTTTCTCCCCTCTAAATTAATTAAGTCCATATCAAGCAAAGAAAACTCAATACAATCAAAACCACACACAAAAATACCTTAATGGCCTATGACTTAACACATGGATCAATTTAATCATGTAAAGACACACTTCACACACACAATTTAAGATGAAAAAGGTCAAAATATATGCCCCCAACTCCATGCTTCAACCATGTGCTTGCTTGCTTAAACTTGATTCTCCTTTTCTTCCTCCATCATCTTCCTGCAAGTTCATAAATTAAAATTAACAAGTCCATTGCCAAAAGAAATATTAGGTTCATAAAGACACAATTTAACTAAGAAAAAAAAACCAAATGTAAAATAAAGAAAACATGAAAAAGGGATAAGAGAACTGGGGTTGCCTCCAAAGAAGCCAAACAAGCACTCATTTATAGTCCACAGCTCGACTTTATTGTTGGATTCCTGGATCCCATATCTTGATCCCTTTTTTCTCCTTCATCAATTTAGCATAAAAGCATGATTGCTTGGAGGCTCCTACAAAAGGGATGGTGATCAGCAACTTGATGACTACCTCAAGAATTTTAATAACTTGATTCTCTAGATTTTCCTTCTTGACTAGTTTAATGTATGAGAGCTTATCAGACATTGAAGGTTGCAATAGAGTATGCTAATCTAGCTTTTGTTCCTTTTTTCCTTCTAATCGTTCTACTTGAGTGGATGCTTCAGCAGGTGCTTGCTCTAAAGATGAATCATTTGATAGGTGAGTATTATGGGTGGCTTTCTAATCTTTCCTTGGACTTATCCAACACTCTTGAGTCTTTACATGATTGATCATCCTTCCAAGTAATAGTCTTACACTGCTCCTTTGTATTGGCAATCTTGTCATCTGGGAGTGTGCTTGTCATTTTTTGCCATCTGCCTCGAGATTTATTTGATTTGAATTTCCAAATTTCAAAGAGAAGCTCATTGAATTTTTAAATTCTCCTCAGTTTGCTACATGAACTTCCCATGAGTGGCTCCTCCTTGATGTCTTCTAAGGGAATTAAATGAAAAGAGAATGTAGCATGTCCAAGAGGCAATCAAAGATGGCCAAGAGGCCAACCCAAGACCAAGAGTCCAAGACTCCATCCCCTTCAGCCCCATTTAAAAAGTTGTTTTTATTCTCCCCTTGATTCTAGGTTTTGTCAGATGAAAAAAGAAAAGAAATGATCTTAAATTATCTTCCTAAGATTTGAATTTAAATAATCTCGTAATAAGTGCTTGGAGTCACAATAATTATTTTCCCATTTAATTTGATTGAAGTCACAGCTTTGGTACAAAGGTTGAATCTAATTAGCTCTAAGTTATATCCCAGTTGAACCAGAATAGCCCAATTCACGTTCTAATTCTAGACTAATATTGGACTGCTAACTTCTAGGCTTTGTAACTCTCAAATGATTTGCAATTTGCTCTCAAAGGTTAGAATTGTAGAGCTTTGAATAAGCTTTTCAATGCCACAAGAAACACCTCAATCGGACTTCTATAGCTCAAGATATTGAAAAAATACTCGGTAGAGGTCACGTTAAGAGCCCTAGGATCACAACAACATTCAATTTTGCAATTGGATTTTCACCAAGAAACTTTGAGAATTAGACTTTTGGCTAAACATCAAAGTTGTAGAGTATTTTCTAAGCTTTCGGGAACATCTTCATTTGTCTTCGATCTCTATAGAGATAGAGAAAAATTGTCTATCGCACTACTTCTCGAAAATCACCTCAAATAAGTTCTAAAACTTTTCTATTTAGCTCAAAAGAAGTCTCTTTTGCAAAATTGAATGAAATTCAGCTTCCAAGCCATAATTCACCTAAAAATTACCAATTTAATATTAGTTCCAATAATTTTACAAAAGTTAAATTTCTGTATAAAAGTGGCTAATTTCTTAACAATTAAAGCACAAAAATTATGTCAAATTAAGCACTAAATAAGTGTACATTATGCATTCATCATGGGAATAGAGCCATTAAGGAAGTTGATGGAGACGTTGAACTACTCCAGATTAGGTAGGTTGACTAGGTTCAACTCTGGGAGGAGACCTGAGAGTTGGCTATTTTTGAGGAAGAGTTTTGAGTCTAGTCAAATTGTTGAACTTCATTGCAATGCCTTGGCTATGAATGATGGGGCGGATGTGGATGAAGGGTTGGATGAAAGGCTGTTGGAGAGGAACAAGAAGATTCAAGTGGGTAGCGCATGGGTGGTCTTGGGAGGGAGTGATTATGATGTGATTTAAGTGTGTGGTGCTCCTGCTTTACAGGGAGTACTTAGATTTTTTTTTTAATTTTTCTTCAACTATGATTTGTTTTGTAATATGCTTTTGTGAATTGTAGCTCTTCTATGTCTTGAGAGCTTTTTCAAGTCATTATCATACTAGAAATATTATTTGTATCACTTTTTAGAAATATCTTTTAAAAGATACTCTGAGGCATCCCCTTAAATATTAGTTAAGAATTGGTCTCAAAATTTTTCTCAATCAATATTGAATAGACACCTTATGGTGTCCCTTAAAATATGTCTCAAAAAGGTATAAAGAACATTACATTTATCATAATTATAGAAAAAAGGTCCCAAGCTTACTCTACAATTGGCAATATTCCTCAAGAGAGTCTCGAGCCTTATTAGGATAATAGTTTTATGTAAAAATGAGGAAAATCATCCCAACCCTAAACACTAAGATGCATTGAAATTATTGTTAAGAAAAAGTAGCTTTTCATTTTATTTGCTTATTTTTAGGGAAAATGTACATTTTTTTCAAGTATTTTCTTAACAAAATCATGATTAAACGCTATTTAAACACAAAATAAAATGATCTAAACTCACATTTAGGTAAGGAAAAAGGCAATGATCTTGAAGACAATACTTTATTTATGAGCTTACGGAGAAAGGCTTAGATAGACCCATTAATTATAGTAACAAATCCAAAGAACACATATCTAAAATTGTAAAGTAAAGTACAACATTAAGTACCTTTGTTTATAATCTAGTACATATTTCTTAATTCAATTGAAAAATGCCTATTTTTAAAGAAAAATCAATATATTACTTGTTTTGAAAAATAAAATTATTGCTTTTTAAAAATACGCTTATACTGTTATACATTCTAGCAGACTTATATAAATGTAAAATTTGAAGATATAATTTTAAAGTCAAATTTGTATCACAATATTTTATTATTTTATTTTGTAATGCTTTACAATAAAACCTTCTTCCCAGCTCAATAACTAAATTCATTTTTCAAATGACTAAAACAGGTTTTGCATCCAGAAAATAAAAAGGAAAACGAAACATGCTGATATAACTATCTCATTAAAAATAGATTCAGAAATCGTAAATAAAAAGTCAGGGATGAAAATAAAAAACTGTATTCCTAATGATTCACTCCCAATCAATTTATCTGTTATTAATTGGGGTGTCTAGCCAGTAAAAATTGGCCTAAAAATTAAACTTCTACAAGCATCAAAATAACACTAATGACGCCATCGTAGAAGCATATTGATGTACATGTGTAAATAATCCAACTATCCAAGTAAAGCACATTTTTTTGTACAAAAAAATAATAATAATAATAAAGGCGAACTCGACTTGAGAGACAGCGGTGAAAATGAAAAACGTCTCTCGAGCAATGGATGTATGTTCAGTCCTTGGTGCCTATAGCATATGAGTTCGTGATAATTACTTTAACTTATTTATAAAAAAATAAGCTTAAATATATTTTTAGTCTCTATAAATATAATTTATTTTGATTTTAATCCCTCTAAAATTTTTTGCTTTACATGGTTACGATTTCCCTTTTTTCCAGCATTTGGTTCATTTGACCATGTTATTTATATTTAGTATTAAGTGATGATATTTGTAAAAATTAATAGAAGATTCTTAAAATATTTATAAAGACTAAAAAGCAAAATTTTTAATATTTGTAAAGATACAACACATATTCTAAAATATTTATAGGGGTCAAAATTTAGAACAAGGGAAATCAAAAATAAAAAAGTAAAAAAAAAAGGGGATCAAAATCAAAAGAAAAATTTTAGAACGACTAAAACTAAAATGACCTATATTTATAGGAATTAAAAACATATTGAAACCAAAAAATAAATATTACAGAGAGAGATGGGGAAAAAATTGCAAGAAGTCACATTTGAATAATATAAAGCAACATACGTATCAACTTTGATAGAAAGTTAACTCAAAGTCCAATTTTTAGGTTTGGTGCTGACACAAAATTTAAATGAAACTTATTTCAATCCAAAATACTCAAGTTTGGTTGATCGAATATAATTATGAACACCTATAACCAGTTCTCACAATCAATGTATAGAATCTATTAAATATAACAAGCCAAGAGAATCTTACGTGTGACAAATCAACTATGCAAACTACAATTATATTTCATTGTATATGCATTAACGATAATTATTATTAAAAGGAAAACAAACCCTTATATGATCTAGCAGACTAATATATAAATGTATTAAATTTAAACATATAATTTTGGATTTAAATATGTATCACAATGTTTTATTATTTTATTTTGTAAGGCTTTAGAGTAGAACCTTCTTCCAGCTCTACAACTAAATTCATTTTTCAAATGACTAAACAGGTTTTGCATCCAGAAAGAAATGGAAAAAGAAACAGGCTGGTATAACTCAATTTTCAAAAGCTCATTAAAAAAGATTCAGAAATTGTAAATAAAAAACCAGGGATGAAAACCGAAAACTGTAATGATCCACTCCTAACCAATTTATCTGTTATTAATTGGTATTTCTAGTCAGTAAAAAATTGGCCAAAAAATTAAATTTCTACAAGCACAAAATAACATGAATGAAGCCATCATAGCAGCTTATTGATGTAACATGTGTAAATAATCCAATTAAAGCTCATATTTAAGAACTCCCATTGAATGACAGCAGTGAAAATGGACAACTTCTGTTAAGGAAAGGATGTGTGTTCAGTCTTTGGCACCTATAGCATATGGGTCCTTAATTGCTTTAACTTATTTATGAAAGATATTACAGAAGAAAGAAAAAAAAAATATATGCAAGAAGTCACATTTGAATAATATAAAGCAACGTTCTATCAACTTTGATAGAAGTTCACTCAGAAAAGTCCAATTTTTAGAGGCTCAGTCCCCACAAAATTTAACTGAAACTGACTTCAACCCGAAATACTCAAGTTGGGTTGATCGAATTATGAAAGCCTATAACCGGTTCTCACAATCAGTGTTTAGAATCTATTAAGTATAACTAGCCAAGGATGGGCTACCTTGGGAGATGACTTGGGACCAGCTATGGCAAATATTTAGAGGGGAGGGGGAAGTCATAGACGTATTTGTCTCAAAGAAAAGAAGATGACTCAAAAAGAGCAGGTTTGGTTTTGTTCGATTTAAGAAACTAGAGGAGGCAATGAAAGTAACAAGGAACCTGGATGGGGCAAGGATAAGAGGGAGGAAAGTAATGGTGTCTTTTGCGAAGAACGACAAAGAAGGTAAACTTCGAAGTGGGTCATTTAATGTCATGACCCTACTCAGGACGTGACCGGCGCATAGGGGACACGTCCCCCTAGCAAGCCTACACTAGACCTTTTCAAAAAAAATTGGGCAGAGTCTCCCTTGTATTTAGGACTATTCCCAAATACGGATCCTCCACCTGTACAACAATCCAAACACACAAAATCATTGGGGATCCAGGCATTCTCCGAATGCACCCCACAGCACAAAAATGAGAATTTAAATCATAATCACTTGTAAAAAAAATGTTTACATAACTATTCAAGAAGCTTAAATACATAATCATTTAGATTAAACTATTGCAACTCAAAACAATTTACATATAACAACATAAGACCCAACACAGGGAGGACCCTGCCTGTAGATTAATGGAGCACTTCTAGAGATTTTACAATAAAACTTAGATGCTGAAACTTTTAATTAGCTGTGGAAGCTTGAGCACAATCTCGCACCTGTCTAAAAACATGGAAAGGAAAAAGAGTGAGTCATACGACTCAATGAAGGATAATATATCTATAACGAGGGTGGGACAAGCCAATGCACAACATTTGCAATACAATAACTTTATAAGTTTCTTAAAAACCTCGTACCATATTTGCTATTGGAAATACTTCGTCTATGTATATCAAATACCGTAAGATTTTCAGTAAACCTATATAATTCATTAAATCACCTTTTAATTCGACTAGATAATAACTTCATTATAAACATATATATATATATTATATATATATATAGGCATAATACTTTTAAATCTAGCTGAAATAAATTATAATAAAGCTTAAGGAAGGATTCTATTTCAGAAATAGCTGCCTGACTAGGTGGCCCTGTGGCCTAACTCCAGAAGTAAATGATAACTTCACGCCTATGCCTGTCTATATATTCCGGACATGTCGGCCAAACATGCCGGGCTAGCAATCACCCTGCTAGCTAGGTTACTCGAGGTGCACCAAGGCTAATGCTGCTGCCATTAGTAAACAGTTCTGCTATAGTTCCCTCACCCTTGAAAACCTTTGCTCATTTCTAATTTGTTATCATTAAAATTCCTTAATAACCTTACTCCAGACATCAAGTCTGGATTCTAAATACATTGCTTAAGCTTTTAAAATATTAACATTTCATAGTTCTTAACACATCAAGCTTTTAAAAAAAGCAAAATCAATGTGAAAATGATTCATAGAAATCAATATTAAACTTACTTCATAGAAATCTATAATTTCTAAAGATCATATCAACTTCAAGCCTTTATAAAGCTAACATTTAATGACTTGAAACCATATCTTTCTCTATCAAACTGTTCAAGTATTGAAATTCACCTTTAAGGTGCTTGTCCCACACACACATACATAATCATATATATATATATATATATATATATATATAAAAGAGTAATATCTTTTATCTTTCAAGAATTCACTAAGGTCATTGTTAAAATGCTATTTCAATTTCTTTGATCTTTAATAACTTAAACCACAAACATAACATTTATGAAATTATGGATATACTTAAAACAAACTATAAATTATATATATACTTAAAACAAAATAGCTATAAATATGTTATCCACTAACAGCCTATGCTCGGAAAGGAAGAAGCTCAAACTCTGCGATGCCTTAAAGCTGCCAAGAGATTCTGGAGAGCATCTAACATGACAAATATAACTATTAGGCTTCCACAATATAACTATTCTAAGAATTTACTAGGATGAGCTCCATAAGGCAAAAACCCCCAATTTCTAGAACCCTAACCCCTCCTTCATAGCCTTAAACATGGAATTCATGGAAAAATTAGCTAATCTATGGTCTAATAAGGAGGGTTGAGCTCAAGAATTACCTTAGAGAGCGGAGGAAGGTGATGGAGCGTGAGGAGAGTGGTGGGTCTTCTCCCACCACCACTTTATCTCACTAGAAGATGAGAGAGAGAGCTCCAAAGAGAGAATCAACCCCCAAAGCTTGGCTAATGATGAGGAAATGATGGATTTTGGTGGTGGGTTTGAGTAAAATTGATGAAAGATGGATGGTTTCATGTAGGGAGAAGAAGAATAAGAGAGGAAGAAGAGAGAGAGAGAGAGATGGCGGAATGAGAGAGAGAAGCTTCGAGTTTCTTCTTTTAATCACGCCAGTGGCCCTGGCCAAGCGACTGTCGCTTTGGTAGCCCAGCCACACATTGCACTATCTGAAGACAGCTGGCGCTAGCCTTGGGCGCCTAGGCGCTCAGTCCCTGCTTCTTTTTTTTTTTTTTTTCTCCTCTTCCAAACACTTCTCAAACATCATCATATACTTATTTATTTTATTCTCATTTATTTTATTCTCCATTAACTTTAAAACATAAATGTAAATAAGAGAATATCCCCCATTTGAATCCAATAAAAATATTGGAAAAATCAAACTCCTTAAGAATCAAAATCCAACTTTTGGATTTTAGTACAAACTTCCGAAAACTTACATTTTCTTAAACTTCAAGCTTGAAAATAAAAGGGTTAATAACTTCCAAAAATTCATTAAAAATCGCTCTTCAATTCTTTGATATCTAAGGAATAATTACCGGGACTTTTGATCCCATGAAAATGTCCTAAACCTGTAGCCCTCCAAGGGGGCATAGGGTCCAAACTTAGAGCTTTTACAGGGTTCGACAGAACAAAGTGTCACAATTTGTGTGACTCTTGACCCGGGCATTACATTTAAGGTGATTATGGACGAAGAAGCAGAACAGATTGGGAAACAGGCAAAACATAAGACTATAGCCAGTGATGGGAGGAGCTTCAAAGAGATAGTGGAAGGTGCTCCCCAGAGGTTGGAGTCTGTTGGGGGAGGCCGATAATTACCAGAACAAAAGTAGCATCTAGTGCTGATGAGAGCAGGAGGAGGCGTGAAAAGGTGAAACTTAGAAACTTGGCTTTGAGATGGGTTGAAGAAACCATTCATGTAAGCAACATGGAGGAGATCAAGCAAAGCCTTGAGGCCTTATTAGTGATGGTAGCTCAAGACATTGAGGCTAAGCTTCTTGGTTGCAGTAAACCAGATAGGAAGCAGTGGAGGGTAGGAGACGAGGATCAAAGGGGGGCATTTCTGGAAGAGGATATGGTCAGTGCGATGAGTCACTGTGGACAAGACCTGCCCAGCCTTCCCATTGGTGCATTTGAACCTTCCTGTCAAATCAATCTGCTATTCCCAGAAATAGGGTCATCAAGGAAACTTACGAAGGAAGCTAAGCTCCATCTGGTTCCAAGCTCATTAGACCATCTGCCAGCTTTCCCTCTTTTGGGTTGTAATGAGTTGGGCCATACAAGCCCAGCGAGAAATGATATGGACTGCTCCAATTGCTTTGAAATTTCTCTAGGGATGGAGGGGCCTTCTGATATGGATCAGGTGCAAAATGAAGAAAAGGAGAAGGCAGTGTACTTGGAGTATGAAATACAAGGTTTGCAAAGTCTCGGTGGTACTCAAGATTCGCCACCATTTTCAATAGAGAAGGTCTCCGAAACTCCCATGCTTGAATCAGACACAAGCTTTCACAATGGAAGGATTGAAATTGTGTTGCCGTTTGAGGAAGATCTAGTGGAAGCTCAAAATACGTGGAACATTGGGAAGACTTTTGGTCTTAAAGTCAATAATGAAAGAGTAATGATCGAAGCCCTATCAAAGATTAGAGAGTGCCAAGACTTCTCTCTTCCAAGGAGAAGAAGTCGACCAAAGAAGAGCAAAGGATAGTCCTAAGGCTGGGTTTCTGTTGATCTGGTTGGTTTGGTCTGGGTGTTGTGGTTGTGCGTAGTTTGCTGGTTTTGTGGTCTGCTGCTCTTTTGTCTTTCCTAGTTTTTGTTCTGCGATGTGGCCTTTTGTTGGGGTTGCGTGGTGGTTGTTCTTTGGCATCCTGGTGTGGCTTTTGTTGGTGCTTTGGTGTGGTTCATTTTGTTCTTGTAGTGGGGCATCCGGTGGGGTTTTCCTTTTTTGTGTTCTTCTCCGGTGGTGCTGTGGATTTTCTTTTGTTTGGCTCCTCTGGCAGGCTTTTCTTGCTTGGCTGGTTTGGGGTGTTTTTTGTGTATCCTGTGCTGGATTCCTGCTATCCTATTTTGGCTCCTCTCTTCTTGTGAGTCATACCATTTTTTATTAAAAAAAAAAAAACAAACTTGTCCATTTGCAGAGGGTGTTCAATGTGGTTTTGTGGTTGGCTGAAAGGCTATTGCAGGAGATTGACTACTGCTATCTGGTGTTTGTGTTTTCCTTTTTGGTGCAGATGATTGATTTCTTTTTTGGTTTTGTTGGCTACAACTCGTGGAGGTTGATCCGCATCTTGCTCTGTGTGTTATTTGGTGCCAGATTAAGATTTTGGTGTTTTTTGCTGGTCTTTTGTTTGTAGTTCCTGGTTTGCAGTTTGTTTTCTTCTTTGTTTTGTTTTTGAAATTGTTTGGGCGTTGTTGGCTGTGTTGTCCATTTGCTCCCCCCTTGCTTTGGCCAGTTGTAGTGTTTCAATCTATTAAAAAAAAAAGGTATAACTAGCCAAGAGAATCTTAAGTGTGACAAATCAACTATGCAAACTACAATTATATTTCATTATATATACATTAAGAGTAAAACTTTAAATTGGTTCTCAAAAGAGTGGTGTGATATCAATTTGGTCTTTGAAAAATTTATGACATCAATTTAGTCCTCAAAAGAGTTGTGGGACATTGATCCTTGAAAGATAAGTGCATGATATCAATTTGGTTGTCAAAAGTTTCAATTTTATTTCAAGTTAGTTTAAACTTTTTTTAATCTTTTTGACTAACCTAAAATAAATTTTTATTCTTTTGAAGAATAAATTGATGCTATAACTCTTTTAAGGACCAAATTGATGTCATAACTCTTTCGAGAATCAAATTAATATTCTATAACTCTTTCAAGGATTAATTTGAGGTTTTACTTTATACATTAACGATGTTTATTATTAAAAATAATTGAAATAATATACGTTCAATGATATAAGAGCCTAAAAATTTACCATGACTAGAATTGGAATTTATAATGATGTAAAGCAGCTGATGCAACCCTACATATACTTATTGGGTGAATTATTTTTCAGTTTAATAGGGTCGCGAGGTGCAAGAATTAATTCATATTCCTTTCTAGTGGTCACCTTGCTAAATCAATCAATCTGATAACTTATTTTCATGCATATTTTTATTCCATACCATTTTCTTCCAAAGAACCAAAACATTTTTCATTATATCCATAGAGTCAAAATTTTCTTCATGGTGGAATCTCATGCCTCACTAACAATGGAATACATTTTATTTGAGTTAAGTATCACTTTGGTCTTTGAAATTGTAAGCATGCTTCACTTTAGGCTCTGAAGTTTGAAAATTAACTCTTTAGTCTTGGAATTATATTATGTCAGTCATTTTAGTCCCTAGCTAGTCAACCTTTGTGATCTTCAAAGCAAAATCGGTTTTATTGTCAGCTGAGGAGTCTTTGAATCCTAAATATATGCACTTAACACCCTTGTTGTCACGGCTTGCCCTGAGTTGAAAACCACGCTTATACTCTGCATCTTCAACCTCCTCCTGACCCGTTTCGTATGTCACGCCCCAAATTTCTGTGTGACCATCATCTTCCATCCGGGTTCCCATGGAAACCACAAAAGAGTCTCCCCAGCGTGCTTTGGCACCATCGGGGCCGGCTTCATAAGTAAAATCTCTGCCAAGGTTAATGTGACTATTGTGAGCGGTTCACATTACTATATAGCTATATGGACACAAGTAAGGTTTGGTAAAATGTTCAGGCTAGACCAGACACCAGTGTCACAACCAGTCTCCAGAATGGGTCTTGACCCATGTATCTGATATGGGTTTGCTCAGGGACCTTCAATTTGTTCCCACCTTATTATAGACATAATTATATCTGGCAGATATATACATAGAACTAGAGAAATTCTTAAATATTATTTTATTTTTAAATAGAAAGAAAAAGTTCTTAGCGATAAAGCAAGGATAACAGTCAATGTTTGTTAGGATTAGATATTTAATTTGTTAGGATTTAAATTTAGTTTATTCTATATTTTCCTTAGTTGTAAATTTATCTTTATCTTTTTGTTATCTTAGGTTTATCTTCTATTTTATTATTATCTTTATAACCACTTTATCTATATAATAAACTTTTTTGTATAACTCATACTAAGTTCAACAAGTCTTTCATTTAACATGTCTTTATGATATATAGCCTTTTCATAACTAACATCAATCCTAACGCTGGAATATTTGGTACCTTTTCTCAATGGAGAAACTCCAACACTTCTTAGTCTTGGTGGCTTTATCGGAGAAACTTTAGCACCCCTCCCAACGATCCTTTCTTTTGGACATCCATGTTACTTGGCAAGAAATTTAATCATCTCACCTTTGGCGAATCTCTCGTAATCTTATTCAAGTATAATAGCTCACAAATTTTCTTATTAAAGGCCCCTTACTATTTGGCTATTCACATGACAAATTTTCAAAAGATTTGGTTGATATTCCAATATGCTCTTCATGTCTATATCTGGTGTTTTGAGATCATATGTAATGATCTTGTGCTTGTTGGCAATATGCCCTCCATTCAAGATTGATTTATTTCACTTTTACCATGATCTGGGTGTTATTATTCTTGCTTTATCACTTAGTTTATATTATGGTTTTAAATTGCAATTACACTCACAGATGCAATTGTGTTACAATTAAATATGACTAGATCAGAACTTGCTTATTTGGATAAATTGAAAGATTCATGATAGAATATAATATATATTTTTTTATAATGTGGGTATGGCATCAGACTATGGCAAAGATTGGAGAATCAGATGCGCCAGAAGGAAAGTAGTAAAGGAGATCAAAGGGAAAGAAAGACTTCTTGGCTCCTCTATATATCGATCGAAATGAATAAATAGAATAGAATCGAGGAAATTAATAATAATAATAATAGTAAAAAGACAATACTTTCTTCTAATGGAGAAGAACAATGGGTAGGCCATTGCTTCAACTATTATTGATTCAAAAAAATTCAACTCCATTCAAGCATCTTTATAAAGTAGATCCTTTTTATTGGGGAAAATTTGATTTTACCCTCTTCAATTATAGGTTATATACACTTTAGGTTATGGTTGCGAGTTATGAGGGAAAAAGGAAAGGGAAGACATTAAGGAGGATGGAAAGATAAGGGAAGAAATGGATTTAAAGGTTTCAATCACCCTTATTTACAAGTTTAAAATTGATAAGGTAAGGGAAATGGAAAGCTTATAGTCCATTTTTATAATTTTATCCTTTACTAAAATAATTAAGTATAACTAATATATTTTATAATAATTTTAATTTTAATTTTTTTTAAAAATATTACATATTTTTATAAATTTTAAAAATATTTTTAGAAGGGAAAAAAATTTCATGGAAGCTGATAAAAAATTGAGAGAAATTTAATTTCTATGAAAAGCTGAAATAAAGTTTGAATGGATTAGTAAAATTGGTATTTTAATATTTTAATAGGGATAGATAAATAAATTAAATTTAAATCTCATCAAAATCTTCTAATTTGGGGAACCACAAAATGAAGATTTTGGAGGGTTTTGAAAGGTTAGTTAAAACCCCAAATGTTTTCCTTTTTTAAAGAGTAAAACTCATAAACAAAATAAAACCTCCATAAATCTTTCCCTCCCTTCCCTTTCCCTCCTAAACCAAATTTGCGAACATACCCTTAGTTGCTAAACTGAAAAATTGTGCAACATAATCTCCTAAACATTCTTGAATATCCACTGTAGTTTTTTTTTTTTGTTATAATTCGATCCATTGTTAATGGAAAACAAATGCACTTTTCTCCCTAAATTTTGAAAAAACTTGATTTATTTATTTATTTTATAAATATATTTTTATTATATACGTCATTTTTATTTCTAAAATTTTTTGTCATTCAAACAAACGTTTAAATATAAAATATTCTTTATTTTAAATTTCTTCTCACATATTAAATAAGAAAATTGCAACAATTGTTTAATATTTTCAAACAATGAAAAATATTTTTTATAATTTTAAAATTATATAGGTAAATTAATTTGTATTAAGTTTATATAATTTCATAATTAGTAGTGAATACACTTAACTAATAAAAGATTTTACATTGTGTAGAAATTATATATACCATAGTATATGAAATTAATTTTATTTTAAATCAAAGTACAACAACAATAAATTTTAACATGCATACATTAAAAAACAAAAAACAAAAAACAAAAAAATCCATAAGTCCTAGAAGCTTTGAAGAAAGTATACATAAGTCAAAAAAGCATACAAATTATTTCATATAATTACATAACAAACTAAAAACATAACAAACTACATGAGTTAGTTGAAGTCATGGGTTAATATAATTATTGACTTCACTCACAATCTTTTCAAGATATTCACTATCATCACATATAAATGGGTTGAGTTAGATTGTGTGACTTGAAAATTTTCAAGCCCACCACCCCAACCACACCTTATGGGTTAGAAAATTTTCAATCCAACCCAACCTAAGATCCATGGATTCGTGGTTGACCAACAAGATGGACGCCCCAAAATATAATTGTTATTAAAATAAAGGTTTAAATAAGATTTTGATCCTTATAGTTTCCAATAATTTTGATTTTAGTTCATATAAATTTTTTTGTTTAGGTTTTAATAATTATAGTATAAAAAAATTTGATTTTTAGTCCCTAAAATTAATTATTAGTCCTTATAGTGTTTATTTTTTAAGGTCTTATTCCCTATAGTTGTCATGTTTTTTATATAAAGGGTTAGTCCCTATTTTCCATATAGGATATATCCTTATAGTTTAATTTATTTTGGTTTTGGTCCCCAAAGGATCAAAATCCAAATGATAAAAAACTATAGAGACTTATACCCCAAAAGAAAAATATTATAGGGACTAAAACTAAAATTTGTTGTAACCATAAGGGTCAAAATGGTATTTCAACCTAATAAAATTTAGTGCATATTTAATAAAAGTATTATTTTAAGAGATTAATGTTGATACATTATTAATATAAAATGCTTTACTCTACCAACAAATCATGGATCATCATATGTGTGACTTTTCAGGTAATTATCGCAAGATTCAAATATTTTGATGAAATATGATTAAATGACTCTGTAAAATTTTTTTGTATCATTATATGTGTGACTTTTCAGGTAATTATTGCAAGATTCAAATATTTTGATAAAATATGATTAAATGACTTTGTAAAAATATTTTACATTGGTGATGCGACAAATTTCATGAAGAATCTGGCGTATGTGCTTCCAATAGGGGGTTTGTGCTGGTCTGTGCCAAAAGATCTTAAAAGATCTTAAATTTCTTTCTGAGTCATGGATAAGAGTAGATTTGAAAGGAACAAAGAGAAAATTCTGGTGCATTCTGTTCTTTGCGATGGTATGGTCTTTGTGGAGAAATAGAAAAAAGTTCATCTTTGAAAAGGAGATAATCCACTGGGGGGCATTTATGGAACAGATTAGACATTGCTGGTCGTCGTGGTCTGCTATAAATGGTGCCAAGGAAATGCATCTAATCCTGAGTGTGAGCTTAAATGCAAGGTTCATCAGATTGGCTTCAAAATAAAAGGAATGAGAATAGTCATAATAAAATCCAGAGTGGTGGAGTAAAAAGGAATCAGGTTTGGTGGTTATGCATGTGTGGAGTATGATAGGGTAAAAAATAAGTATGTTGTTGGTGGCTACCTCACAACTCAAGTAATAGTGTCAGGCCAAAATGCTTCTTCTTCGACTTTCGACAAGCTCGTTCAGAATGTGAAGCTGAAATTTATGCACTGGAGGAGTCGCTGCAATTTTTGTTAGAAGATATTGGTTGTTCGGAACAGGATCTCGAAATTAGAACACACTTTCAATTTCTGCAATCATAGCTAAAAGGAGATGTGGAAGCATACTGGGAGCTGCGCTTTGCTAATAATATCTTTCTGAATAAGAAAGAGCGGCTAAAGAATGTGGTGATAACACACATTAAGGGTGCAAGAAAAAACAAAATAAATGGCTACAATGCCGGAGTAAACTAGCACTACAACATGAGGGAAGAGCAGTAGAATGCAGGATTAAGATGAGGCCATAAGTTTCCATATGGAGAATACCAAGCACGGGGTGGAGATGGTGTTCTCAAGACAGCAGGAGTAGTGTCACATATAGTGGTTTTAGTTTAGCCTTGTCTGTATCTTGTTTTTATTTATTCTCCTTGAACTATACTTGGATGCTTTCTGTTGTATGATTCTGTATTCTGTTGCTTCTCATTGATGTGAGTCGAGCAGTATGAATGAATTATCGAAAAAAGTTAGATTCTTATTTTAAAAGCAAAATGTACTTCAGATATATCCTTTGTCTAACTCTTTCGCGTGTACGTTAACTAAATGGCTTGCAACCTTGCCTTAAAAAATAAACATATGGTTTCGTTCATTTAAATTTTTATATTAGAATCAAATATTAAAAATGATTTATATGCATAAAAAGAAATTTTATTACTAAATTTTAGTAGTGGATGTTAAAAGGTAAAAAGAGCTATAAACTTTAGAAGGAAGAAAAGCATCATTCATTAAATGAAAACCAAAACTGAAGTTATGGTAGAATTGCCAACATGGGTAATAACAATTGAAGAACTGTCATGTGGCGAAAGTAGTGAAACAGCTTTTGTATAATAGATAGATTCACATAATGTCTCTATCAGTAGATCTTTTTTAAAATTTTGTTCATCAAATATAAATTTATTATTAACTTCAATAACAAATAACTTACGAAAAAAATAATGTGCAAGAATATATACTGAGTGCTAACTTATTTTTCATTTATCACAAATGAATTTAATAAAACAAAAATAAGTATATAGAATACACAACGTTATTTGTATATTAAAAGTGAGTATTAAAATAAATTAACACAATAGAAAGAGAAAGATACAAACCAAAGTCTAATATCTTTATCTTTTAATGATGTCAATTTTTAATATTCACTTTTAATATACAAAATAACATTACTCCATCTACTAGTCAGTTTGTATCTGTTATGAGTATAGTCACATGGGAATTAGTTAGTTAGTTAGCCAGATGGAATCAGTTTTCTGTTATGTTAGTTTGACAAGCTTGTAGTGCAAGCAATTGAATCTGCTAGCATATAAACCACACTCAGTGTAATGATTCATTTGAGCAATAACATTCATTCTGTTCTACTTTCATTTTTCTCTCAATTTCTCTCGTGTCTCTCTCTTTCA
>JAVHNN010000077.1:0-19489 GCA_031439585.1 Pterocarpus macrocarpus
ACTTAAAATACTACAAAGAAACATTCATTTATCAAATGAATGAAATCTGCCCACGTTAGCAGATGGTCTTATTTGGTTATTCCTACAAAGCCCTCTTAGATATCCACCTACTGTACATGGCAAAGCATTCTTCAGGGTTGTACTCTGGAGCTGTGTGGCCACCACCCTGTAAGCAGATCCATCAAATAATAGAATACAGAAACATGCAACGATTGATATATACCACATTCTTACTGCATAATTGTAATAGCTTTAAAAGAAATAATTCACATATGCAAGCTAGGGTCCATGAACCCCAATCAATGAGTGCTCAGTGTGAAGATTTTAAGCAAACTGAGTCTTTCATAGACTCATACATGAAGTAAAATCTATGTGTGAATCACAAGTGCAGCAAGGGGAACAAGAGGCTTGCCTTGATAGTTGCAAATGTCATCTGATTCGAGTAAGTCCTTGTGTATCTACTTGGATAAAAAACAAAAATCAAGCACATAATTTAATTAGCTTGTTGGATAAATACATGCTAGTAACTATATGATTAGGGGAATACCCTGCAACTTGGCCATTTGTGTGCCATTGCCTCCAATCATCTACAATGGAGTAGTTTAAGGATCTTATCCATGCTTGAGTTGCGAAGAAAGGAACCCCCATGTCGTGATCGCCACTGTTAGCAACATATACAATATATTTGCTACATGAAATCCAAACAGTTTCATCTGTGTTATGCAATGCAATATTTGAGCATATAGAAAGAACATTGACCTGTATATCAGTGAACGATAGCCTTTTCTACTGAGGTTTACATGATACTCAAAGCTGCTAGGGATGTTCTTCTTGTGAGGTATACCCCAGCTACAGCGTTGCCATTTCCCTATACTTCCCTGCAGCACATGCAGCCAAGCTTTATGTTATAGTTGCATTGCTAACTATGTGAGAAGAATTTAGTTCCACATGTATCATTGTATCAACCATACCTTTCGTATGTGAAGCGCATTGCGAACATTATCATCATTGGCCCAATAAGTGCAAAGGTAGTATGCATAACTCTAACCGTAAAAAAGAAACAAACATCAGGTTACACAAATTTTTGGAGGTTTCAGCTTCAAAATTAAAACAATACTAAGAGAAGACTGGTTAATAAGTTAAATATACAAGAAGTGTATGAAGCAGCAAGTGCATGTTATAGCTAGATTAGATTATCACTGCACAAGCATATGTAAAAGAAGGAATAAGCAAGGCATGAAGATTACCCGACAGCTTAAGGGTGGCAATGTGAGATGAGCAGTGAGGAAATTCTGAGGATATTTCTCAGTTAGAGATCTCCTCCAAGAACCTTTTAATGGCTTAGGCGAAGTGAATTCGCATAATGGTTCCAAAATTTGTGCTGTATTAAGTCCTGATGTAGCCTGTGGAAATCGAAGAATGGTTTAACTTGGTAGTGTTTTTGACTAAATACTCCCAACACTTGGATAACATGGATAGAAGGACGCCAAAAAAAATAATGGATGCATACCTCATTGAAGGAGTCGATGTCTCTTGAGCATAACACACTTCTGGTGTCTACATTTATATACTCTCCTTTACAATTTTTTTGCAGTGACTGTTCATTAGACAAATAATAGAGATCTGTTAGCATTTGACTTCTGTTTTTCTAATATAATTTTAAAGAATTGCTACTGAGAACTTATATTTTAACTACATCGTATAGTTCATCAGAAATAAGTCCCATTCCATGAGCAAAGGGGATTGCATAGTTTCTCTCCCTTGCAGTTGTTACGGCATTGCCCAGCAGGTATCCCTGAAGAAAAGAGCATTTCATAATCAATCTGGAGTTTCTGGCATATAATAAACAATATACAACCTTATTTGGCATCAACGTCCATCTGTCTATTGATATATGCCTCATGCATGTTGCTCTCAACCGCTAAAAACACATTTTAAATTAAAAGTATCAAATAATCAATGTTTTAAACTGTTCTTTCCCATGTCACAATCTGTTTGATTAAATTAATCAAACAATCAATGTTTAACACTCACACTATGTTACCTGGAATGGATGAGTAGTTGCATGAGGTCATACGTTCAGAATTTTATAGCATCATTGTACAAAACAAACGAAAGTATGCATTAAGATTGTTCAATAACAGCCTTGCATTTTTCACATTATTACAGCGTACAGCATAAGTTAAAAGAAGAAATTCCCAACATAAGAGAAATAATTTAAAATGCAAACCTGGAGATTTATCCATGGTTGGGCCCCTTCTTCATTTCCTGCAAACAAGGGAATTTGTGGGATAACTAAACTGTAAACATACTTATTGCAACCTATAGTAACAAAATGACACTGCCGGGACTACTATTCCGCAAGTGTCAGTCATCAGAAACAATCAAGTGATCATTAACTTCTACATATGTTTATGGTTCCAATTTTGCCATGCATATTGCATATTGAGCCGTATATGATTTTTGTACCTTGTGAAATTTCTTGAACAATTACTGGGATAGGAATACCAGAGTATGAATCACCACCAATGTAAACTTCATTTGAGAGAAATTTTGGATGATCAATCAGCCACTGCAAACATTTAAACAAGATTATAACAATTTAACTGACTCACTGAATGATATAACTGCAAATTAAACTAAAAACAGAAAAGAAAAAAGAAAAGAACGTGATGACTGTGAATTAAAAAGTTAAAACAATAAAATTTGAGTAAATACCTTCTTTAGAAATTGATGGAGCTGGTGAACTAGTAACCAGTCGCTTCGTTGAGCAGCAGACTCTGTTCTAGGATAAGAGAAGCCTGTGGAAACAGGCAAATCTACAAATATAATGCTGCTTACCTACCAAGAAAAATTGTGACGAATGCCAGTGAATAAACATATAACAGAATTATTACATTAATGATAAAATATCTAAAAGAATTTGACGAAATAAATTAATAAAATCAAAATGTTCATATCAGCCTACAAAAATTTAGATTGTAGAATGTAGATGTATGTCCTCACCTTTGTCCATGAGTGTGGCTTCAAGACCAAATTAGGCAGGCTCCCATTGTATTCCTCATTTTTAAATGCAAGTGGGCCTGCGACATCCAAATAAAATTAGCATCAAAGTTTCGGATGTTTTTTTCCAACTTGCTACTTACTACCTTTATATAGGTATACTCAAATAAGCACAAACTTTCCAGCACCATGAACCATTGCACTTTCAAAGTTAATGGTCTGCAATCCCCTTCCCCTTGCATCAGATCGAAGTCACAAATTATTTTACTCTTCCACACCGAAACTAATAATCAAAATAATAACGCAAATGAAAAAAAAAAAAAAATCGTTTAATTGAAGAATCTTCTTAGGTTGAGCTTTAATGACAAATGGCATGCGTACTTTTGTACACATGAAATTTGGTGACTGAAATGGAAACAAATCCTTGTTGTGACTGACAGTGGAAGTTGGACAACACAAAAAGGCAAATAATAACGATTAAGACTTAAAAAAAGTAGAGTTATTTATACTTTTCAATCACTTTTTCTCACTCATTCTTGTGCCAGTCATTTAGTAATACTTAGAACCCTCTTATATACTTCTGATCAGCTTAGATTGTTAGGGTTACGGGGAGTCCAAAATAGCGGGAATTATGCTTTAATAGAATTATTACCAACAAACTATTCTATTAAGAAGCTATAGCAGCGGTTTTAACACTGTCACTTGACCCAAAAATCTCAAGACATTAGATTATGAATCATGGATTCAACATATATATTCCTCAATTTGTTCCTTCCTTGTCAATGATTCATCACATAGATTCATCACACATCTGACAGTAGAACATAGATTCATGAATTCACTTCACCCAATCCCACTTAAATTTCTAACATAAAATTCATCACATTTCTGACACCTATAGTGATGAGACTATCCACAAGTGAAAAAAAAAAAAAAAATGGAAAGCAATGTTGTTATTACCTATTTCAAACACAAGGCCAGACAAAGCAGAGCAACCAGGACCACCCGTTAGCCAAAGCATAAGAGGATCCTCCTTTGGATTGTTCTCTGACTCAATGAAGTAGTAGAACACCTGCACGTCATCATTTTCACCCACTCCCACATACCTGATCAACACATATATCATAAACTTATATATATACATATACACATATCACATATGTTTTATACACACACACACACACACACACTCTATAACATCATGGCAAGTGATTTGATTCCAATAAGTTAAAAAAACAAAAGCAAAGAAATGGACTAGCTGAGTGAAAGTATAACTGACCCAGTTTCAAGCACAAAAGGAAGGGATCCCTGGAACCCAGGAAGGAACTGAACTGTGGTGCCACACGTTGTAAGTTGAAAAGAAAACTGTGATAATAAAAGAAGGGGAAGTAGGACCCCATGACGAATGAAATCAGAATTACAATAACAACTTGAACTAAACCATGCCATTTTCAATGGCACCTCTCTTTTCTTGGTGAGCATTTCCATGGATTATAATTGGAGCTTCTTAGTTCTTGTTATGATCAAAATTCTCTCCATCAACAAAGACATTCATTAATACTTAAATGAATAAATCTGAGATGACAGCTTTGACTTTCTGTCACCTGCGAATTTAATTTTTTAGGTGACATTTAGACATAAATGTTAATATATATATTTTTTTTTGAAAAAATTATTAACATAAAGTTATAAATGTCAAATGTTAATTTGATTATGGGTCTCTACTTCAGTACTACTTCCAATGGAAAGTAATGCTGCAACGTTTTTTCAAAGTTACAGTCTGTGGTAAAATTGTATAAAAAATTACAACATTATAGCGCAAGTTAAGTTTCACTGCATGATTTTTTTTAAAAAAAATTTCTCATTACATTCTTTTCAACCTATATTATAACAAATATTCATATTGTAATTTTCTTTCTATTCTATACTGTAATTCTATTTTTAGCAAAACATTATAGCATACTGCTTTTTAAGAAGTAATACCGAAATCAATGCTTTGATTATGATGGAAAGTTATTATCATGTCTCATACATAACAACAAACCAATGTAATCCTTTTACCAAATGGCCTTTGTCAATACTACAGATACAGTTCATTTCATATGGGACTCTTTAACTATATATACAAAATTCCACTAAAAAAAAAACTATACATACAAAAATTAAAAAACTTAAAATCAAAGCTTAATTAAGAAAATGTTTATTAATATAATCTTATTTAATTTTTAAAGTCTATTAATTTATCCTATTAAACTCATCAAAAATATGTTATGCTTAAAAATATGTAAAGGATAAAATTAAAAAGTTAATCATAAATTTTTTTATTAATATGGAAAAATGATAAATAAAATAAATAATTCCTTAAAAAGACAAATAAAATAGATAAAAGTTTTTATTCAAAATAACAGTTAAAATAGATCGAAAGTAACACCATCTAGATGATTATTTATAAGTTACTAGTATGTATGATAAGTTTATAAAAATATTTTTAAAACAATAATTAGAAATAAAAATAGAGTAGAAACATTTCTTTTATTCTTTATCTGTTTTGTTTTCTTAGAACATAAAACTTGTTATTTTATAATTTTACTTGAGTTAAGAAACTTATCCAAATAAATTACGTAATCTTAAAAATATTTTTAATAAAAGAAAGTAATATATATAGAAAAGAAAAACTACAAACAAAGGTACCGAATATGTCACTCGTGACAGACATTTGTTGGAAGCAATCCACCAGAAAAATGGTTGGATATACGTAACCTTGTTTGATTGCCCGCACGATGGAAATGCTGGCGATGGAATATTTATAATACGTAAGTGTCAACAACTAAAGCTTTTAAGCTTGATGTCAATCACAAATAAAATGCTGAAATATTTTATTAAATGTTGAAATTTGAAGGAGAATATGGTTGTGCTATTTGTCATCTTTAGTGACTTCAAAAATGAAGCCGGTGGCTATCTACAAATAACTGAGCGACAAGTGTGTGGTTCGGGCTGTTTGCTGTCAAAACTTCAAAGCAACTTGAAGAAGAAAAATATCGAATGAATTCACTTATTGTGAAATATTATATTAATTTATTATTTATTTATTATTAAATAAAATATAAATTTTATTTAAATTGAGTTTATATTTATATTTTATTTAATAATAAATAAATAATAAATTAATATAATATTTTATAAGAAGTGAATTTCTTTATTATTTCTCATATAACAACTAGAATATGATGGCCAGACGATCAAGAAAAATGTTACAAGGTTAGAATTTTTGTTAAAAGTTATGTGTAAAAGTGATATAATATTATTGATAATTTTTAAATAAATAAGTGATTTTTATTATTATATGTAATCCAACTCCCGTTAAATATTTTATAAAAATTTTGATTAAAATATTTTGATTGTATAGTATTGCTGAATTTTCAATGGCAGATGAGGACAATTGTTGAGCATGAGTTCTCGAAAATTAGTTTTCTTTATATGGATTCAAGTTCATGGCAAATTTTATAATTTTCTATTTTTGTCGTGAAATTTTATACTATTTTGAAAATGACAAGTTACTTCTTTTGCTTTCTGTTCTGCTTTAACGTTTAAGTGGCCCAAACCTTTTTTAATCTTTAATTATTTACTTAATTTTTTTATTATTTAAAGCGGTGATTTTAAGATTTGCATTCTAATATTATAAGCAAAATTCACCTTAACTTTGTTGTTCACTTCTATATGTGTAACTCATCGCTTGCATCAACGGTAACAAATTTATCACTAAGAAAGGGATATGTGTATAGACCATATTCTTGCATCAAATTATAACAAATTTATTTTTAAGTTTGGGAGTTGTGTTTAGTATATACCCATGATATAATCTTTCAAGTCATACGGTACATGCATCCATATGTCACATAGTCCAGCTAGGTGGAATATCTGCATCGATGGTAATCTTCAAACTCGGAAACTACGACCTCGAACTCGAACAATGAACTACGTGGACTACACACATGATGGTAATGTTCATAACTTTGATTATTCATGTAACTCGAACAATAGCATCTTAATAGCAACACTAAACAAAAAAAAAAAAAAAAAAAAATAATAATGTTGGTTTGATCATGTAAATATATTAATAGCAAAACGAAAAAAATGCTAAAAAAAAAAAAACATAATTATTATTTTATCATAAGCGTTCATGGAAAATGAAAAAACTGCGGATACCCCGCTACATATATTACGAATACTTCGCTTCTTGTATGGAAGCACTACTAGCTGAATATATTATGCACTACGAATGCTACACTGTTCTCTTAAATTTTTTACATTTTTGGAAACTACTAGCTGATTTATTTCGGTGCAGACACTGTTAGGGCTATTATTTATCTTTTAAATAGGAGGCTTTATATGTGTTATTTAGATACTATTATCTAAAAGTATTAAGCTATTCCTTGAAAGGACTCAGTGATATAGCTTTCCTTACTATTATGAAAAGCTTTTAGACTTTATTCAGTGAAAAAGTATCTGCCATCTTTTTCTCTAGATTAAAAATTAAGTACTTACTTATTTTTGCTACTATTAACATATTTTCCTAGTGAACTAGTAAAAAATCAAGTGCTACGAACAACTATTCTACTAATCAATGATTAGTGAACTAGTAAATAGATTTGCTACGAACAACTATTCTCAAATCAATAGCTCCAAAATAGTTAATAGATCAAAAACTATTAGATATGAAAAAATGTAGGAATTACGAAGGGATTTATATATAAACATGACATCTGTCGAGGATTTATATAATAATAATATCTTTCGACGGAAGTTAAGAGATTCTAATTTATATTAATTCATGAGATTATCCTACTTTAGCATTAGCATGGTTAGCAATTCTTAGCATTAGAGAAGTATTAGGGATCAACGTAGCAAGTATATGTTTCGAATGCGGTAGAACGTTAATGAATAAGAGACAAGATGCGGGGAATTAATGATTGGTTTAGGAGAAAGTGCAATAACGAGGAAGTCCAACTCAGCAATATTTGAAACCGCCTAACGAGAAGTCCAACTCAGCAATATTTGTCCTCCTTGAGATTTTCCAACTTTAGGCATCAGCTCAGAGTATCATAGATCATATATCTAATTTAGGCATCATATATCATATCATATCATATAGAATTGACGTGAAGGAATTGCAATGGCTAGAAGATGTGACGTGGTTGCATAATTCGCTGAATTTTTCCTCCACATTTGTAAATGATGAATTATAGATTAGATTTACTATTGTAAATATATTATGGATTGACTAATCATAATGCATGGAATAGAGATATGTGCTATCTTGACCAATCATATTGGTAATCTATGGAATAATAGCTTGGCTATTAGATGACAGATGATTTAGATTATTTGTTATTTATATTGGTTTAATCTATAAGATAGGTAGCTTAGTCTATCTCAATTAGATGAAAGACCTCATATTTTATCTGTATAATTTTTTATTGCTTTCTTATTTCCTCGTGGCCTTCTCATTATGCCACCTATTTAGGCATGAATTTGTGGATGTTTAAACCTTAAATGCTCAGCCATTCTCTATATCAATGATATTGGTAATATAAAGAGTCGGAAATGAGAGCAAGGGTGTCTAATTTTGGATGATCCTCATGGTGAATGTGAATGCTTCAATGAAGATGTGGTTATTTGAACGTTATCAGTCTTATATGATATCAAGGAATATGGTATATGAAACGTCTCATAAATTTATCCTACAAACCTCATGCTATGGGCTTTATTTATTGGGATCATACAGTCACTGGTATATGTTGTCCATTTTGTCCAATGGCCTTCGTCCATGGTATGAAATAAGATTATGATTGTACTAAAATCACTGGTGCAGTTGTTATTTATCCTGGCAAGCATAGGCTCTCTTCATTTGAGTGCTTATTGGATAAGCTTTGATATTCCATGAGATATCTCATGAAGCTTAAATTGTCACTAGCTAAGTCAAGCTTTGAAAATCTCTTCATTTTCTTCATGCTTTCTAATAAGCATGAGAAGCATGCTCTATTTAGAGCTCATATCTCTAATTCTTTTTCATTTATGCATGAAGGTAGCTTTGCAATATTTTTGTAGATTATCCCATTAATTTCAATAAAATACCTCCTTCTTAAGCTTACTTTATTCATATTTTCAATTTTTGCATATATATCTTTCTTTTATTAGCTGCCTCAATTCTCCACTTTCATCTCCTTACATCCATCTCCTACTTAACACCCCTTTCATTGATTCTTTATTGCTCAAATCCCGGATCTTGATGATAAATCTTGTTGTTCCTATTCTTTGCCATTTATGGTATGTTCTTACCATTTCCTTCATCTATCACCTTTGATTCATAGGTAAGATATTTTTTGATACTGCTAAATTTTCTTTTTCTGGTATCTTCAATATTGGCACCTATTAATCAGACTATTTTGATTGACCTACTTGATGCTTTTATGACATCTTCCTAATTCTGAGGTATAGTCTTATGCTACTTAGATTTTTGCTATGCTTTTCACACCTTTGATTATGGTAATTAAACATTCCTAATTTTTATTTCTTCATCTTCATCGCTTTGGTAATACTAATATTTTTCTGGTTTTGATGTGAAACTTTTTTTAACGTTTCCTGAAATATCGGCCATTAAGGAATTTTAGCAATCGAGAGTTGGCTAATCTATTCTTCTCATTTGCATTTTCTCTATGCATTCTTACACATTTCCTCTTTAACAATCTTTGCCACGATTTTAAATAGATTTTTTGTGATGAAAATGTAAAAAGAGCTCTTTCTTTTCATCTTTCAATATTTATCATGTTTAATGAATTCTTAAGTTATTGATTATTTGAAGGTTTTGAGAAGGTAATGATATACAATTTATATTTATGTTATGCACGGTTTATTATTAGTTATTTCCTTTTCATATAACTATAATGTGATATACTTTTTCCTTTTTTATTTTTTAATAACAGGTATTTAAAATACACTGAAATATGTCTGCAATTATTCAATTGGACATGAATGATCAATAATGCTAGGCTTTTGGCTATTGTAATACATATGTTCTTAAAAGCCACTGTGTATTAATATTTTTAATTTATTCAACATTTTACTTTATATACCATAACATAACTTATGCAATAAAAATCCTTTCAATATGGCACAATCCATGCTTTTAACAATTTTGTAATTTGCAATGTTCTCCATTGTATCTCTTTAATATTAATTAATTGCTTATTGATCTATTATTTGTTATAATATTTACACTTTATTTTTACTTTGAACTATTTTCTCTGATTATTTAGTGGCAAAGTACATGTTTCTAATTTATTCTGGTATTCAATTTTGCTTATCCATGACTTAATAAGTTTGTTTGCATGTTCTTCATTGTATCTAAAGCTTCATTGCAGTATCTTCATATCCTTATATGCATAGAGTATTGCCTTTATTTTTTTACTTTGAACTATTATTCCTGAATAATTAAAATATAGTACAAAATTTTTAATAATGCTTTATGATTCATTAATCTTTTTCTTATTAGTTAATTTGCTGGGATTGCATTTGATCATAAAGAATGGTTCTTTGTACCTTAAAGAATTGATAGTAAGTTTTTCATTTGATTTATATTTATAGAAATGCATTTGATTATTTAAAAGGACAACTTCAATTGGAAGAATGTAAGAGAAACATAGGTTGATTCTTGTAAGTATGGTTGTGCACTTAGTGTATCATACACTGCCTTCTTTATATATTGAAGAGAAGGATAAGTTTGTTTCAACAAAATTTAGTGGGCCTTAATTAATCTCAGGAATGATGCAACATTTTTATTTATCACTATTATTGGGTATTTATGTAGATTCTCTTGAATAGATATTTGGACTCACTTAAATGACTGTCTTAAAGAGTAATATGAAGAAATTGGAGAATACTTCATATAAGAGGTGGATATGCATATAAGGTGTGATTCTTGAAGATCATTTGAATGAGATATTGTTTTGGTGTATGGCGTGATGTTTTCCCATCTTTCCTAGTTTGGTCTTGAAGACTAACTTCATAATTACTTCCCAACTCCTACTCTTATGATTTATGGGCATTTTCCTGATGTTGTTGGTGAAATTATGTAGATTCCTTAAATAGAAGATTGGACTCACTTAAATGATGTCTTAAATGGCTCATGAAGAAAATGCTTATAAACTTATTAAATGCATAATAGCATATTATATCCTGATTGAAGATCATCTTGGAATTATTTTGTTTGACTTTAGGTATCAACTATTTCTTCTATATTTGAACTGAATCCTTATATGACAGTAGGCAAATCTAATATATTGCTCAGCAAATCTGATGCATTGCGGTTGATTGCTTTGTCCAAATGGATCATTATTTACATTTGTCAATTTGTATGTTTGCTTGTTGATAAATACATATATCTCCATTGGGTCTTTGAATCCTCCGAAGTATATGCTCCTATTCCCATATACTTAGTATGTTGCACTCTCATATTTTATTAGGAAGAAATGCAATGACAATTAAATGGGTTAATAAGTGTCACATATTAATATGGTCTTCATGGTTAAATTAAGGCTTGGATTTTGGTTAAAGGGGTGGTGTCCAAAATTTCCATATGATCTTGATGATGTTATTTGTAATTTGAATGCTATGAGATTACAGGGATCTAGAATCAAATAATAATTGAATTGGGTGCCAGGGACAATAATATAGAGTTTTATCCATTTCTTATCCTGAATGTGCTTGAGATGTGTGTCAAAGATCAAGGTATGTCATTTCATATGGTATGGATATTTGCTTTTATGGTTCATAATGGAAATGTAATATGTGTTATGTGCAAGTTAGTCTAAATGAATTTTAGAATTGCAGAGTTGCATTTGATGCTATTATGATATAATTGAGAATATCAACAAGATAGAGATAGAAGAGAATTAGACAATGCTATGAATACTAATCTTATTTAGTTGTAGCTATTGGTGCTTTTAGTGATTTGATTATTGGTTGCAACTTCTTTTTGTTTGAATTGGTATCCTGAATGTTGATTCTTTTTGTGTTTTTAAGATCAAGGTAAATGGATGTTGCAACTGCACTATTATTTGTTTGGTTCATTAAATAAACCCTAAATCTATTGAGAATTTTCTTTAAGAACTTAAGTAGAAACTCAATTTAATGTACTAAAATATTATGGATTTAATGACTTGAAGATCCTAGGAATTTTTTCTCATTAATTTTCTTTATTGTTATATGATTAAGCATATCATTTTTGTAGCTATAGTGAAAAATTTCAAAAATAGATATGTACATATGACAATTTGTCTTGCCATTCTTGATCCTGAGGGATGGCGATTGATGATTGAGAAGAAGATGGGTGTCTAGGATAGGGAGAACTGGAATGTTATATAATTTGTGGTATTAGATCTACCCTAAATCTATAACACATTTCTTTAAGTTAAGTAGAAACTCAATTTAGTTATGTACTAATTTAATCGATTTAATGACTTGAAATCGCCTATTAAATTTTTTCTCATTAATTATATTTATATTATTATATGATTTGGTAATTCACTATCAATTTGGTGTAATTAAATTTCAATCAATATTTTAAAATTTAGTGGAGGTCTATATATTATAGCTATATTAATTAGATTACACGCATTAAGTTTTAGAAATCTATGTCATTTACTCTTTGGTAACAACAAGTTTTATGAATTTAAAGACATGAAAAGAACAAATAAAGAGTAATTTTACAATTTGTATAAAGTATTCTTAGAATTACATAATAATATCAGATTTCAATATCATTGACCATTTTTTATCCTTCCTGATGCATCGCACGGAAACTTACATGGTTGTCAATAAACTAGATAACATAAAAATCAATAGACCAAGGCCAAGCATTATCAATATTTTCTAATGGAGCTCAAAGGCATAAATAGTGGCTTGGATTTATTACATTCGAAGAATGGATCTCCCAATTGTTATCTTGAATAGTAATACACACAAGTTAATAGTGTTTGCCACCTTGCAAATGAATATGACATTATTTGGATACTCCTACAAAGCCTAGTTAGATATCCACCTGCTAAACATGGCAAAGCATTCTTCAGGCTTGTACTCTGGAGCTGTGTGGCCTCCACCCTGTAAGCAGATCCGTCAAGAATAGAAGAATGAAACTTGTAAAGACTGACACTTATTCTCACAGCATGACTGTAATAATTTTAAAGGAAAATTCCCACATTCATTTAACAGTCCGTGGACCCCAATCAATCAGTGCTCAATGTGATATTTTGGTCAAATTGAGCCTGTCAAGGATAGGTGGCCTCAACCGTCCAAGATATTATATAACAAGATCCAACAATTTAGAGTCAAAATAATTTGATTCACTTATTTTTAAGAAGAGTAATTTTTTGATTCTTTTGGATAGACTTAATAAGTATAATTTTTAATTATGCAGGATTTATTATAAACATAGAAATGATTATTTGATATGTGCATTAGAGAGTAGAGACAAAATAAAAGTGAACTTTCATGCATTAAAAATACTTTTGCACATGATAATTAATGATTTGAGAATATAAAAAAGGACATAATAGACTTTGCCTAACTTAGATATTTCTAGGTTTAAGAGACCCATCAAGTGAAATTCCCGTTTGTGAACAAGTGTAACAAATAACATCAGGCATCCTTCACAGTAGCAAATGTCATCCGATTGGAATAAGCCCTTGTGTATCTAATTGGGAAAAGACAAAAGTTAAGTACATAATTTATTTAGCTTGAGAGATAAATCCAGCCTAGATAATATTGTAACTATAGATTAAGGAATACCCTGCAATTTGGCCATTTGTATACCATTGCCTCCAATCATCCACAATTGAGTAATTTAAAGATCTTATCCATGCATGAGTCGACAAGAAAGGAACCTCCATGTCATGATCACCACTGTTAGTAGCATATAACATTTATTTGTCATATGAAGTTCAAATAGTTCATCTGTGTTATGTTATACAATATTTAAGCAGAGAGAAACAACATTGACCTGTATATCAGTGAACGAAATAGCCTTGTCTACTGAGATATACATGATATGGAAGGCTGCTAGGGATATCCATCCTGTGAAGTGTTTTGTCGAGACAACGTTGCCATCTCCCTACGCTTCCCTGCAGTATATGCATGTTGTAGCCAAGTTTTATGTTACAGTTGTATTGCTAACAGTGTGAGGAAAATTACTCATGTATCAAAATATACCTTTCGTATATGCAGTGCATTGCGAGCATTATCATCATTGGCCCAATAAGCGCAAAGGAGGTATCCATAACTCTAAAAGTGGTTGACCCAAAAAAAAAAGAGAAAAACTCTAATAGTGAAATGGAAAAGAAGATCAAATTAACACAAATATTTGGAGGTTTTGGCTTCCAATGCTTGAAAATTCTTGCTATCAATACCTCAACAGTCACAGATAAAATAGCATATGATTAGATGATAGATTAGATGATACACTAACAGTTTATTAAAATTAATTTCTTATAAATAGAATTTAATTTTGGATACATTGTTATTGTATATGTTAGGAATATATCAGCAGAGTTAGTTAGAGTAACCGTTAGAGTTAGTTATAACTGCATTAATTGAATCTGAGCTATAATGACTGCATCTACTCTTGTATAAATACTTACACTCACTACAATATCAATAAAATAGAATCATTTTCACCATTCTCTCAGCTTCTATGCTCTCATTTCTCTGATCTCATATATGTCTATCATGGTATCAAGAGAGCCCTTTTTCACGATCCGTGAATCCTAAAACTTCTTCCACCGCTTCAATGGTGACTCCACCTCCTTCCCCTCCACCATCTCTAGTTTCTTCTACCTCGTCTTCTCCTTCCTTCACACCTCACACCTTCTCCAATCCTGTCTCGTTCAAACTCACAGATGATAATTTCACACTTTGGCAACAAGAAGCCATGGCCACGATCAAGGTGAATCAACAGAATCATCTGCACAAAGATCGCATTCCTTCAATGTACTCTCTGAAGATGCTGCTCGAAGTAAGAGTGAGTTCAATTCGTGAATTGGGAACAACAAAACAACTTGCTTCTCTCGTGGTTACTTGCTTCGCTTAGTGAATCGGTGAGAACTGTATGGTAGTGTGTTTTGTCTTCACATCAGTTTGGGAGAAGATTGCAAAATTCTTTTTCTTCCCAAACTCGTGCTTGAATGCGTGCAACTCAAGATGCAAATTCACATAACAACAACTTCTGCATCCATAAACACATACCTTCGGAATCGGTGTCAATAGAAGCAATCATTAGGTTCTGTCTTTGGTCCTTGGTTGAGATTATTGTGGTTCTCTAATATGCTTCTCCCTGAGTATAACTCTTGGTAACATCTATTAACTCTCGCAATAGAATCCTTATGCAATTGATGAAATGGAGGCACTGCTTTTGGAATCGTTGAGTCTCGCAATGAAAAGTGCAATCAATTAGAATGTCTCTTCTTGAGGTTGGAATGCAGTCCTCAATAAATAGATTAACGGCTCGTTAGGATCTAATTCAATTGAAGTGGATTGGTTTCTGCTTTTGGACTTGATCCGAGGAAGTGCAACGACTTAGCAACGGCATTTTCAATCTTGGCCTGTGCAACATGGTGTTACCATCGTCAGACTCCTCAAATTTCAAAGACCGCAGGCAGTGATCATGCTCAAATCTCATTAGGCATATTTCACGACCTGTGGGGATCCGAAACTCCGAACATGTCCAAAGCATTGGTGGCTACTCCCTCAATTGTGTATGATCCTCTTGGTACCCGGATTGGTGCTTCACACCACAGACATTATCTCCCTATCACTATGTGGTTCACCACTTGATCCAATCGTCGGTTTGCATGGTATGATTAGGCTTGTCTTGGTAATGGCTCGGTATGTGTATTAGACATGTTGGGGATTTTGTTCTTTATTCTTAGTCTTCTCAAACTTCTCTTTGCCCTTAAGAACTTATTGCATGTCCCAGTGGTTGACTTATTACTTCAGTGTGTCTAAATTTGCGTGTGACCACAAGGTTTTCTTTGAATTTCACTTGACTCTTGTTTTGTAAAATCACAGGGTACCAAGGAGACTCTTCTCCAAGGGATTGTTAAAGATGGACTCTATGTGTCTCCTGATTTGTGTTGATGTTGTCAATTTCTGTATTTTCTGCATCCAGTGTACCATATGCCTTTCACTCTTGTAAAGTAAATAGTGATGTGTATTTTCTCTTTTGCATGCCCGCTTTGGGCATCCTCTAGCAAAATGTACAAAGCATGTAATGCGCTTGTGTAATATTCCCTTTGTTAAATTTGAAGCATTTGGATCTAATGTTGTTATGCTGCAAGTCTGTAAATCCTGATGTTGTTCAATCTTCAGTATTCGCAACCTTTGCAACTAATTTATATTGATATTTTCTCGCTCTAGTTCAATCTTCCTTTGGTGCACAGTTCAATCTTCCTGCTACTCTTAATATTCACTTGGATCTATTTGTTAAGCAATAAGTCTCATGCATTTGCACCTTTATTGTCATTCAAAAACTTGGTAGAAAACCAACTAAATAGCCGCGATGGCCATCAAACTGAAGGCCAAGTCTAATTCAAGTGTTCTCTTTTTGTTCCAAGCCTTTACTAACCATAGAATTTTGCCGCATATTCACTTCCTTTGGCATTCACACTATGAGCAATCTGGATGCTTTTTACTACAATCTAAGGTTAGCAATAGTCTTCAGCATTTTATTGTTTCCATTTCAATCAACTTGGTAGCATTGACCAACTTACATGGCCGTAGATCTTGTTCTTTCCTGTACAATGCCAACCCTGTATTCTACATCAAACATTTTTTGGAAAGGTATTAACATAGATTTTCCTTACAATTTTGCTTTTCTTATGGAAGCATTGAACACAAACAGGCACCAATGCTTGACTCTACCTAAACAGATGAACCATTATCTCTGCAAATTTTCTTGAACAACTGGCTAGCACTATCTTTGATTTACTGTTATCTTTACCTATCATTGTTCTCATAAATGCAAAACAAAATTGTTGCCTATGGACCCAATTCTCATTCTAACCCTATATTTGCCATCACCTTTGTAAACTCATTGTGAGCACACCAATTATTTCCAAAACTATAATGCCTCATTTCCTTCTCTGTTACAGTTCCAACCTTGCCCACTGCCTTTTTCTTTCCTTTAATGTAACACTCTCATATCACTGCTTGCCCATCTCAAGTGCTATTGCCTAGATTGAGCTATAACTGTAGTTCTTGAATTTGCTACAGACCATAGACTTTTCCACCAAAGTCATTCAAAATGCTTTCTTAACCAGTACATGCGGCTCCCTAATCTGTAACACTCATTCCACCACAAGCTGCCGCTACTACTTGTGTCAACTAAAGTGTGAATTAGTCTTCTTTGCCTCTGGCAACATCTGCATGAGTATGTCTCAGATCAAATATGACTGCGAATGCATTTTGTATCAGAGCTATGATAGTAAAAAGGGGTCTTTAACCACTACTGGAAGGAATTTGATTGATGAGAATATCAGCTTTGTTAATCAAGATTGAGAATTTCTTGATTAGTCAACCTTCTAATCATTGGGAATAAATTAGACTTTAAAGGGTTCTTGGTGACTTAGATTTTGGAATGAGACTTTCAGTCCAGATAAACCTAAATACAGTTGGAATTCTCAACTTGTTGCAAATTATTAAGCGCTCGGACATGAAAAGTGATCAGGCTTGGTTTCTAAATTGAGACTTGACTGAATCAGTTTATTGGTTCCCAATCTTAAGGGACTCATACAATTATTAACTCCATCAACTTGCTTCATTTGTCAAATTAACAAATGATGCTTTAATTGAATTCTTCTACAGTTGCCAAAAAAAGCTTTTAGCACTAAATGACTGATTTCATTCAAGGAGTAGGCTGGTTCATAAGGCCTAGGGATAAAAGCCAGCTTTTCTTTTCTCCGTCTACATTTATCATCATTTATGTGGATTTATGATTAGATCTTACATGAGAATTGCAATTCTCTACAGTAGTCTCAAGACTTATTCAAGCACTAATGATTTCAGATTCAACCCTTCTCTATATCATCAAACTTCACTACTTTCTAGGGATAGCAAAATTTTCTTTAGGAAAATTACATTTATCTCAATCAAAGTATATTCGATCTATTAGCCAAGGCTTACATGACTAATCGCAAGGATTCCTACTCCTACGAAAGTGGTCTAAAACTGCCTAAAAGGCATTGATTTCTTTGACAACCCTTCTATATCGATCTATCGTGGGTGCTCTTGAAGACGCAACAATAACAAGACCTGAAATTGCTTTGTGTGTTAACAAAGTATTCTCATGATTTATGCATCAACCCTTAACTCTCACTGGCAAAATATGAAAAAGCCTTGATTTACTTATAGGGACAATTAATTTTGGCCTCACCCTTACAACTTGGTCCCAACTTGAATCTTTTTTCCCTTTGCATTGTTGCTATTATGACAATATATGAGCAGATGCTGCTCACGCTAATTTTGTATTTTTTTGGGGGTAACCTTGTGTCTTGGAACTTTAAGAAACAAGCTGTGGTGTCTCGATCAAGTCATGAAGTTGAGTATAGAAGCTCTTTAATTGTCATAGAATTAACTTGGATTCAAGCACTCCTCAGAGCTACATTTGCCTCTTTCCCTAACTCCCATTGTTTATTATGACAACTAGAGTGCAGTTATGCGACAAAATTATCTGTCTGTTAGGAATATATCTACAGAGTTAGATCTCATTTGGATCTACATTAGACCTGCTTAATGACAACTACATGTTACTCACACTCTTGTCTAAATATTAGAGAAAATTAGCCTACACACCATCATTGATCATCAAGCTATAGTTCAAGTTACTTGTTACTTCTATGACAAACTTAGGATTAAGTCTTCCTCCCCGAGTTTGACTTAAGTGTTAGAATATATCAGCGAGTAGTTAGTTACTCTCAATTTAGGTTAGCTCGCTTTACCATGTTAATCAACAATTACCTGAGCCTTGACTGCATCTACTCTTGTATAAATATTAGAGATAATTAAAGTCTTACAACATTGTTTAGGAAGTTATATAGTTAGTTACTTTACTTCTAGTATATAAGTCATATTGTACTCAAAATTGTACTTAAGCTTTCATTTTGCATCAATACACAATTTCGATTTACCTCTTTCATTTCTTTGCTCTGCTCTTCGTACCTTGTTTCTCAACATGGTACCAGAGGCCTTGGCACCCTCCTTGAACCTTCTCTTCGCTACTATTTGAGTTCTTAGAACTCACTTTCCTACATTTTCTCACTTTCTTTGAGTTCTCTAAAGCACTGATTTTTCCTTCATCACCTTCAGATCTGACTCTCTCTCTTGCTTCGATTCGTGATTCGTCTCTCGTTATGTTTTCCTGCCTATTTATGTTTCATTT
>JAVHNN010000079.1:0-18000 GCA_031439585.1 Pterocarpus macrocarpus
AAATTGGTTTCTCTTTGTCCTTTAAGTTCTTTTGGCCAAAGATTGGAATCAAGCCCTAATCATTAAGGAATTCGTGTATTTTTTGTCCTTTAAGTTCTTTTGGCCATTGATTGAAATCAAGTCTTAATCCGTAATGAATTGGTTTCCCTTTGTCCTTTAAGTTCTTTTGGCCATTGATTGGAATCAAGTCTTTATCCTTAATGAATTGGTTTCTCTTTGTCCTTGAAGTTCTTTTGGCCATTGATTGGAAACATGTCTTAATCCGTAATGAATTGGTTTCTCTTTGTCCTTTAAGTTCTTTTGGCCATTGATTGAAATCAAGTCTTAATCCATAATGAATTGGTTTCTCTTTGTCCTTTAAGTTCTTTTGGCCATTGATTTGGAATCAAGTCTTGATCATTAATGAGTTGGTTTCTCTTTGTCCTTTCCGTTCTATTGGCCATTGATTGGAAACAAGTCTTAATCATTAATGAATTGGTTTCTCTTTGACCTTTAAGTTCTTTTGGCGATTGATTGGAATCATGTCTTAATCATTAATGAATTGGTTTCTCTTTGTCCTCTAAGTTCTTTTGGCCATTGATTGGAAACAAGTCTTAATCATTAATGAATTGGTTTCTCTTTGTCCATTAAGTTCTTTTGGCCATTGATTGAAATCAAGTCTGAATCCATGTGAATTGGTTTCACTTTGTCCTTTAAGTTCTTACGGCCAAAGGTGGAATCAAGTCTTAATCATTAATGAATTGGTTCTCTCTTTGTCCTTCTTAAGTTCTTTGGCCATTGATTGGATGCATGTCTTAATCAATATTGAATTGGTTTCTCTTTGTCCTTTAAGTTCTTTTGGCCATTGATTGAAATCATGTCTTAATCCTTAATGAATTGGTTTCTCTTTGTCCTTTAAGTTCTTTTGGCCATTGATTGGAAACAAGTCTTAATCATTAATGAATTGGTTTCTCTTTGTCCTTTACGTTCTTTTGGCCATTGATTGAAATCAAGTCTTAATCCGTAATGAATTGGTTTCTCTTTGTCTTTTAAGTTCTTTTGGCCAAAGATTGGAATCAAGTCTTAATCCTTGATGAATTGGTTTCTCTTTGTCCTTTAAGTTCTTTTGGCCATTGATTGAAATCAAGTCTTAATCCGTAATGAATTGGTTTCTCTTTGTCCTTTAAGTTCTTTTGGCCATTGATTGAAATCATGTCTTAATCCATAATGAATTGGTTTCTCTTTGTCCTTTAAGTTCTTTTGGCCATTGATTGGAAACAAGTCTTAATCATTAAGGAATTGGTGTCTGTTTGTCCTTTAAGTTCTTTTGGCCATTGATTGAAATCAAGTCTTAATCCGTAATGAATTGGTTTCTCTTTGTCCTTTAAGTTCTTTTGGCCATTGATTGAAATCAAGTCTTAATCCGTAATGAAATTGGTTTCTCTTTGTCCTTCAAGTTCTTTAGGCCAAAGATTGGAATCACGTCTTAATCCATAATGAATTGGTTTCTCTTTGTCCTTTAAGTTCTTTTGGCCATTGATTGAAATCAAGTCTTAATCCGTAATGAATTGGTTTCTCTTTGTCCTTTAAGTTCTTTTGGCCATTGATTGAAATCAAGTCTTAATCCATTAGGAATTAGTTTGGCTTTGTCCTTTAAGTTCTTTTGGCCATTGATTGAAATCAAGTCTTAATCCATAATGAATTGGTTTGCCTTTGTCCTTTAAGTTCTTTTGGCCATTGATTGAAATCAAGTCTTAATCCATAATGAATTGGTTTCTCTTTGTCCTTTAAGTTCTTTTGGCCATTGATTGGAATCAAGATTAAATCCTTAGTGAATTGGTTTCTCTTTGTAATTGAAGTTCTTTTGGCCATTGATGTGAAATCAAGTCTTATTCCAAATGAATTGGTTTCTCTTTCTCCTTTAAGTTCTTTTGGCCATTGATTGGAAACAAGTCTTAATCATTAATGAATTGGTTTCTCTTTGTCCTTTAAGTTCTTTTGGCCATTGATTGGAAACAAGTCTTAATCATTAATGAATTGGTTTCTCTTTGTCCTTTAAGTTCTTTTGGCCATTGATTGAAATCAAGTCTTAATCCGTAATGAATTGGTTTCTCTTTGTCCTTTAACTTCTTTTGGCCATTGATTGAAATCAAGTCTTAATCCATAATGAATTGGTTTCTCTTTGTCCTTTAAGTTCTTTTGGCCATTGATTGGAAACAAGTCTTAATCATTAATGAATTGGTTTCTCTTTGTCTTTTAAGTTCTTTTGGCCATTGATTGAAATCAAGTCTTAATCCTTAATGAATTGGTTTCCCTTTGTCCTTTAAGTTCTTTTGGCCATTGATTGGAATCAAGTCTTAATCCGTAATGAATTGGTTTCTCTTTGTCCTTTAAGTTCATTTGGCCGTTGAGTGGAATCAAGTCTTAATCATTAAGGAATTGGTTTCTCTTTGTCGTTTAAGTTCATTTGGCATTGATTAGAAACAGAATCAAGTAATCCGTTAATGAATTGGTTTCTCTTTGTCCTTTAAGTTCTTTTGCCCATTGATTGAAATCAAGTCTTAATCTATTAATGAATTGGTTTCTCTTTGTCCTTTAAGTTCTTTTGGCCATTGATTGGAAACAAGTCTTAATCATTAATGAATTGGTTTCTCTTTGTCCTTTAAGTTCTTTTGGCCATTGATTGAAATCAAGTCTTAATCCATAATGAATTGGTGTCTCTTTGTCCTTTAAGTTCTTTTGGAGATTGATTGGAAGCAAGTCTTAATCCTTAATGAATTGGTTTCTCTTTGTCCTTTAAGTTCTTTTGGCCAAAGATTGGAATCAAGTCTTAATCATTAATGAATTGGTTTCTCTTTGTCCTTTAAGTTCTTTTGGCCATTGATTGGAATCAAGTCTTAATCATTAATGAATTGGTTTCTCTTTGTCCTTTAAGTTCTTTTGGCCATTGATTGGAATCAAGTCTTAATCATTCATGAATTGGTTTCTCTTTGTCCTGTAAGTTCTTTTGGCCGTTGATTGGAAAAAAGTCCTAATTTTAATGAATTGGTTTCTCTTTGTCCTTTAAGTTCTTTTGGCCATTGATTGGAAACAAGTCTTAATCATTAAGGAATTGGTTTCTCTTTGTCCTTTAAGTTCTTTTGGCCATTGATTGCAAGCAAGTCTTAGTCCTTAATGAATTGGTTTCTCTTTGTCCTTTAAGTTCTTTTGGCCATTCATTGGAATCAAGTCTTAATCATTAATGAATTGGTTTCTCTTTGTCCTTTAAGCTCCTTTGGCCATTGATTGGAATCAAGTCTTAATCAGTAATGAATTGGTTTCTCTTTGGCCTTTAAGTTCTTTTAGCTATTGATTGGGACCAAGTCTTAATCCTAATGAATTGGTTGCTCTTTGTACTTTAAGTTCTTTTGGCCATTAATGGAAAACAACCCTTAATTGTTAATGAATTGCTTTCTCATTGTCCTTTAAGTGCTTTTGGCCATCGAATGGAAGCAAGTCTTAATCATTAATGAATTGGTTTCTCTTTGTCCTTTAAGTTCTTTTGGCCATTGATTGGAAGCAAGTCTTAATCCGTAAGGAATTGGTTTCTCTTTGTCCTTTAAGTTCTTTTGGCCATTGATTGGAAACAAGTCTTAATCATTAATGAATTGGTTTCTCTTTGTCCTTTAAGTTCTTTTGGCCATTGATTGGAAACATGTCTTAATCCGTAATGAATTGGTTTCTCTTTGTCCTTTAAGTTCTTTTGGCCATTGATTGGAAACAAGTCTTAATCATTAATGAATTGGTTTCTCTTTGTCCTTTAAGTTCTTTTGGCCATTGATTTGAAATAAGTCTTTAATACTAATGAATTTATTTCTCTTTGTCCTTTAAGTTCTTTTGGCCATTGATTGGAAACAAGTCTTAATCATTAATGAATTGGTTTCTCTTTGTCCTTTATGTTCTTTTTGGCCATTGATTGGAAACATGTCTTAATCCTTAATGAATTGGTTTCTCTTTGTCCTTTAAGTTCTTTTGGCCATTGATTGGAAACAAGTCTTAATCATTAATGAATTGGTTTCTCTTTGTCCTTTAAGTTCTTTTGGCCATTGATTGGAAACAAGTCTTAATCATTAATGAATTGGTTTCTCTTTGTCCTTTAAGTTCTTTTGGCCATTGATTGGAAACAAGTCTTAATCATTAATGAATTGGTTTCTCTTTGTCCTTTAAGTTCTTTTGGCCATTGATTGGAAACATGTCTTAATCCTTAATGAATTGGTTTCTCTTTGTCCTTTAAGTTCTTTTGGCCATTGATTAAAATCAAGTCTTAATCCATAATGAATTGGTTTCTCTTTGTCCTTTAAGTTCTTTTGGCCATTGATGTGGAATCAAGTCTTTAATCATTAATGAATTGGTATCTCTCTTTGTCCTTTAAGTTCTTTTGGCTATTGATTGAAATCAAGTCTTAATCATTAATGAATTGGTTTCTCTTTGTCCTTTAAGTTCTTTTGGCCATTGATTGGAAACATGTCTTAATCCATAATGAATTGGTTTCTCTTTGTCCTTTAAGTTCTTTTGGCCATTGATTGGAAACATGTCTTAATCCGTAATGAATTGGTTTCTCTTTGTCCTTTAACTTCTTTTGGCTATTGATTGGAAACAAGTCTTAATCATTAATGAATTGGTTTCTCTTTTTCCTTTACGCTCTTTTGGCCATTGACTGGAAACAAGTCTTAATCATTAATGAATTGGTTTCTCTTTGCCTTTTAAGTTCTTTTGGCCATTGATTGGAATCAGGTCTTAATCCTTAATTAATTGGTTTCTCTTTGTCCTTTAAATTCTTTTGGCCATTGATTGGAAACAACCCTTTATCCTTAATGAATTGGTTTCTCTTTGTCCTTTAAGTTCTTTTGGCCACTGATTGGAAGCAAGTCCTAATCCTTAATGAATTCATTTCTCTTTGTCCTTTAAGTTCTTTCGGCTATTGATTGGAAACAAGTCTTATTCTGTAATGAATTGGTTTCTCTTTGACCTTTAAGTTCTTTTGGCCATTCATTAGAAACATGTCTTAATCCTTATTGAATTGGTTTCCCTTAGTCCTTTAAGTTCTTTTGGCCATTGAGCTGAAACAAGTCTTAATCCTACTGAATTTATTTCTCTTTGCCCTTTAAGTTCTTTTGGCCATTGATTGGAAAGAAGTCTTAATCATTAATGAATTGGTTTCTCTTTGTCCTTTAAGTTCTTTTGGCCATTGATTGGAAACATGTCTTAATCCTTAATGAATTGGTTTCTCTTTGTCCTATAAGTTCTTTCGGCCATTGATTGGAAACAAGTGTTAATCGTTAATGAATTGGTTTCTCTTTCTCCTTTAAGTTCTTTTGGCCATTGATTGGAAACAAGTCTTAATCATTAATGAATTGGTTTCTCTTTGTCCTTTAAGCTCTTTTGGCCATTGATTGAAATCATGTCTTAATCCATAATGAATTGTTTTCTCTTTATCCTTTAAGTTCTTTCGTCTATTGATTGGAAACAAGTCTTAGTCATTAATAAATTGGTTTCTCTTTGTCCTTTAAGTTTTTTTGGGCATTGATTGGAAACATGTCTTAATCCGTAATGAATTGGTTTCTCTTTGTCCTTTAAGTTCGTTTGGCCATTGATTAGAAACATGTCTTAATCTGATGTGATCAAGGAAGATAAAGTAGACTCACGAAAGCAAAGGCAAGGAGGAGATCCTTTGGAAGGACTTGGTGGACCAATGACTAGATCCAAATCAAAGAGAGCCAAGGAAGCTTTGGGCCAAATGATTTCAAGTTTGTTTGAGGCAAAGCCCATTCAAGAAGATGAAGACCCAACACTAGTCCATTGCATTCACGTGGCTGAACAAGCTTAGTTATATCTTTGGGCTTGTTAATTTTAAGTTAGTAATAATGTAAGTGGGCTTGTAATTTCATATAGCCCATCACTTGTTTTTAGCTATTTAGTCTTTTACTCATTCTTACTATTGGGCTAAGTGTTGCAGCCCATTTGCTAAACTTTAGTTTCTTTTATAAACCTTGTAAACACCTTTTCAAGGCAACTTTTGGCAAATAGAAATCAGAATACTTTTAGTAAAAGTGTCTCTTTGGTTCTTGCTTGGAACCCTAGGTCTTATCAAGAGTTTCCAATTGCTCTTGTGGCGATCACCCTTGGCTTATCAATCATCCTTGATTGTGGCGCTCTCCAACCAATTCCATTCCTTATCTCTTCCATCTTTTTGTGTTTTTATTTCTCCTTGATTGAATTACAAACAAAATACACCAGAAATTAGGGTTCATGGATAATGGATCATAACATTTGGTATCAGAGCCAGCGTCTTCGAGTTGCAGAATTGGTCAGTTTTCTTTGTTTCATATCTTGAGTTTTCCGCATCATAATTCGGCGTTTCTTGGGTCTTTTCTGAAGTTCAGAATCTCATCTTTCATCTCGCTTTTGAATCGTTGAAATCAGAATTTTGTAGCTCGAGATACAGCGAGTTTTTATTCCGAACTCAGTCTAGTGCGATTTTTGCGATTTGTTTTCTTTGTTCTTGTTTGATTCATCCTTTTTACTTTGCTTAATTTCTTGATGTTCTTCTAACTTCCAATTCTGTCTTTGTTGATATTACATTGGATCAGTGGGTTAGAAAAAAAAAAAAAAAGGTGCAGAATGTTCATCATATGTTCTTGATGTTCTTGGGAATTGTTTCATTCTAATCTTTCTAAGCTTTGTTAGTTTGATGTTTAGTTGTTAAATATGTGCTTGTTTTGATGTGATTCCAGTTGGTTTGTTCATCTACAATCATCAAGAGCAGATTGAAAAAAAAAAAAAAAAAAAAAACGCAGAATTTGCCAAAAAAAAAAAACAAAAAAAGGCAAAAAAATTGGCTTGTTTCTTATTGTTCTTCAAACCTTTAGCTTGTTCTTGTCTTGTTTGGCCTCTGATTTGAGTGTGCTTGTCCTTGTTTAGTTTTTCTTGCTTGTCTCTTTTGGATCTTAAAAGTTTTGTCTTAGAGTTTTCTTTTGTTTGACCTCTTGTTTGTTTTGTGATTTGGCATAAGTGTTTTGGAGTTTCTCTTTGAGTTGACTTGTGATTCCATTTAAGAGCCTACAAGAGCACTTGAGTGGTAAAAGGCAAGAGAGCACCTTACACAAAAGCCTATTAGAGAGCAACAAACCACGAGTGATACATCTCTAAGAGTGTAAACCACGTGAGAAGTGTGGTGAGGTCCCATTACTTTCACTTTTGTTTTCTTTTACTTGAATGATGGCGAGGCAGGTGGTAGTGGTAGCCCTCCTCAAGGAAACAATGCATTGTTAGTGGAGGCTATTACAGCTCAAATGGAAAGGATGATGAGGGAGCATACAGAGGAGTTATATGTGAGAATTGGCGGTTAGAAAATCAAGATCATCATGATGCTGATGGAGGTAGAAGGAGGCTTGATGGAAGGAGGAGAAGAGATAATGAGGGTGATGCTAGGGAGGACAGAATTGAGGGAGTAAAACTCAACATTCCCTCTTTTAAAGGGAAAAGTGATCCAGGAGGTATACTTAGAGTGGGAGATGAAGATTGAGCAACTTTTTGCTTGCCACAACTATCTTTGAAGATAAAAAGGTGAAGGTGGCAGCCATGGAGTTCACAGATTATGCTCTCATTTGGTGGGATCAATTGCAAAAGGAGCGACTTAGATATGAAGAACCTTTGGTGGATACTTGGGTTGAAATGAAGAGGTTAATGAGGAGGAGATTTGTCCCTTCCTATTATCATAGGGACCTTCATAACAAGCCCAAAGACTCACACAAGGTAGTAGGAGTGTTGATGAATATTACAAGGAGATGGAGGTGTCTTTGATTAGAGCCAATGTGAATGAAGATAGGGAGGCTACTATGGCACGCTTTCTGAATGGGCTAAATAATGACATTAGAGATGTGGTTGAGCTACAAAATTATGTGGAGTTAGAGGAATTGGTACATCAAGCTACCAAAGTGGAAGCAGCAACTTAAGAGAAAAGGTGCATTGAGGAGGAGCTCTTCTAATTTCAATTCTTCTAATTGGAAGGAAAGAAATAAGAAGGAGACAGGTACTTCTTCTAGCAACACCACGGCTGCACCTCATAGAACTCCATTCAAGTCCAATGAGACCTCTAAAAAGACAAGAAGTAGTGAGATAAAATGCTTCAAGTGTTTGGGGAGAGGACACATAGCATCCGAATGCCCACCAAAGAAGACTATGCTTCTCAAAGACAATGGAGAAATCACTAGTGAGTCCTCATCCGAATCTGCCCCAACTAGTGAGGATGAGTATGATGAGAAATTGCACCGAAGGAGATTTGTTCATGGTGAGGAGGTTGTTGGGCACCCAAGCAACGGATTTGGATGAAAGCCAAAAGGAAAATATTTTCCACACAAGGTGTATCATCCAAGGGAAGGTTTGTTCTTTAATTATTGATGGAGGGAGTTGCACTAATGTTGCTAGTGCAAGGATGGTCTCAAAACTGAATTTGGAGACTAAACCACATCCACGGCCATATAAGCTTCAATGGCTTAGTGAGGATGGTGAAATGATTGTAAGTAAGCAAGTGGAAGTGGAATTCTCCGTAGGGAAGTATGATGATGCAGTTTTGTGTGATGTGGTGCCTATGGAGGCTTGCCATTTACTTCTTGGTAGGCCTTGGCAATATGATAAGAAGGCTCTTCATGATGGGTTCACAAATAAGTTTTCATTTGTTCATAAAGAGCGCAAGACTATTCTTGCCCCTTTGTCTCCAAGAGAGGTTGGTGAGGATCAATCAAAAATGAGAGATAAAAGAAAGCAGGAAAGAAAAAGAAAAGAGAGCGAAAAAAAAAGGAAAAGAGAGTGGAAAAATAGTTACAAAATTGCAAAATCTGTTTATTAAAGAAAAAGAGGTGAAAAAGGCTATGCTCATGAAAAAGCCAATGCTTTTACTTTTGAGTAAAGAAAGTAAATTAAATGAAGCGAGTGCTACTAACTCTCTTCCTTGTGGAGTTTCTTCTTTGTTGCGAGGAATTTGGAGATGTCTTTCCCAAGGAGATACCTCGCGGTCTACCCCCTCTACGAGGCATAGAGCATCAAATTGATCTCATTCCAGGAGCTTCATTGCCTAATAGGCCAGCCTATAGGAGTAATCCTCAAGAGACGAAGGAGATTCAAAAGCAAGTTGAAGACTTGATGCAAAAAGGGTGGGTGCAAGAAAGCTTAAGTCAGGTGTGCAGTTCAGTCATTCTAGTGCCTAAGAAAGATGGAACTTGGAGGATGTGCACTGATTGTAGAGCCATCAATAACATCACGGTAAAGTATAGACATCCCATTCCTAGATTAGATGATTTGTTGGATGAATTGCATGGTGCCTGTGTGTTTTCTAAAATTGATCTTAAGAGTGGATATCATCAGTTAGGATTAGAGATGGGGATGAATGGAAAACTGCTTTCAAAACCAAATATGGATTGTATGAATGGTTGGTCATGCCCTTTGGATTAACAAATGCTCCTAGTACCTTCATGAGATTGATGAATCATGTGTTAAGGGAATTCCTAGGAAAGTTTGTTGTGGTTTATTTTGATGACATTTTGATTTATAGCAAATCCTATGATGATCATCATGTGCATTTGAGGAGTGTTTTGGAAGCTCTTAGGCATGAGAAATTGTATGCCAACATGGAAAAATGTACTTTTGTACAGATCATGTGGTTTTTCTTGGTTTTGTTGTTAGCTCACAAGGAGTGCAGGTTGATCAAGAGAAGGTGAAAGCTATTCAAGAGTGGCCAACTCCTAAGAATGTTAGTGAGGTAAGAAGCTTTCATGGTTTAGCTAGTTTTTATAGGAGGTTTGTTAAAGATTTTAGTACATTGGCTGCACCTTTGAATGAAGTAATTAAAAGGCATGTGGGATTTAAATGGGGTGAAAAACAAGAGCAAGCTTTTGCTGCCCTCAAAGATAAATTAACTCATGCACCTATACTTGCATTGCCTAATTTTGCAAAATCTTTTGAGATTGAATGTGATGCATCTGGTGTGGGAATAGGGGCTGTGTTGATGCAAGATGGGCACCCAATTGCTTATTTTAGTGAAAAATTAAATGGTGCTGCTCTTAACTATCCCACATATGATAAAGAGTTGTATGCATTAGTAAGGGCATTACAAACATGGCAGCATTACCTTTTACCCAAGGAATTTGTGATTCATAGTGACCATGAGTCCTTGAAGTATTTAAATGGACAAGGTAAGCTGAATAAGAGGCATGCCAAGTGGGTTGAGTTCCTTGAGCAATTTCCCTATGTGATCAAGCATAAGAAAGGTAAGGCTAATGTGGTTGCTGATGCGCTTTCAAGAAGGTATGCTCTATTCTCTACTCTTGAAACTAAATTCATTGGTTTTGAGCATATAAAGGAATTGTATGAGCATGATCCAAACTTTTCTCAAATTTATAAGAATTGTGTGCATGCTGTCCAAAATGGGTACTTTAGGCATAAGGATTATTTGTTTAAAGAGAAAAGGTTATGTGTGCCTAAATGTTCCATTAGAGAGTTGCTTGTGAGAGAGGCACATGAAGGGGGTTTAATGGGGCATTTTGGGGTCCAGAAGACTTTAGACATACTGCATGAACATTTTTATTGGCCACACATGAAACATGATGTGCATAAATTTTGTGAAAGATGCATTGTTTGTAAGAAGTCTAAGTCAAAGGTAATGCCTCATGGACTCTATACTCCTTTGCCAATTCCTGATTTTCCTTGGATTGATTTATCTATGGACTTTGTTTTAGGACTGCCGGACAAAGAATGGCAAGGATTCCATTTTTGTGGTGGTGGATAGGTTCTCCAAGATGGCTCATTTCATACCATGCAAGAAGGTGGATGATGCTTGTCACGTGGCTGACTTGTTTTTCAAAGAGGTAGTGAGGCTTCATGGATTACCTAAGAGCATTGTGAGTGATAGGGACACCAAGTTCCTAAGTCACTTTTGGAGGACACTATGGGGTAAGATTGGTACTAAATTGCTATTCTCAACTACTTGTCACCCCCAAACTGATGGGCAAAGCTGAGGTAGTTAATAGGACTCTTTCTACTCTCCTTAGGGCTGTTATAAAGAAAAATATTAAGTCATGGGAAGAGTGTTTGCCTCATGTAGAGTTTGCATATAATAGGCTATCCATAGCACTACTAATTGTTCTCCTTTTGAGATAGTGTATGGATTTAACCCCTTGACTCCTCTTGATTTACTACCTATGCCTAACATTTCTGTTTTTAAGCATAAAGATCTGTGAGAGCTAAGGCTGACTTTGTAAAGAAGCTGCATGAGCAAGTAAAAGCCCAAATTGAGAAGAAAATGGAGAGTTATGCAAAGCAAGCCAATAAGGGGCAGAAAGAAGGTTGTATTTGAACCCGGTGACTGGGTTTGGGTACACATGAGAAAGGAGAGGTTTCCATCTCAAAGGAAATCCAAACTCCAACCTAGGGGTGATGGACCCTTCCAAGTCCTGGAAAGAATAAATGACAATGCCTACAAGATCGACTTACCAGGTGAGTATGGGATAAGTGCTACTTTTAATGTTGCTGACTTGTCCTTATTTGATGTAGGTAATGAGGAGCTAAATTCGAGGTCGAATTCTCTTGAAGAAGGAGCGGATGATGTGATCAAGGAAGATAAAGTAGACTCACGAAAGCAAAGGCAAGGAGGAGATCCTTTGGAAGGACTTGGTGGACCAATGACTAGATCCAAATCAAAGAGAGCCAAGGAAGCTTTGGGCCAAATGATTTCAAGTTTGTTTGAGGCAAAGCCCATTCAAGAAGATGAAGACCCAACACTAGTCCATTGCATTCACGTGGCTGAACAAGCTTAGTTATATCTTTGGGCTTGTTAATTTTAAGTTAGTAATAATGTAAGTGGGCTTGTAATTTCATATAGCCCATCACTTGTTTTTAGCTATTTAGTCTTTTACTCATTCTTACTATTGGGCTAAGTGTTGCAGCCCATTTGCTAAACTTTAGTTTCTTTTATAAACCTTGTAAACACCTTTTCAAGGCAACTTTTGGCAAATAGAAATCAGAATACTTTTAGTAAAAGTGTCTCTTTGGTTCTTGCTTGGAACCCTAGGTCTTATCAAGAGTTTCCAATTGCTCTTGTGGCGATCACCCTTGGCTTATCAATCATCCTTGATTGTGGCGCTCTCCAACCAATTCCATTCCTTATCTCTTCCATCTTTTTGTGTTTTTATTTCTCCTTGATTGAATTACAAACAAAATACACCAGAAATTAGGGTTCATGGATAATGGATCATAACATAATCTTTAATGAATTGGTTTCTCTTTATCCTTTAAGTTCTTTCGGCCATTGATAGGAAACAAGTCTTAATCATTAATGAATTGGTTTCTCTTTTTCCTTTACGCTCTTTTGGTCATTGATTGGAAACATGTCTTAATCCGTAATGAATTGGTTTCTCTTTGTCCTTTAAGTTCTTTTGGCCATTGATTGGAAACATGTCTTAATCTTTAAGGAATTGGTTTCTCTTTATCCTTTAAGTTCTTTCGGCCATTGATTGGAAACAAGTCTTAATCATTAATGAATTGGTTTCTCTTTTTCCTTTACGCTCTTTTGGCCATTGATTGCAAACATGTCTTAATCCGTAATGAATTGGTTTCTCTTTATCCTTTAAGTTCTTTCGGCCATTGATTGGAAACATGTCTTAATCCTTATTGAATTCGTTTCCCTTAGTCCTTTAAGTTCTTTTGGCCATTGATTTGAAACAAGTCTTAATCCTAATGAATTTATTTCTCTTTGTCCTTTGAGTTCTTTTGGCCATTTATTGGACACAAATCTTAATCCTTCATGAATTGGTTTCTCTTTGTACTGTAAGTTCTTTTGGTCGTTGATTGGAAACATGTCTTAATCCTTAATGAATTGTTTTCTCTTTATCCTTTAAGTTCTTTCGGCCATTGATTGGAAACAAGTCTTAATCATTAATGAATTGGTTTCTCTTTGTCCTTTAAGTTCTTTTGGCCATTGATTGGAAACATGTCTTAATCCTTAATGAATTGGTTTCTCTTTGTCCTTTAAGTTCTTTTGGCCATTGATTGGAAACAAGTCTTAATCCGTAATGAATTGGTTTCTCTTTGTCCTTTAAGTTCTTTTGGCCATTGATTGGAAACATGTCTTAATCCTTAATGAATTGGTTTCCCTTAGTCCTTTAAGTTCTTTTGGCCATTGATTTGAAATAAGTCTTTAATCCTAATGAATTTATTTCTCTTTGTCCTTTAAGTTCTTTTGGCCATTGATTGGAAACAAGTCTTAATCATTAATGAATTGGTTTCTCTTTGTCCTTTAAGTTCTTTTGGCCATTGATTGGAAACATGTCTCAATCCTTAATGAATTGGTTTCTCTTTGTCCTTTAAGTTCTTTTGGCCATTGATTGGAATCAGGTCTTAATCCTTAATGAATTGGTTTCTCTTTGTCCTTTAAGTTCTTTTGGCCATTGATTGGAAACAAGTCTTAATCATTAATGAATTGGTTTCTCTTTGTTTTAAGTTTTTTTGGCCATTGATTGAAATCAAGTCTTAATCCGTAATGAATTGCTTTCTCTTTGTCATTTAAGTTCTTTTGGCCATTGATTGAAATCAAGTCTTAATCTTTAATGAATTGGTTTCTCTTTGTCCTTTAAGTTCTTTGGGCCATTGATTGGAAACATGTCTTAATCCTTAATGAATTGGTTTCTCTTTGTCCCATAAGTTCTTTGGGCCATTGATTGGAAACAAGTCTTAATCATTAATGAATTGGTTTCTCTTTGTCCTTTAAGTTCTTTTGGCCATTGATTGGAAACAAGTCTTAATCATTAATGAATTGGTTTCTCTTTGTCCTTTAAGTTCTTTTGGCCATTGATTGGAATCAGGTCTTAATCCTTAATGAATTGGTTTCTCTTTGTCCTTTAAATTCTTTTGGCCATTGATTGGAAACAACTCTTTATCCTTAATGAATTGGTTTCTCTTTGTCCTTTAAGTTCTTTTGGCCATTGATTGGAAGCAAGTCTTAATCCTTAATGAATTGGTTTCCCTTAGTCCTTTAAGTTCTTTTGGCCATTGATTGGAAACAAGTCTTATTCTGTAATGAATTGGTTTCTTTTTGTCCTTTATGTTCTTTTGGCCATTCATTAGAAACATGTCTTAATCCTTATTCAATTGGTTTCTCTTTGTCCTTTAAGTTCTTTTGGCCATTGATTGGAAACAAGTCTTAATCATTAATGAATTGGTTTCTCTTTGTCCTTTAAGTTCTTTTGGCCATTGATTGGAAACAAGTCTTAATCATTAATGAATTGGTTTCTCTTTGTCCTTTAAGTTCTTTTGACCATTGATTGAAAGCAAGTCTTAATCCTTAATGAATTGGTTTCTCTTTGTCCTTTAAGTTCTTTCGGCCATTGATTGGAAACATGTCTTAATCGTTAATGAATTGGTTTCTCTTTCTCCTTTAAGTTCTTTTGGCCATTGATTGGAAACAAGTCTTAATCATTAATGAATTGGTTTCTCTTTGTCCTTTAAGCTCTTTTGGCCATTGATTGGAAACATGTCTTAATCCTTAATGAATTGTTTTCTCTTTATCCTTTAAGTTCTTTCGGCCATTGATTGGAAACAAGTCTTAATCATTAATGAATTGGTTTCTCTTTGTCCTTTAAGTTCTTTTGGCCATTGATTAGAAACATGTCTTAATCCGTAATGAATTGGTTTCTCTTTGTCCTTTAAGTTCGTTTGGCCATTGATTAGAAACATGTCTTAATCTTTAATGAATTGGTTTCTCTTTGTCCTTTAAGTTCTTTTGGCCATTGATTGGAAACAAGTCTTAATCATTAATGAATTGGTTTCTCTTTGTCCTTTAAGTTCTTTTGGCCATTGATTGGAAACATGTCTTAATCCGTAATGAATTGGTTTCTCTTTGTCCTTTAAGTTCTTTTGGCCATTGATTGGAAACATGTCTTAATCTTTAAGGAATTGGTTTCTCTTTATCCTTTAAGTTCTTTCGGCCATTGAATGGAAACAAGTCTTAATCATTAATGAATTGGTTTCTCTTTGTCCTTTAAGCTCTTTTGGCCATTGATTGGAAACATGTCTCAATCCTTAATGAATTGGTTTCTCTTTGTCCTTTAAGTTCTTTTGGCCATTGATTGGAAACATGTCTTAATCCTTAATGAATTGGTTTCTCTTTGTCCTTTAAGTTCTTACGGCCATTGATTTGAAATAAGTCTTTAATCCTAATGAATTTATTTCTCTTTGTCCTTTAAGTTCTTTCGGCCATTGATTGGAAACAAGTCTTAATCATTAATGAATTGGTTTCTCTTTGTCCTTTAAGTTCTTTTGGCCATTGATTGGAAACAAGTCTTAATCCGTAATGAATTGGTTTCTCTTTGTCCTTTAAGTTCGTTTGGCCATTGATTAGAAACATGTCTTAATCTTTAATGAATTGGTTTCTCTTTATCCTTTAAGTTCTTTCGGCCATTGATTGGAAACAAGTCTTAATCATTAATGAATTGGTTTCTCTTTGTCCTTTATGCTCTTTTGGCCATTGATTGGAAACATGTCTTAATCCTTAATGGATTGGTTTCTCTTTGTCCTTTAAGTTCTTTTGGCCGTTGATTGGAAGTCTTAATCATTAATGAATTGGTTTCTCTTTGTCCTTTACGCTTTTTTGGCCATTGATTGGAAACATGTCTTAATCCGTAATGAATTGGTTTCTCTTTGTCCTTTAAGTTCGTTTGGCCATTGATTAGAAACATGTCTTAATCTTTAATGAATTGGTTTCTCTTTATCCTTTAAGTTCTTTCGGCCATTGATTGGAAACAAGTCTTAATCATTAATGAATTGGTTTCTCTTTGTCCTTTAAGCTCTTTTGGCCATTGATTGAAATCAAGTCTTAATCCGTAATGAATTGGTTTCTCTTTGTCCTTTAAGTTCTTTTGGCCATTGATTGGAAACATGTCTTAATCTTTAAGGAATTGGTTTCTCTTTATCCTTTAAGTTCTTTCGGCCATTGATTGGAAACAAGTCTTAATCATTAATGAATTGGTTTCTCTTTGTCCTTTAAGTTCTTTTGGCCATTGATTGAAATCAAGTCTTAATCCGTAATGAATTGGTTTCTCTTTGTCCTTTAAGTTCTTTTGGCCGTTGATTGGAAACATGTCTTAATCCTTATCGAATTGGTTTCCCTTAGTCCTTTAAGTTCTTTTGGCCATTGATTTGAAACAAGTCTTAATCCTAATGAATTTATTTCTCTTTGTCCTTTAAGTTCTTTTGGCCATTGATTGGTATCAAGTCTTAATCCTTCATGAATTGGTTTCTCTTTGTCCTTTAAGCTCTTTTGGCCATTGATTGGAATCATGTCTTAATCCTTAATGAATTGGTTTCTCTTTGTCCTTTAAGTTCTTTTGGCCATTGATTGGAAACAAGTCTTAATCATTAATGAATTGGTTTCTCTTTGTCCTTTAAGTTCTTTCGGCCATTGATTGGAAACAAGTCTTAATCATTAATGAGTTGGTTTCTCTTTGTCCTTTAAGTTCTTGTGGCCATCGATTGGAAACTTGTCTGAATCCTTAATGAAATGGTTTCTCTTTGTCCTTTAAGTTCTTTTGGCCATTCATTAGAAACATGTCTTAATCCTTATTGAATTGGTTTCCCTTAGTCCTTTAAGTTCTTTTGGCCATTGATGTGAAATAAGTCTTTAATCCTAATGAATTTATTTCTCTTTGTCCTTTAAGTTCTTTTGGCCATAGATTGGAAACAAGTCTTAATCATTAATGAATTGGTTTCTCTTTGTCCTTCAAGTTCTTTCGGCCATTGATTGGAAACATGTCTCAATCTTTAATGAATTGGTTTCTCTTTGTCCTTTAAGTTCTTTTGGCCATTGAGTGGAAACATGTCTTAATCCGTAATGAATTGGTTTCTCTTTGTCCTTTAAGTTCTTTTGGCCATTGAATGGAATCAAGTCTTAATCTAAAAGGAATTAGTTTCTCATTATTCTCTAAGTTCTTTTGGGCAATGAATGGAACCATGTCTCAATTCAAAAGGAATTAGTTTCTCATTCTTCTTTAAGTTCTTTTGGATATTGAATGGAATCAAATCTTAGTCCAAAAGGAATTGGTTTCTCATTTTTCTTTAAGTTCTTTTGGGCAATCAATGGAATCAAGCATTAGCCAAAAAGGAATTGGTTTCTCATTCTTCTTTCAGTTCTTTTGGGCAATGAATGGAATCAAGTCTTATTTCAAAAGGAAGTGGTTTCTCATTCTTTTTTAAGTTCTTTTGGGCATTGAATGGAATCAAGCCTTAGTCCAAAAGGAATTGGTTCCTCATTCTTCTTTAAGTTCTTTTAGCCATTGAACGGAATCAAGTATTAATCCCAAAGGAATTGCTTTCTCATTCTTCTTTAAGTTCTTTTGGGCAATGAAAGGAATCAAGCATTAGGCCAAAAAGAGTTGGTTTCTCATTCTTCTTTAAGTTCTTTTGGGCAATGAATGGAATCAAGTCTTGTTTTAAAAGGAATTGGTTTCTCATTCTTCTTTAAGTTCTTTTGGGCATTGAATGGAATCAAGTCTTAGTCCAAAAGGAATTGGTTCCTCATTCTTCTTTAAGTTCTTTTAGCCATTGAATGGAATCAAGTCTTAATCCAAAAGGAATTGGTTTCTCAATCTTCTCTAAGTTCTTTTGGGCAATGAATGGAATCATGTTTCAATTCAAAAGGAATTGGTTTCTCATTCTTCGTTAAGTTCTTTTGGGCATTGAATGGAATCAAATCATAGTCCAAAAAGAATTGGTTTCTCATTCTTCTTTAAGTTATTTTGGGCATTGAATGGAATCAAGTCTTAATCCAAAAGGAATTGATTTCTCATTCTCCTTTATGTTCCTTTTGTAATTGATTGGAAGCAAGCCTTATTCCTTAAGGAATTGGTTGCTCATTCTTCTTTATGTTCCTTTTGCAATTGATTGAAGTGAGTCTTTTTCCTTAAGGAATTGGTTTCTCATTCTCCTTTATGTTCCTTT
>JAVHNN010000082.1:0-50000 GCA_031439585.1 Pterocarpus macrocarpus
TTTTTTTTTTTTTTTTTTATATATTGAACCTTAGGATAGTCGATTTTGTATATCATTTGAATATTTTTTTTTTTTTACCAGGATTGTATGTAGTTTTAGGATTGTAAGGTTTGCATGCTCCCTTCACACACATCACTAATCACTTACCTCACACACTATTTGGGCTCTATACCTGAGCCTTGGAAACCCACAGAAATAGAAGGGACTTTGACGAGGTTATTGTGAGGCTTATGCTTCCTTGACAGTCACTGACTCTCTTGCTCAAATTGTTACTAGAATTGTGAGCTATGATATTTTGATTTCTATGTCCCTGTTGATATGCTCACAAAACTAGGTCCTTATCTTTTGGATAAGGGCAATCTGGGGACCTTGACTTATAGGGGTTTAGATCCGTCCAAAGAAACCATGCACAATAGAACAGATTAGTGGACTACCCAAATTAGGGTTCTAGCCTTAGAAATATCCAACCACTAGGTCCCACCCACTTAGTACAAAAGGGAGCATACTTCTTTCCTTTAACTTATATCATGCACATCATACCTTACATTTTCCTTTTCTAGCACCTAGCATTACATCATCATGCAACATTGTAACTTGTCCTCATGCACCTAAACTTTATCATACATTTTCACATCTTTTCATCTAGGTACTGCACATCATATAGCATATAATCATGATATGTCATGCATTTAAGATTATGTTAGGCATTCTCACATCATGCACTAGACATTAGTATGCATTTTTTTTTTCTCTTTCCCTTTTCTCCACTTCAATCATGGCACATCATGCATTACATTTTCCCTTTCCTACCATCTAGCATTACATTGGACATCTTTACATTTTTTCTTCTTTCTCTTTGTTAACTTATTTCTCTCAAAATTCAACATTCAAGGAAAAAAAAAAAAAGGGGACAAGAAGTAGTAACACCATATTTGATAGCAAATGACAGAAGAAGCAAGACATAATAGCAATGCCACTAGAATGAAGAAGAAATGCAATGTGACTCTAAATATCAGCTCATTAGAGAATCTGAGAAAATTGAGTCAATCACTTCTGAAGACAAGAAGGCCTTCACTAAGAAGTATGGGGCAATCCTAGACTTGCTTTTTATACCTGTCGATACTTCCGCTCTCAATGTCCTGGCCCAATATTGGAGCCCAGCCTTGAGATGCTTTGAGTTACCAAACCTCAATATCATATCCACCATTGAAGAATATGCTTGCATGTTGAGGTTACTAATGAGAAAAGACTTTATCGTATACTTTCGCTTAGAAGAGCATTTGTCTAAGACAAAGATAGTCGAGCAGTTTGGAGAGCTACTAGAGGTACCCATGGCCCAAATCAAACTGACAGGCCATATAGATTCTCAAGGATTGACTAGAGCATTTGTAGAAGCACATTTGAGAGAATTGATGCATCTACGAGAGTGGGAAGGCTTTACAAAAGTGTTAGCACTTGCTATTTATGGCTTGGTGCTATTTTCATCTACTCTTGACATGGTGGATCAAGCCGCCATGGATGTTTTCTTTGCGGTAGAAAAGAAGAAAAGGAACGTAGTACCTGCAGTGTTGGCTGAGACATTCTTAACCTTAAATTTTTAACAAAGAAAGACAAAAGGGTAACTTCAATGCTACGTACATCTCTTATACGTTTGGATCATCACCCATATATATGCAGGAATTCACATCAAGAGTGCATCAGAATCATTGAGAAGCTTTCACCGAATCCCTATAAAGTCGCAAGATGAATGTAAATGGAGGAAAGAGTTTGATAATATAGATACAAAGTCATTCAAATGGGTATGCCTATGGTATGGATGTGAATGAGGAAACACCATCTACAGTTGCAGAAACTTCCCAAATGTACTTCTCATAGGTCCAAGGGGATGTGTAGCTTACATGCCAGCAATAGTACTTAAAAAGCTTTGTTGGACATAAAGGAAGCCAGAAGAAGAACAATTAGGAGAACTGTGTTTTTGGTATAAAGATGTAAAACATACGCAACCGCTATCAAGAGACATTAAAGAAGCATGGAGAGACATTCGAATAGCAGGGCGAAAGAAATTAGGAAAACCACTAGTCATTGACTCCTTCGAGTATGTCGCATGGAGGGAAACAAGAAGGGCGTCCCAAACCATCTCTAAAGAACCTTTTAGAAAAGAAGACACGTCTCAATCGGTATTACAAATGGCTGAACAATTGGAAGTTATGAAAGCACAAATGCAAGTTTTGGAGCAACAAAAATAGACTGCTGAGTTAGAAGCCATTATTGCCTAAAATCAATGTGAGAAGAAGGCGAGGTTAGTTGAACGACTAAAGGATGAGCTTGCTGATGTTTCAGCCAAAGAAAGAGAAAATGTTATGGCAGCAATGGAGAAAAAAGGTTCAAAACCTTGAAGGGGATATACAACTCCAAGAAAGAGCAAGAAATGAGCTAATTGAAGAAATCAAGTAGCAAGAAATAATCAAGGAGGAGTTAGCAATGGAAGTCAACTGGCAAAGGCAAGAGAAAGAAGGATTGATAATAAAAGCACACAAGCAAAAACAAGAGAAGAAGGAGTTAGCACATAGGGTGGAAGAATTAACCGCTTTATTAGCACAAACCAAGGGTGATCGTGACCACGCAAAGGTTGTATCTATGCAATACCGAGACTCACTCATTCAAGTAGCAAGCGTTGGAAAATTTTGGAGGACCCAAGCACTAGAACAAGAAGCACAAATGGGAGATTTGAAGGAAAAGCATGCAAGAATGATTGGGGAATTGAACCATTATATCCCGAATTTCATCTACCATTTTGAGAAGGCAGAAGAAATTATTCATGCCAACCCCATGCTCCATCTACCCTACGAAGTAGAGGATTTCATGAAGATGAGTAGAAGTCTCACAAGGGGTCTTGAAAGAAAAAGAAAAAAACTATTGATGTAATTTATGTTTCTATATTCCACAAGTTGCAATGTATTGGCATTTTCAAGTGAATTTTTTTAAATAAACTTGATTTTCTATTGTGCATACAAGATTTTTTCCTACCGTTTGTCATTCTTATTTGCCTTATAGGATTTTTTTTTTCTTCTGTGCGAAATGAAAATTGTGATATTGCTAGTGTGTCATCAAAATGTATATTGTGAAGGAAACCTTCCTCTATACTTTTCATCAACCCTGGACTTTATCTTATGGCCAATGTGGCCTCTGAATAGAGTACAGTTCATATTCATCGCTGTCAAATAGGGGTGTTACATGCCTTGCCCAAAAAAAAAAAATAATAAGAGAGAGCTCATTTTTCTTTTATCTCACTATGTCTTGCAATGATAAATAAGAATTTCCAAACATTGCTCCTCAAAAGAAGACTTCGTCTAAGCCTAGTAACTCATACGGGTTGCGGTCCAAAGGTCCTCTAGAAAGCATCGAAAATGAAAGAAACTTAAGCCAAGAGATTGATAATTTGAAGACCATGATGATTGAACAAGGAGCCTTATTCCAAAACCTTAGGGTGGAGGAATAAGAGAAACAGACAAATAGCATGAATCAAGTGATTGTCATATGATGCACAAGAATGGTTTTCGAAAAGAAAAAGGAATGGGAAGTCAACTGTAGGGAATCAAACATCCCATTTCCTTACATGAAAACCCAAGAAAATTCGATCTTGGGTATGAACATATGAGGAGAGAATAATTGATGCTGCCTGATGAGAAGAAGATTCCACATATCAAAGAAACATTCCCAACTCCAACTAAAGTTGTGGTGCTAGAGTAAGTTGAAGCTATCAATGCTCTAGACAATGCTAAGAAGATGTCATTGCTGATCTATCCGAGCTGCAAGACTGAGGAATTGAATAATTGGGAATCCGAATCTTTAGATGATTTATTGTATTTTGAGTAATGGATGCTTTTATTGCTTTCGTTTGTATTTTGAATTTTATAATGAAATGATTATGCATGACTTTCTTTTCTTTTCTTCTTTCGTCTTATCTTTCTCTTTATTTTGTTAAATCTATCAACACCTTTTCAAATTTATTTAATCTAGCCTCATCTTAATTCCAAGGATTCCTCCTCTTCGGGATCTCCTTCCCATGCATATGATTGTGAAAACCCATTAATTAATTCGTGTGTTGCAACGGACTTGAATGAAAATGAACAAGATGAAGATCCTGAGCTATGCCAACAATTTGCCAAATTAATAGACTCAATAGAAAATGGGATAAATTCACATGATGAAATTATTGAGATAATAAATCTGGGAATTGATGAAGAAAAAAAAAGAATTAAAAATAGTTGACAATCCATAGAGGGAGGAAATAATTGCACTTTTCAAAGAGTACACGAATATATTTACCTGGTCCTATAAAGATATGCCTGGTTTGAATCTAAACATAGTGGCTCATAGAATCCCATTGCTCGAGGGAGTAAAACCTAAGTAACAAAGGTTACAGAGGATGAGCCCAGAGATGTCACTTAAAATCAAAGATGAGGTCACTAAGCAACTCGATGCTGGCTTTTTGGAAGTACCACTTTACCCAAAGTGGATAGCAAACATTGTACCTGTGCCCAAGAAAGACGGAAGAGTCAGAATATATATGGAGTATTGAGATTTGAACAAAGCATGCCCGAAAGACAATTTCCTTCTACCCCACATAGATGTTCTGGTTGATAGTACAGCAAAAAGTCACAGATTCTCCTTCATGGATGGTCATTCAAGCTACAATCAAATCCTTTTGGCAGAAGAAAACAAGGAGAAAACATCTTTCATCACTCAATGGGGGGTATTTTGTTATAGGGTAATGCCTTTTGGATTAAAAAACACTAGGGTGGCCATTCACTCTATACCTCACAGTACTGCATGGATCTATGGGGGCAATACTAGGCTAGCATGATAAGACTGGTAGGAAGGAACGAGCTATTTACTATTTGAGTAGGAAATTCAATGACTACGAATCTCGATATATATAGCTCTTGAGAAAACTTGTTGTGCACTAGTATGGATCGTGAAAAGATTACGGCAATACATGTTATACTACACAACTTGGCTCATATCTCGGATGGACCCCCTACAATATATCTTTGAAAGTCCACACATTTCTATGAGGATGTCCAAATGGCAAGTGGCACTGGCAGAATTTGATATCAAGTATGTGACCAAAAAAGCAATAAAAGGAAGTATGATAGTAGATCACTTGGCCAAGAACCCATTAGAGGAATACCAATCGATGAAGGTTGAGTTACCTAATGAGGACCTTTTAGCAGTCATTGAAGATAAGAACGATCAAGGAGGGGATATGACATGGAAAATGCACTTTCATGGGGCCGTCAATATTCATGGAAATGGGGTCGGTGCAATTTTGATATCTCCAAATAGGGAGCACTTCCCAATTGCTATTAAGTTGGCATTTGATTGCACCAACAATATGGCCAAATATGAAGCATGCATAACTGGTTTGAAAGTAGCAATATTTTTGGATGTGAAGTTCCTAGAAGTCTATGGGGACTCCGCTCTCATTATTTATCAAGTCAATGGAGAATGGTGACTCAAGGAACATAGGCTACTATCATACTATGAGCACTTACTTAGTTTAACAAAAGAATTTGAGGAAATCACCTTCAACTATTTGGCTCGTGACAAGAATCAATACGCAAATGCATTAGCCACCTTAGCTATCATGACCAAACTAGACCTAGAGGTGGAGGTGCGGCCCTTGAAAGTCACCGTTAGAAAAGAACCGGCATATTACTCAAACATTAAAGAAGAATATGACAGTCGACCCTGGTTCCATGACATTAAACGGTTCATCAAGGCAAGAGAGTATCTAGTAAAGGTGGATGAGAATGATAAGAAGACACTCCGACGGTTGTCAATGTCATTTTCCCTCACCAGCAATATGTTAAACAAAAGAAACTACGATGAGGTTTTGTTAAGGTGCGTTGATGCAAAAGAAGCTAAATCTATCATATCAGAATTCCATGAGGATATTTGTGGGACCCATACTAATGGTTACACACTATCCCGACAGATCTTAAGGCACGGGTACTATTAGCTTACGATGGAAAAATATTGCATAGAGTTTATCAGAAAGTGCCACAAGTGTCAAAACTACGCTGATAGCGTCAATTCTCCACCAATTCCACTACACACCATTACGCCGCCATGGCCATTTGCAATGTGGGGCATTGACATTATTTTCCTGATTAATCCTAAGGCTTCTAATGGGCATCGATTCATCTTAGTGGCCATTGACTACTTTACTAAATGGGTGGAAGCTGTTTCCTATGCCAATGTGACACAAAAGATGGTAGCAAAGTTCCTAAAAACTAACATCATTTGTAGATATGGGTTGCCAGAAAGGATAAGTATAGATAATGCTACCAATTTCGACAATATAGATGTGCGAAGACTTTAGGAGCTATTTAAGATCAGGCACCACAACTCGGCACCTTATCGACCTAAGATAAATGAGGTGGTAGAAGCAACAAATAAAAATATCAAGAAGATCTTGGGTATAATGGTGGTCACATACAAGGATTGGAGCAACATGCTTCCTTATGCATTACACGATATCGTACCACAGTCAGATTCTCAATCAGGGCAACTTCGTATTCGTTGGTATATGGGATGGAGGCAGTGACACCAATAGAGATAGAAATCCTATCATTAAGTGTTTTAGTGGAAGCAAAATTAGAAGAAGCAAAGTCAGTTAAAGCAAGGTATGAACAGCTAAATATGATTGATGAAAAGCATCTAAAGGCAGTTTGTCATGGACAATTATACCAAAAGAGGATGGCTAGATCATTTAATAAAAACATTCGACCTCGAACATTTTAGTCAGGTGATCTTGTTTTGAAGAGGATTTTGCCAAATCAGGATGATAACAGGGGCAAATGGTCACCCACATATGAAGGCCCATATATTGTTAAAGATGCATTGAAGGCCCATATATTGTTAAAAATGCATTCTCCGGGAGAGCATTGATCTTAACTGACATGGAAGGTCAAGTGATTCCTAAGCCAATCAACTCAGATGCTGTGAAGAAGTATTTTGCCTAAAGAAAAGCTTGCTAGATCAAAAATCCGAAAGGGCAGTCTAGGCAAAAGTTAGAGCATAAAAAAAAAAGAGAAAAAGAAAAGCTCGCTAGATCAAAAACTCAAAAGGGCGGTCTAGGTAAAAGTTAGAGCAACAAAATGTTCGCTAGGTTGAAAACTCAAAAGGGTGACCTAAGCAACGAGGTATTAGCTTGAAATCTAGGCAAAGGATATGAAGCTAGGAAATAATAGCAAACTGGCCAATTTAATGGGTGGAAAATGAATAAGGAAGAATTAGCGTATTGAGGCACATTTGTTTGGTGGCACACAATAAGGGATTATGTTCTTGGCCTAGAAATTCAAGTCCGGTACAACCAAAGAATTAGTGAAATGGGTTAATCGTATGAAATCTGCATTGCAGTCTTTCAAATCTTTTGTACCTTTTCTATTGCTTCATAGCTATTCATGTTTTAAATGCTTTCTAGTTCAAAGATCTAATAAATTTGTCTTGTTCCATCATTTTTTTTCTTCTTCTTTTCTCTTTCTTTATTCTTACTTCTTTCACATTTTTTCTTATTCCCATCAGTAAAAAGTGCATTTTGTTTTAAACCATGCATGATCATAACATTATTTTGAAATACAACAAAAGGAATATCCATAGACAGGACTCAAATATGATAAGACAATTCAATCTCGAATTCAAAAATAGTAGTACAATAATAATAAAAAAAAAGAGCTCGCTAGATCAAAACCAGATATGGTGGTTTAGGCTAAAATTAGAGCATAAAAATGGAAAAAGCTTGCTAGATTGAAAACCAGAGATGGGGGTCTAGGCAAAAGTTAGAGCATGAAAATGGAAGAAAGTTGCTAGATTGAAAACCAGATATGGCAATTTAGACAAAAAAAAAATTAGAGCGAAAGTTAGAAATTTCAAAAACAAAGATTGGGATGAGGAAAGGAAAATGAAGGCAGATAGTACAGATAGCTTTCGAGTAAAGGCTTATGTATGGCTCATGAAACTACAAGGCTGATTTTGGATTAGACGAAGAATTTCCCAGAAGAGTAATATTTGGAAACTACAAATTGGGGCAAATTTCTCTTCCTTTTTCCTTTCTTTCTTCGCAATGTCATCTAGGTCAATACTTATAATCATCATCATATCATTCACCTTTTGCATTATCACCATAAGCATTTTGTACATTTCAATTCAAAGTTCAATTTCAATTTTGTAAAGCTGCATTTTCAATTTCAATTTCAAATATATTTCAATTCTGCAATTTCAAATTTATTTCATTTCTGCAAAGTTGTATTTCAAATCTATTTCAATTCTGCAATTTCAAATCTATTTCATCTGCAATTTCAAATCTATTTCATTTCTACAAAGTTGCATTTCAAATCTGTTTCAATTTTGTAATTTCAAATCTTTTTCAATTATGCAATTTCAAATCCATTTCAATTTTGCAAAGTTGCATTTCAAATTTATTTCAATTCTGCAAAGCCGCATTTCAAATCTATTTCAATTCTGCAAAGCTGTATTTTCAAATTCAATTTCAAATCTATTGCAATTCTGCATATTCAAATCTATTTCATTTCTGCAAAGTTGTATTTCAAATCTGTTTCAATTCTTTAATTCTACAATTTCAAATCTATTTCATTTCTGCAAAGTTACATTTCAAATCTATTTCATTTCTGCAAAGTTGCACTTTAAATCTATTTCAACTCTATAAAACTATAATTTCAAATCCATTTCATTTCTGTAAAGCTATATTTTCAAATCTATTTCAATTTTGTAAAGCTGTATTTTCAATTTTTCAAGATTGCATCTTCCAATTTAATTTCAATTTCAAAGATTGCATTTCATTTGTAAGGCTGCATTCCATTCACGTGGTTGCATTTCATTCACAAAGCTATATTTCATTTCATTCACACGACTGCATGGTCGCATCACATTTGTAAGGCTACATTTCATTTGCATGATTGCATTTCATTGTCGCAAAGCATCTACTCCCATCACTTTCTATATTTGGACAAAAGTATATATTCATATCTTTATTAGTTGCTTATTATGAAAATATCAAAATCTACGGTTTTATATTTTCTAGAAAGCAACAAGTAAAGAGGGGCAACTGTGAACACTATATTTTGTCCTCTCTGTAAATAATTTATTTTATTTTTTTATTTTTTATCTTTTATTCTAGAATCACATCCCATCTTAGGATTTCAACTGCTTTTCAAAATTTCCATCTCATCCTATCTTAAGCCTTTAAATGCTTTTCAAATTTTAGCTCGTCCTACCTCAAATTTCTCAACTAGTTTTTAGAAAATCTTATCAACTTGATAGCAAAAATCTCTCTCTTTCTCACTCCTCTCCATATAAACCCAACTCATTAGAGAAAGAAGATCATGGTAGAATTAGAAGCAATTACAAGAGTGTGCTCTCAAGGAAAATTACTGCTAAAGGTCGATGAGAGATCCATTTGATATATCTTATTTAACTCTTCATTTTTTTTTCTCTTTTGCTGTACACGTCCACACCATCTCTTCTTCTCATTCTTCACTCTGCACCTCTTGATTCAACACTTCACTGCACATTGTTTGGTTTGGTTTCATTCACCACCACCATCAATCAACACCCATCGAAGCGCATGATTGTAGTCTTGATATTGAGGTCGACATTGTCATTGTACACTACCATTCCAAGTTCTGCCACTGACCGCATAGCATCACCAAAATTGATACCAATCCTCAGAATCAATGGTTGCAGCTGGTCACTTTTTAGGCTAAGGGTGTTGTCTATGGTGCTTTGCCATCATGCTAGACTTTTTGTGTTCCTTCTTTTTGTTTTTGTTGTTGTTGTTGTTAACTTTATTTTTTTTTTTTGTTGCTGCTGTTAGAGACGTTGGGCTTTTCTCTTTTTTTTTTTGTTTTATTTTTTATTTTTTTAATACACAAAATATATTTTTTAAATAATAGAAGCAATTTCTTTTAATATTTAAAATCCATACAACAATCTCTAATATTGATGCATGGCTGGTGTAACGTTCTCCTTGGTATAGTACTATGCTTAAGTCATAGTACCACACTTTGAAGTTGTTACAGTTACCTGAGCGAACCTTATCTGATAGCAACTTCAACCGTCTTTGAAACTTCTCGGGCTATCTGGAGATAACACAGAAACAGGAGTGAGAATTTTAAATTCTCAGTAGGATTCTCTAACTATCATACATGATGTCATCATTGTCATCTCCAGTTGCTTCGGTTTATTATGAAAAAGGTGAACATATTATACAAACTATTTAATTTTCTAGATCGAAAACATATTGTCCGAAGCAAAGTTCATTTTACTCATACACTTGTCATTTGGGTGAGCCAATACAAAATAAATTCGTAAATTATACTATGAATAATAACTGTAATGTTTTAAAATATAAAAACACCAATATGCTAGAAACTTGAAATCTGCATCTGCCTTTATTATACTTGAACTCATGCAGATATACATAATTTCCTTTTCGTTCTTTATCTTCCTTTACTTATCATACATATTTCAGAGTATGATCGCCACGTCATACTCCCTCGGGGTGTGATTGCCATGTCACATTTCTTAGAAATATATTCATCCTACCACGTCCCAGAGTATGATCGCCATATCATACTCTATCGGGGTGTGATCACCATGTCACATCCCTTAGGGGGTGGGATCATTATGCCATATTCCAGAGTATGATCGCCATGTCATACCCCATCAGAACGTGATCGTCATGTCACGTTTCTTAGAAATGTGGAACCTTCATCATATTTTTTAAATGCCTTCACAGGGAATTACCCAAATAACTGCCTCCAAGTGAAGGGATCTCAAATATTGTTTCTTTATTCATATGCAAATATGCATGCTCTCATAAGACTAATTCAATATCACCTTAACATATTCATAATTGTATAGTTGTTCATATCGTAAATCTCTCGTAAAATAAACACGCATGATTTCATAGACTTCTGTCGAAAATTCGGTAGCATAACGGATTGAGTCCGCTTCCCCATGAATAGTGCCAGACAACCAGGAAACTTTAAACAAGGAACAAACCCAATATAGAGCATCATATCTTCATTAGTTGTCACACATAACAAAGTCTTATGAGCAAAGCTTAGGTAGTTAGATGCAAGTTCAAAATCTTAAGTCTTAAACTATCTTCCAAGCTTTTAACTTTTACTAATATTCCCAAGTTTGAGTTTAGGACCGACTTCTGAGATTGAATGGGTCCAAGTTCCGAGATTATATAAGTTCCGACTTCCCAGTATATAAGTATTTTAGGTTCCATATTCTTATCTTTGACTTTCGATTTTAAGGTGATTTATGTGCTGTGTGATTTCCGATCTCTGACTTAAAGCCACAATTAGTCTTTCAACACTTTTATGAATGTGTTTTCTAAGTTCCAAATTCCGACATTAACTATACCCGATCTAAGTTTCTATTCACTAAGTTCCGAGTTCAACTTTAGGTATACCTAATCTAGTTTCCTATTCACTAAGTTCCGAGTTCAACATTAAGTATACCTGATCTAGCTCTCTATTTGCTAGGTTCTGAGTTCTGATATTAACTAAATTTGATCTAGTATTTATATATGTCTCTAGCCAGAATTATACTCTTATAAGAGAAAATTCACCAAAAATAGAAATCTGGGTGAAATCAGGCGAAATTTATATCAATTTAAAGCTAACAGAACAAGCTTTCAAATGAAATAAGTTGCATGTCATTTGAATGAGTTTAATTCAAGATATAAGCCCCAAAACTTGACCTTCCTAAACTACCCTATTTTGGCTTGGTTTGGACATAGGGCAACTTCTTCGAACTACTGGGAGCAAACGAGACTGTACTAGCTCTGAAATTTTTATGGGATATTCTTCTATGTGTAAGCTTTCTAACAAGTTGGTTTCATTCAATTCCAAGTCGTATAGAGCAAGTTTTACCCTAAACAACCCAGTATGCCTAGAATCAACCTCAAAAACCTAGGTCAAACTTCCAAAATTCATATCTCTCTCAATACTAATCTAATGGCCTTATATGATATATGTATGGAAAGCCCTGAATGTCTAGTTTCATATAAAAATAGTTTCACCAAATTTAAATGGCTATAGGCAGAGCCATACACTCCGCCGTATGGACTACGAAGAAAAAACCCTAACAGCTTCTTGAGTTTTCTCTTTTCTTCAAGTTCTTTCATACCAATTGCAATTCTAATCACAACACACATGCAAATTCAATCATAAACCATCATCATCACTCCAAATTACATCAATATTATGAGGAAAACAAGATCCCCACACAGCCCCAAATCAATAGAAACAAGAAGAGAAGTTGGATTCCTACCTTGTTTAGTTGAATTCTTGTTGATTTGATAACTTAGATGGAAGAAACTCTTGATGAGACTTGAAGAGAGGTTGAAGATGAAGTGGAGATGAGTGTGTATGGAAGAGAAATGGAGAGTGGTCAGCTCCTTATACTGGCCGAAATTCACAAGGGCAGAGAAGGGATTGAACACAAACTTATGAAGCAAGAATTCATGTGATTGGTGGATTTGTGTTGGAATTTCAACTTGATTTTGTGGCTGCCATCTTTGGCTGAAAATGGTGCCACATGTAGGGGTGTTTTGGTTAAATCTTAGTCATTCATCCTAGGGCACTCATAACATAAATTCTATTAGTTCGGTTTTGACAGTTTAAGATATCGAAATCTTACCGATTTCTCTTAAACGGTACACCGGTTTTAGAAAAATTCTGTGAAGTTTCCTATATTCCTAATCTAATTCCACTAAGCCTAATCACTTCTAAATCACACTTAATTAGCATTTATTAAATGCTTAATCGAATTCTAATTAATCCCAATTATTTGAACAACTCGGTTAAAAACGATTAAAATTTTTTGGGCGTTACAGCTGGACCATCCTCAAGTGTTAGAGAATTGTAGGGATTTGTTGTAAAACTCATGCTATCCCAAATCTTGTGCAAGAATGGATTATTCTTTCTTTTTATTTTATTTTATCTTTTTTAATAAAATTAACCCAACACGCAATTATTTTCTACAAAAATGACGAGGGCTTTGAATTTCTCATTGCATTGGAGGATATGGAGAAGCAGGCACTCACCGTACCCAAAATTAAATTTTCTTAAATTTTGTTTCTTCTTTTATTTTATATTTTTTTTGTAAATAATTTGTTTTATTTTGTAAATAATTGTTATAAATCATTAAAAGGGGAAAAGTAAATATAATTATAATTATGGATTAATTTGCATAATATGCTTTAGGTAACCATCGAAAGATGGATGTAATGGGGGTGCAGTGGGATTAAGTTTCCATCCTTCCTCGTACATAATTAGACACCCGAATCCAAGCTCATTTTCAAAGGACCAACTTTGTTCCATTAAGAAAGGTTTTTCTAATTTTTTTCCTTAAATAAAAATTAGTGGCGGCTCAATTGAATATTTTTTTAAATAGTTTTTTTGTTTGTTCCCTGTCGTTGCGGCATCCTCCGGTCATGTTGTGACATATATAAACAACAATTAAGTTTAAAATGAATTATGTTGAACCTTTTGGACTCAAATCTGTGGTTGCTAGAAAAGTAACATGATTGGAGCTATGAGACTACAAAATTTTATGAAATTAACTAAAAAAATCATGCTAAATCAACAAATTAAAGGATTAATTACATAATCAATAACTAGAAAGAAAATTAACAAGATCTCGGAGAAAGAAACAAGAGGTGAGATCTATAATTGTCAGAAATCCCAGCTAAATCAAGAGTAAAACTAAAAAATAATGGTAGATCTAGATTAGAATAAAATCTCACCGCAGAAACAATCCAAAGAGATTAGAGATTGACGTTGAGAACCTGAAGATTGTTGATGTTGAGGAGCAATATCGAATGGTGGTCGAAGAGTGAGTTGAGGTTGGGAAGCGATGGCGAAAGGCGATGCTGAACGTGGAAAGCAATGATGGAACTCGATGCTGGTAGAGGAAAGAAGTGGCGAAAGGTGATGGTGGTGAACAAAATGGTAGAAGGTGAAACCTGTGGTGGAATGCAACGGTGAACGACAGTGCCAGTTGTAGAAAGCAACAGTGGAATACGGTGCTAATGGCAGAAAGAGTAACATCCCGATTTCCGAGTTCCGACTTCGCCCTCAGGATTGATCAATCCCAATTTCTGAGTTCATCTTTGAATTTTAGATACAATGATTATTTCCGAGTTCCGAGTTCATCTTGCTCAATTTCCGACTTCATTTCCTGTCCGACTTCCGATTTCGTCTAAGTTTGATTGTTCCTGATTTCCGACTTCATGTTCTAGTTTCGAGTTAAGTGGAGTGGCTTCCGAGTTCCCGTATCCGACTTCGAGTTAAGGTATATTGGGCATAATTTCCGACCTCCGACTTCAAGTGGCATAATTTCCTACTTCTCGACTTCCGACTTAAACTTCAAGTTCGACAACATGGACGTGATTCCTGATATTCAACTTCATGTCTCAAAGCAAATGGACCCGATTTCCGATCTCATAACTTATATCCAAGTTTCAAGCAAGATGTACGCGATTTCCGACCTAAGACTTCATGTTTCAATATAAAATGTGCACGGTTTCCGACTTTAGAGTTTATAGAAGCGACCACCGGGTTCAATATGAAGAGCTTCGTCCTTGGAGTTGAACTCAACTAGAATGGACATGAGTTCGAATCTTTGGGTTGATTTCCAAGTCATATATGAGTTCCGATATCCGAGCTTAGTCCCAGGAGCCTTCCATCTCTGCTAATGTTCCCGAGTTTGAATTAGGAGTTCCGAGATTAGGTGATTGTAAGCTATATGACTTCCGACATCCGACCTCGCTTCCAAATCTCGAAATAAACCAGACGAGATTTCCTCAAGGCACAACGAGATGGGACGAGTTCCAACATCCGACTTCAGCTCCAGGCTCAAGTTAAATAACATGAGTTCTGACTTCAAGCATAATAGAGACGAGTTCCGATTTTAGATAGAACAGAAGCATGTCCCACTTTTGGGACGACGTGGAAAGCAGCTTGTGGGACGATGTGGAGAGCAATTTGGCCACAAAAGTGAGAGACATGACCGAATTTCAACCACAAAACTCCAACCAATCAACACCACAACTCTCATGTATTTAAGTCAGACTTCCTTCCACAGCCCCAGCTGATTTATGCCTCCTTCTCTTCCTCTTGCTCTAGCCTTCTTCTTCCCTTCCTCTCTCAACCAACTCCATCAAATCTCCAAGCTTGGTCAAGGTTCCAACAATCCAAAACTCAAATTCAGCAAGATCACACTCCAAAGAGGTAGGATTTAATCTCTAATCTTAATTTCTCTAAACTAAGGATGCATGAAAGATTACTCTTCTATATATATTCGATAATATATTGTATGAATTATGATTGGATTAATAGGAGATCCTGAGTTAGAATTATGATTAGAAGGAGAAAATTAGAAGGAATGGAGAAGTAGGATGCTGTCTGGGTGAAGAATTCCACGGCAGTCCATACGGCGGAGTGTACGGTGCCGTCTACAGCTAGTTAAAATCGATGAAACTATTTTTAGATGAAAGTAGACATTCAGGGCTTTCCATACATATATCATACAAGGTTATTGGATTAGTATTGAGAGAGATATGAATTTTTGAAGGTTGACCTAGGAATCAAGACATTCACCCGGGCAGTATGGGTTGATAAGGGTATATCTCACCCTACACAACTACAATTCGAGTAAAACCAACTTTGTTAGAAAGCTTACACATAAGGTAACATCTCAATATAAAATTCTGAATTTGTTATGATCCCAATTATTCTCAGTGACTCAAGGAAGTTGCCCTATGTCCAATCCAGGCAAAAATAGGGTAGTTCAAGAAGGTTGACTTTCAGGACATATAACTTAAGGTATACTTAAGTAAATCAAGTGAAACTTATTGTAAATGAAAGGTTGTCCTGTTAGCTTTGATATGACACCAATTTCATATAATTTGAGCTTAGTTTCGATTTTTAGCGAATTTATACTTCCAGGAGTGTAATTTGGGCCAATGACTAAATAGGCTGAGACAAAATTTAAATATCTTGAGTTGCATAAATCAAAATGATATGGGACAAAAGAGGTTAGAAAGTAGACATATAGAGCTATGACATATCCAAAGTTTAAGTTTAAATGAGTTGAATAGAGGTTAAGCTGGATTATACAAAATTCGGGCAGAACTGGAATAGAATTGGTAGAATAGCCAAATTGATGGTTTCACAAGTGTTAGTGGACATATAAGGTATGAGTTGAGGATTGCCAGTTTTACATTGATATATATGTTAGATTGATTATATTGCTATGACTGAATTGTTTGTGAGAACTGGCACTATTCATGGAAAAACGGATCTGATTCGTTATGCTGCCGAATTTATGGCAGAAATCTATGAATGTTTATATGCAAGGAAGAATCCAAGTATGAATATGTATATAGAAACTTTATATTTAAGAATGACATAAGTATGATATAAGATATATGAGGGTAAATGATGTAGCATATGTATGAGTGCCGGTAGAATGGTAAAGAGGCTATGGGTCTTTATATGTCATGACTATGTATGCGAAGATCATGAGTGCAATGACATATGAAAATAAATGAAGTATAGGCACATTCAGTATGACTATGCTTGAGTATACATGAGAATGAAAGAATGTAAATATATTAAATGTGAGTCCCTTCACTTGAAGGCAGTTAATTGAGGTCCCTCCTTGTGAAGGCAGCTAAAACTTGGGTCTCTCTATGTTGGAGGCACGTGGTCAGATGAGATCCCTCTATATTGAAGGCACGTGGTCAGACGAGATCCCTCAATTTTGAGGCACGTGGCCAGAAGAGATCCCTTTAATTAGAGGCATGTGGCCAGAATGAGATCCCTCCAACCTAGAGGCAGTAGGTCCCCTTGTGGGTGAGTCGGTGTGACAATAGTCACGGGTGAAGCTGACGAGCTCACTCCAAGGCCAGGCTACCCAAGGGCAGTAAAGGCACCCTAGGGACGGCGATACGTAACGCTTAGGTGTGCCAAGTAAAGGCTAAAGACTAAAGACTAAAGATGTAAAATATACGCAAGCACCCAACTTACATGAGGCATGGCATGACTCAGCTAGTGTAAGTACCAAATAAAGGTCCCATATTCCTAAGGAACGTGACATGGCGATCACACTCTGACGGGGTATGACATGGCAATCATACTCTGGAATGTGGCATGTAAAGTTTTATGATGAAAAGAAAGCTGAAGAAAGAGAAGCAAAGTTTATGTATGTGCATAAATTCAAGTACGAGTAAAGTTATGAGTAAAGGTTATGTTTCCAGGGATTTGATGCTGATATACTTTATTTATGTTCCAGTTATTATTCATAATATAATTCATAAATTGACTATGTTGGCTCACCAACTGACAAGTGTATGAATAAAATGTACTTTGCTTTGGATAATGTATATTTTTTTGAACTATAAAATCTATAGTTTACATAACATGTTCACCTTTTTCATAATAAACCGAAGCAAACTGGAGATTACAACGATGACATGATGTATGATAATTAGAGAATCCTACTGAGAATTTATAATTCTCACTCCTATTTCCGTGTTGTCTCTAGATAATTTCAGAAGTTTAGAAGGCAGTGAAGTCAAGTATCGAGATAAGGTCCGTTTGTGTAACAAAGAATAACTCCAGGGTGTGGTACTATGACTTAAGCATAGTACTATACTTGGGAGGGTGTTACATTTAATGGTATCAAAGCAGTTCGTCTTAATCAGACCTGGGATGGGCTGATTATGCTTCCAAAGAGGCATACTTTGAGGGTTTAGAAAGGCCATGCTTTAGGTCCTTACATGAAAAGGACATAGATGTTTGTGCATGGCAGCTCTGTTGTGTGTTGTAGCTTCCCTATCGCACTTGACTGCATATTGAGCTTGATCACCTCAATATGAAGTTCGGTGCATGCGGAGATCTACGGCATTCAGCTGGCTTATTAGGGATGAAGGAATTTTGAGGGCAAAATTAAGCCTTCTGGCTATCCCTCGTAACATCTTGCCCCTAGGATACAATCCATTTGTTGCGAGAGATGTAAATGATGGTCTTGCTATCCTGTTGAAATTTCAATATGAGGATTTCCCATATGGTCATCCATCTCCATATTACTTTTGTTCGAGCACGCTTGACTACGGAATTCTGAGGGAACCTAGTGCATTAGTGAGGATCACATTTAATCCGGCTCAAGGTATAGTACGTGAGGGTGATATGAAATTTAGTCACTGAAACTAACACACCTCCATATATTATATTAGGACAAACCCCCAATGAGATTGGTAACACTGGTGCCCATAAAAGTGGAAGGTGGACATCAACATGATAATCGAGGAATCTTCATGCTAACCAATTGAAGAAAGTAAAAGGGTGGCAGGGACTTCGGCTGTCCCACAATCCTTTCATTACGTGAAGTTGATCATATCTTGAGGAGACAAGTATTGCACTAATCATTGAGAAATTCAGCAAGAATGGCACGAGGTCCAATTAGCAAATAATGGAAAATGAAATAAAGTCCGCAAGAGGACTTCTTCAGTTGATATTTAGGGCCCAAGGCACGAGTGTCAGAGAATTTATTGGAAAATATAGTGCACAAGTAGTCAAACATATGACAAGGAGGATGAGGAATTTACCCGATGAACTTGATGGTGGATCAGAACGTCAGCAAAACAAAGTATATTGTGGCACCCATATGATCTGCGACAACTTTTTGCATGGATATGGGGAGGCATCTTGTAAGACAATATAGTAAGGGAGCTTTACAACTTCAGTAAAAAGGATCTAACTTTTAACCTTGGTTTTCACATTAAGTTGCCTGTCCCTTAACAACCAGGAATCGAGGAGGATATCAGGCTAATAGAAAGAGTCATGAGTCTTAGAACTAAATCCGTTTAGTGGAAGCGGCCTAAAATCCTCTCCCAAGCATTAGGCACTAGACAAATTTTACCAAAAAGACGGAGTTTTAAGATAAGGCTTCTAGTTATAATATTGAGGAAAGGCCTAAGCCCATGTTTCTAAAGAATTGTATTGGGGGCAAATTTATTATTGAATTAAGGGTAGCTGAGCGGATAAGCATTTTGAAAAAAATATATATATATGGACCTCCTTGACAAAGTCATTATCATTATTATATATTGATGTCAATTACTACGAGAACTGCTAAGCCTTGCAATTGCATATTTTCATGAGTTGAATATTTGAGATCTTATGTTCAAGTGGCAGAAGATTTAACAGATTATGTGTGATTAGGAACTAATAGCTTCCAGGGGTCGTGGTAGGCCACGAACCATACCCACTCCAGAAAATCCTGTTAATTTTATGGACACGATGCATGAAATGGTTCATGCAATGCGGGAGCAGGCCGCTGCAGCTTATCGGATGATGGACCAGTTGGGTAGGCGGCCCAAGGCCAGCCATGGAGGAAATCCACATGGCTTAGGAGCAGACCTAGACTATCTTAAACTTGTTGAGTTCAGGAAAGCGAACCCGCCTAGCTTCCGAGGAGCTTTCGACCCAGATAAAACTGAGAAATGGGTCAAAGCAATGGAGAAAGTCTTTTCTGTCCTGGCCTGTAATGATCAACAGAAAGTGGCCTTTGCCACTTATATGTTGGAAGCGGACGCCAAGTTTTGGTGGAATAGCGTGAAGAGGTTGTTGGAAGAACCCCAAATTGATATCACTTGGTACGTATTCAAGGAGGTATTTTATCAGAATTATTTCCCAGCATCAGTATGAAATGCTAAGGAATTGGAGTTTATGAAGCTTCAACAAGGAAATATGAGTGTTTCAGGGTATATTGCTAAATTCAAAGAACTCTGTAAATTTTCCACAATCTATTAGCGAAATCTAGATGAGATGTGGAAGTGTGTCAAATTTGAAAGCGGATTGAGGGAAGATATCCTCGCCACAATAGGCCCTATGGAGATCAGGGATTTTCCTACCTTGGTAAACAAATGCAGACTTGTGGAAGATTATAACAAGAAATTGGAGAATTCCCAATCTAATACTCATGGAAAGAGGCCTGCACCTGAAAACCAAGAACTAGAATATGCCTCACCACCAAAGGAGCTGCGTCAATTTAATGGACGTAAGGATAAATAACTGCAGAGGCCAAGTGCAGGGCAAGCATGCCATAAGTGTGGAAAGCGTCATGAAGGAAGGTCTTGTTTGGCGGGGCTAAAGGTATGCTTTAAGTGTGGAAAGCCAGGACACATGATTAAAGAATACCCCGGCCATCAGCTACCTATTCCTGAGCCGTAACATCCAAGGTTGGAAGCTAAAAAGTCTACTTCCCTAGGGGAACTGAAACAAGAATAGGGATAACCCAGGACAAAGTTTCACTTTTCGCTAATTGTGCTATGTTGAGTTATATATCTGGGTTTGCTGTATTTTCTTCGATTATGTTTATCGACATTCTATGTGCTTATCTAAACTCTTATGGCAATAAAAAGTTAGTTTTGCGATCAGATTTTGAGGACAAAATTTTTTTTTTTTAAGGAGGGTAGTAATGTAACATCCTAATTTTCGAGTTCTGTCTTCGCCCTCAGGATTAATCAATTCCAATTTCCGAGTTCATCTTTGAATTTTAGATAGAATGATTATTTCCGAGTTTCGAGTTCATCTTGCTCAATTTCCGACTTCATTTCCTGTCCGACTTCCGATTTCGTCTAAGTTTGATTGTTCCTGATTTTCGACTTCATGTTCTAGTTTCGAGTTAAGTGGAGTGGCTTCCGAGTTCCCGTATCTGACTTCGAGTTAATGTATATTGGGCATAATTTCCGACCTCCGACTTCAAGTGGCATAATTTCCTACTTCCCGACTTCCGACTTAAACTTCAAGTTAGACAACATGGACGTGATTCCCAATATTCGACTTCATGTCTCAAAGTAAATGGACCCGATTTCCGACCTAAGACTTCATGTTTCAATATAAAATGTGCACGGTTTCCGACTTTAGAGTTTATAGAAGCGACGTCCGGGTTCAATATGAAGAGCTTCGTCCTTGGAGTTGAACTCAACTATAATGGACATGAGTTCGAATCTTTGGGTTGATTCCCAAGTCATACACGAGTTCCGATATCCGAGCTTAGTCCCAGGAGCCTTCCATCTCTGCTAACATTCCCGAGTTTGAATTGGGAGTTCCGAGATTAGGTGATTGTAAGCTGTATGACTTCCAACATCCGACCTCGCTTCCAAGTCTCGAAATAAACCAGACAAGATTTCCTCAAGGCACAACGAGATGGGACGAGTTCCAACATCTGACTTCAGCTCCAGGCTCAAGTTAAATAACACGAGTTCCGACTTCAAGCATAATAGAGACGCGTTCCGATTTTAGATAGAACAGAAGCATGTCCCACTTTTGGGATGACGTGGAGAGCAATTTGGCCACAAAAGTGAGAGACATGACTGAATTTCAACCATAAAACTCCAACCAATCAACACCACAACTCTCATGTATTTAAGTCAGACTTCCCTCCTCAGCCCCAGCTGATTTATGCCTCCTTCTCTTCCTCTTGCTCCAGCCTTCTTCTTCCGTTCCTCTCTCAACTAACTCCATCAAATCTCCAAGCTTGGTCAAGGTTCCATCAATCCAAAACTCAAATTCAGCAAGATCACACTCCAAAGATGTAGGATTCAATCTCTAATCTTAATTTCTCTAAACTGAGGATGCATGAAAGATTACTCTTCTATATATATTCAATGATATATTAGATGTATATGATGAATTATGATTGGATTAATAGGAGATCTTGAGTTAGAATTATGATTAGAAGGAGAAAATTAGAAGGAATGGAGAAGTAGGATGCTGTCTTGGTGAAGAATTTCACGGCAGTCTGTATGGCAGAGTGTACGGTGCTGCCTACAGCAGGCTAAAATGGATGAAACTATTTTTAGATGAAAGTAGACATTCAAGGCTTTCCATACATATATCATATAAGGTTATTGGATTAGTATTGAGAGAGATATGAATTTTTGAAGTTTGACCTAGGAATCAAGACATTCACCCGGGCAGTATGCGTTGATAAAGGTATATCTCACCCTACACAACTCCAATTCGAGTGAAACTAACTTTGTTAGAAAGCTTACACATAAGGGAACATCCCAATATAAAATTCTGAATTTGTTATGATCCCAATTATTCTCAGTGACTCAAGGAATTTGCCCTATGTCCAATCCAGGCAAAAATAGGGTAGTTTAGGAAGGTCGACTTTCAGGATATATAACTTGAGGTATACATAAGTAAATCAAGTGAAACTTATTGCAAATGAAAGGTGTCCTGTTAGCTTTGATACGAGACTAATTTCGTATAATTTGAGCTTAGTTTCGATTTTTAGCGACTTTATACTTCCAGGAGTGTAATTCGGGCCAGTGACTGAATAGGCTGAGACAAAATTTGAATATCTTGAGTTGCATAAATCAAAATGATATGGGACCAAGGAGGTTAGAAAGTAGACATATAGAGCTATGAGATATCCAAAATTCAGGTTTAAATGAGTTGAATAGAGGTAAAAGTGGATTATACAAAATTCGGGCAGAACTAGAATAGAATTGGCAAAATGGCCAAATTGATGGTTTTACAAGTGTTAGTGGACATATAAGGTATGAGTTGAGGATTGCCAGTTTTACATTGATATATATGTTAGATTGATTATATTGCTATGACTAAATTGTCTGTGAGAACTGGCACTATTCATGGGGAAACGGATCTGATTCGTTATGCTGCCAAATTTACGACAAAAATCTATGAATGTTTATATGCAAGGAAGAATCCAAGTATGAATATGTATATATAAACTTTATATTTAAGAATGACATAACTATGATATAAGGTATATGAGAGTAAATGATTTAGCATATGTATGAGTGCTGGTAGAATGGTAAGGAGGCTACGGATCTTTATATGTCATGACTATGTACGTGAAGATCATGAGTGCAATGACATATGAAAATAAATGAAGTATAGGCAAATTCAGTATGACTATGGTTAAGTATACATGAGAATGAAAGAATATAAATATATTGAATGTGAGTCCCTTCATTTGGAGGCAGTTAATTGAGGTCCCTCCTTGTGAAGGCAGCTAAATGAGATAAAATGTAGGTTCCTTCACCTGGAGGCAGTTGCACATTGAATCCCTCCTTGTGAAGGCAGCTAAAACTTGGGTCCCTCTATATTGGAGGCACGTGGTCAGATGAAATCCCTCTATATTGAAGGCACGTGGTCAGACGAGATCCCTCAATTTTGAGGCACGTGACCAGAAGAGATCCCTTCAATTAGAGGCATGTGGCCAGAATGAGATCCCTCCAACCTAGAGGCAGTGGGTCCCCTTGTGGGTGAATCGGTGTGACGACGGTCGCGGGTGAAGCTGACGAGCTCACTCCAAGGCCAGGCTACCCAAGGGCAGTAAAGGCACCCTAGGGACAGCGATACATAACGCTTAGGTGTGCCAAGTAAAGGCTAAAGACTAAAGACTAAAGATGTAAAATATATGCAAGCACCCAACTTACATGAGGCATTGCATGACCTAGCTAGTGTAAGTACCAAATGAAGGTCCCATATTCCTAAGGAACGTGACATGGCGATCACGCTCTGATGGGGTATGACATGGCAATCATACTCTGAAATGTGGCATGTAAAGGTTTTATGATGAAAAGAAAGATGAAGAAAGAGAAGCAAAGTTTATGTATGTGCATAAATTCAAGTACAAGTAAAGTTGAGTAGAGGTTATGTTTCTAGGGATTTGATGCTAATATACTTTATTTATGTTTCCAGTTATTATTCATAATATAATTCATGAATTGACTATGTTGGCTGGCCAACTGACAAGTGTATGAATAAAATGTACTTTGCTTCGAATAATGTATATTTTTTTGAACTGTAAAATCAACAGTTTACATAACATGTTCACTTTTTTCATAATAAACAGAAGCAAACTGGAGATGGCAATGATGACATGATGTATGATAATTAGAGAATCCTACTGAGAATTTATAATTTTTACTCCTATTTTCGTGTTGTCTCCAGATAATTTCAGAAGTATCCGAAGACGGTTGAAGCTGCTATCAAATAAGGTCCGTTTAGATAACAGTAACAACTCCAGGGTGTGGTACTATGACTTAAGCATAGTACTATACTTGGGAGAGTGTTACAGAAAGCAGTAGTGGAATGCAGCGGCAGTGGCAAGAAGGAACGAAGAAAGGTGGTGGTGGTGGTGAGTCTACAAAAGAGAAGAGGGAGAGTGCGAGTCCCTGTTTTCAAAAAGGAAGAGAGCGAGTGAGATCTGCTGAGAGCGTGAGATCTCGGTTGTCTTCTAGAAGCTGGCTTAATGTCATTTAGCCACGTTTTCTGAAGTGTGGTTAAAATTTTGTTGTTTTTTCTTTTTTGGGTTTTTTGATAGTGGGAATAATAAAAAAATCTGTTTAAACAAATACCCATAGAGATTACCCACAACGAGAACTAGCACAAGAATAGAACTAATAAGTCGAATATCATTCTCATATATATAACGTGGTTATCAAACTATGATAATTTTAATTTCTTCGACAAAAAAGATAATAAAAAGATCATCAAACTATATATCATTGTTGTTAACATACATTTATCCATGACTTGAAACATGAATAATAAGTTGTCATTTTTTTTATTGTTATGATAGATAATAGATTGACTTAAGACAATTTTGTCACTAAAGTGGATTCTAGCTTTGTGGAAGAACTTTATTCTAGTTGGTGTCATTTGCCATCGGTGTCAGGTAGTTTTCTATGGGAGCTTATTAGTAATAAGATATTGCGCTACTTATTTTTACCAAATTATCATTGGAATAACTGTAATCTTACAAAATAATTATGTCTCGTCTTTCTGAAAATGTAAGTAATGACAAGTTAACCTTTTGCATCAAAATAATCAAATTATGCTTATTTTGTTCCAATTTATTCAATGAAGTGAGATTAAAAAAATATATTAAGTCTTTTTATAACGATATAATCAACCTCTAAAATATAATAATAGTATTTTTAATCTAGCTTGGATTATTGGTATATAGATTATATTATTAAAATATTTTCAACGTGATTATTCTGAATAAAACTGATGTAATTCAAATGTAAATTTGATTAAAGAATAGATGAATACATCTTTTTATTTTAGAAAAATAATGAATAAATGTAAAATACAAATGTAGAACACACTATCCAAAAAAAAAAAAAACCCTCCAACAGGAAGCAGATACACATCACTCTTTGTTTGTTACAAATTATGTCTTTACAAAAAAAATGTCTGAGAGATTTATCATATTGATTCACCACAATGGTGAAATAAAAAACATAGCAGAGGATACTATATTTTATAGTCAAAATCCAATTAGTCTTACTATTTCTTCATCATCTACAACTCTGTCAATGTTGTCAAATAGAATATTTGAAAAGTTGGGTCTTCTCAATTGAAAGCAAATAACTGAAATGGTGTACAGAATGCCCACTGCATTTGGGCCTGGTGTCGTCCGGTACATAAGTTTTCCAATCAAAAGTGATGAAGATGTGAATATGATATTCTACTATCACTCCCAATGTCTTGGAATTCAGATTGTGACCCTTAAAGATATAAATGGCAGCCGAGAATATAACATCCTCAATTTCATATCATGCTAAATTACCTCAGTTATCTCAATAACCCTGAGTAATTAGACACTTAATGAGAAATTATGATTAAGGCTTAATCAAGGGATTGACGAGGAGTTTATGAGTTAACTTGGATAAAAAAAAATCAAGAGAATGCTTAATCAAGATTAGATAATCTCTAATTAAGTAAGTCAGAGCCTCTATAGCTTAATTAAGCACTAATCGCCCTTAATTAGCTTAATCGAGTTTAATTAAGATTAATTAAACTTAATCGTAAGATTAATTTTTGTTAATCATGTTCTTGTATATTAATCACTAATCCCTGCTTAATTATCTTAATTAAGTTGTAAGAGCACTTAATCATATGATTAAATTCAAATTTAGTCAACTAGGCAATGAAATAAAGAGTGATGTCATAAAAGCATAAAGCATTAGACAAGAGTGCTTTATATAAGAGTTTGACTATGCTTTGTTCCCCCATCATCCACTTTGTCTCCTTAATCATTAATTAACACAAAATGAAGCAAAAATATCTCCCCCTACCGTACTCAAAGTTACGGCCATACACAACACACACAAACACACACACACACATACACACATATACACTCACTTTTTATTTTCAACTTCTATTCTCTCTCTAAGTTTCCTACTCCTTCAACTTCTCTCTAAAATTCTCTCTTCTTCTTCTTCATCTTCTTCTTGCTTTCTCCACCACCAATACCCAAAACCTCTCACTTAGACCTTCAAGGACCTCATCTTTGGGTCTTTGGAGACAAGATCTAAACACTACAACCTCCATTTTCACAAGATCTCAAGAGCTTCTCCTTCCTTCTTGCAAAACCGCCACCATCATCATCAACAGGAGCCATCATCATCTTCTTCCTGTTCTCTTGTTTTTTCGCCATCTTCAAGAAAGGTAGTGATCTTCATCTTTTTATTTTGTTTGCTCAAGAAAGCTTGAAGCTTAGTTCTTTTCATGACCAAGATCTTTAAGTGAAAATTTGAGAAGATCCTTCACACTCTTCATGAGCAAAAGTTTTCATTTTTGGAAAAGTATGTTCTTATTGTTCTTCAAGTGTTCTTGATATTTCTACTTTTGGAAAAATATGTTCTTATTGTTCTTCAAGTGTTCTTGATGTTTCTACTTTTGTTCTTGATGTTTCTACTTTTGGGAAATATGTTCTTGTTATTCTTCATATGTTCTTGATGTTTCTACTTTCGGAAAAATATGTTCTTGTTTCTCTTCAAGTGTTTGTGATGTTTCTATTTTTGGTAAAGTATGTTCATGTTCTTATTCTTGAATGTTCTTGGTGGTATCTTGCTCAAAGTTGCTCTTTTCTTATGATGAACTTATGATTAGAAAAGTTTTATCTTTACATGTTTTTCGTGATTTGATAAGAGTATGAACATCCTAAAAGCTTAAAGCTCTAAAAAGTTTGCTTCTTCATTCCTTAAAAGTGGCGCAACTTTTAAGTTTTCATAAAGTCTTATTTTGTTTTGTTTTGAAGACAAGACTACATGTGAAAGTCTAAGCTTTTTTTTTTTTAATAATAAGCCTTTTAAGTTATAAAATGATATCTTGTCACTTTGTCTTAGAAATCAAACCTTAAAGCCAAGACCTTTTATAAAGTTTCAAACTTTAGTCAAGAACGAAACCTTTAAGTCATAAAGTGTTGTTTTGTAACATTTAATTCATAAAGTTCAGATCTTGAATCAAAACAATGCTTAAAGGTGTTAACTTTTTTAAAGATCAAGACTTTATAACTTTAAAGCTAATGTCTTATATCACTAGTTCATAAAGTAGGAATCTTTTAGACTTTAAGACAACTTTAAATCATAAAGTTGAGACCTTGATAGTCTTAGAGTAAATAAAAGTGTCAACTTTCATAAAGATCTAATCTTTAAGTCAAGAATATAATTTTAGAGGCACCTACTTTCATAAAGAATAAAACTTTATGACTACTTTATAAAGAATGATAACTTTTGTAATACTTAAGGTAAGACCTTGTATGTTAGTGATAAAAGCTTGAATCTTTGTAACATGGTTAAGTTAAAAATCACCCTTGGTGTTTAGTGAACATGGTGTTGTTGGGTTCATGATATGGTTATGCGTTGTCATGACCCAAGGATTAGAGGGATCTCGAATGCTTTGGGAACTGAGGTATGATTAGGGCCTCTGAGCATACCATGAACCTAGGAATCACTGAGTGCACTATCTTAAGGAAAGGAAACAATCATTTAACTTAATTAATTTGAGCAAGTGTTCTATAAGACATGAACTCAAGTAAAGAATAATTTCATATGAGAATTATGTAACTAAAAGACCACATACATATATTTTAACTATCTGATTCTCTCATGGGTAACCACGGGAAATCAAATGATAATTCATAAGATTCTTCACAAAAAATAACACAATTATAAACTCTTTTAGGGTATGAATGTGTGATGTCATTCGGCATGATGAATGATGAGTTTGATTGAGCTTTGTCTCATGATTGATTGATTATTGTGATATGATAAACTGTTGATTAGAAGTTTTATGATTGGCATTTTGGGGAAGCTCTGGTCTAGCCGTTATGCTGCCAAATTTCCGTCAAAATTATGGACTTAGTCATATCATTTTATGTGTCTAGTCAAAGAAGTATTATGCATATAAAATATAATGATAAGAAAAGAAATAATGGGATATGACCCCTTGATCACTTCAGGGAAGTGAGAGACAATGATCCACAAAGACTCAAGGAACCACTTTGAGGGAGGCAAGGGTGACATGGAGGACCCTCCAACTTAGAGATAACCAATATCGGCTTAGTCTGATTTGGTTAGTACTGTGTGGCGACGGTCACGGAATGAGCTCATGTAAAAAAGCAGTCTATTTCAAAGGAAAAGTAAAGAATGTTAAGTATGTGCTAAAAATGAAAGTAAAATCAAAGTAGAACCATGGTCAAATTGATGAGTTTCGTAGTCATGTATGTTGTTATATTTCTCATGTGTATTATGAATGTTTATACCATGCTCTCACATGTATTTGCTCTTATATGGTAGCTTTGAGTTTCTTTATATTGTGTTTATATGGGAAAGATTAAAAGAAACCCGTTTCGGGAACCTATGCTTTCAAACCCTTTAAAAATAGAACTTATGCATGCTCACTATTTTCATAATTAAACCCGAAGTGGCTGGGATGACGACTATGACACATTAGTGGTAGTGTCCGGATCCTACTGAGAAATCTTGTATTTCTCACTCCTACGTTTCTGTGTCGTCTTTAGACAGAGCTGATAGCATCCTCGGCAACACTCCTGTTGGTACCTGACTGGATGAGACGAAGAGCTGCCATGTTTCTTCACCTAGCTAAGGAGGATCAAGATAGTAGCATAGTATTTTCATTTTCTTAAGAGCCCTAGTTGGGCAGTTTATGTGTAGTTAAGAGCATGTAGGAAGTCATTCTGCTTAATTTGACCTATTACATATGTGATACTTATTAAGTGTAATGATGACTCTTGAGTATCTATGATTACATTCTTGGCTTATGGTATTGTGTTATGTTGTCTCAATTTTATCATACGTCTTATTAGTAACTCAGCGACATGAGGAACAAAGTCCATATGTATACGAGTAAGTAAGCGCTTAAAGGCTCAGTTTTCAAGCATAAAGGTTGTACAAAAAAAAATTTCATGCAATTTTCATATATTACGGTAATTTCAATGATAAGAACTTCTGCTAGTTAAGAGTAATAACTAGTAATGCCATAAAATAACTTAAGTATAGTATGGTATTATTAGGGTGTTATATTTTGGTATCAGAGCAGTTTGTCCTTGTAGAGCTTGGGGATGGACTGACTATGCTTCTAAACATACTCTATCATGTGTTAGAAATCATGCCATAGATCTTACCATAGGGGTAAGATATAGGAATTAGGTAGGTATGACTGTCTGGTTATGAATGTGATTAGTTCCTGCCACACTTAGCTCAGTATTGAATCTGATCAACTCAATATCTTTGTTTGTGTGTCTAGGAACTGATGACTTCTTATAGGCATAATAGGTTGTGACGTGAATCTACCGCATTAGGTATGGCAGATGTGATGAATGTTTCTCCTACAATGGTCTCAGTCGTGAGGGGACAGATTACTGTAACTAATCGAGCCTTAGGAGGAATAGCAGGAATTGAGACTGACCTAGAATACTGGAAGTTTGCTAAGTTTATGAAGACCAACCCACCAGCTTTCCAAGGAGACTTCAACTTTAAGGAAGTTGAGGGATGGATCGAGGCACTGGAAGGGACATTCTCTGTGTTAGGTTGCATGGGGCTACAGAAAGTAACATTTGCTACCATGCTGGAGGTTGATGCTAAAGCTTGGTGGGCCAATGCTAGAAGGATGATCAAGGATTTCCAGACCCCCATTACTTGGGAAGTGTTCAAGGCTACACTCTATGTTAAGTGCGCCATACCAAAGAAAGATGCTTCTGGAAGAAGGACAGTTTCTCAATACTAAGGGACTAGGTACAACCCGTACTGCAAGCGACAACCGCAGTTTAGAAAGGGCACGGGTGGTCAATTGCCAAAGCAAATGGTGACTCCTAGGTGCCCCAGGTGGGGCAAGAATCATGGAGGCCGACCCTACTTAGCAAGACAAAATGTTTGTTTCCGATGCGAATAGCTTGGACATATGGCGAAGGATTGTGCTATCAAGTTGTTGCCCCCGCCAACAAGCCCCAACACCAAGGAAAGGGTCTTTGCCCTTAATACTGAGGAGGCCACTCAATCCAACGATTTGATCCAAGGTAAGTGCAAGATTAATGGTAGAATCTTAAATGTACTATATGATTCTAGAGCTACACACTCCTTTATTTCTCATGATTGTGTAGATAGATTAGGATTGTCTATGTCTGAATTAACTTACATGTTAATTGTTTCTACTCCTGTTGGGAAACTAGTTAAGACTTGTCATTGTTGTCTGAATTGTCATTTCCAAATTGATGGTAGATCTTTTGTAGCAATTTGGTTTGTTTGCCTTTGTTTGGTCTGGATTTGATTCTAGACATGGATTGACTTTTGGCTAACCATGTTATGATAAATTGTTCTAAGAAATTTATCGTGCTTCCCCTTATACCCGTGAAACCTGTTAAACCTATTTGTTTGTTCATGAACTCTATCAGAATAGGGAGTAGTGAGTTTGATAATCAGGGATATGTTCTTCTTATGGCTAGTCAGTGGAACTCGAATAGGTATTAGATGAGATCCCCGTACTCAGGACATACCTAAATGTGTTTTCTGATGATATATCCGAGTTTCCCCTCGAAAGGGAAATCGACTTTTCTATAGAGTTGGTATCAAGAATGGGGCACAATCTCTATAGCAGCCTATAGGATGTCCCCACTGGAGTTGTTGGAGTTGAAGGGACAATTGAAAGAGTTGTTAGAAAAGAAGTTTGTAAGACCTAGTGCCTCACTTTAGGAAGCCCCGGTGTTGTTTGTGAAGAAGAAAGATGGAAGCATGAGGCTATGATTGGACTATAGGCAGTTGAATAAGGTGACTGTTAAGAACAAGTACCCTTTGCCTAGGATAGATGACCTCATGGACTAACTACGAGGTGCAGCTATGTTCTCTAAGATTGATTTGAGATTTGGATATCATTAAATAAGGGTGAAAGAAAAGGATATACCCAAGATGGCTTTTAGGACAAGGTATGGGCATTATGAGTTTACAGTGATGTCATTTGGATTGACTAATGTCCCTGCTATTTTCATGGATTATATGAACATAATCTTTAGACCCTACTTGGATAAGTTTGTAGTTGTTTTCATAGATGATATCCTCATCTATTTGAGAACAAAGAAGGAGCACGAAGAGCATTTGAGAGTTGTGTTATGAATCTTAAGGGAAAGAAAACTTTAGGCTATCTAAGTGTGAATTCTTGATAGAGGAAGTAGGGCATGTGGTGTCACAAGGAGGTATCGCTGTGGATCCGAGTAAGATTGAGGCTGTGATGAATTGGGAGAGACCAACCTCAGTAATTGAGATAAGGAGTTTCTTGGGTTTAGCTGGTTACTACCATAGGTTTATTAAGGGATTTTCCCAGATGTCTTTGCCCTTAACTAAGTTAACAAGGAAGGATGCCCTATTTGTATGGACCATGGATTATGAGAAAGGCTCTCAAGAGCTAAAGGAAAAGTTAACCTCAATCCCAATATTAGCTTTGCTTGACCCAAGTGGACCATTCGAGGTTTATTATGATGCCTCTAGGAGAGGTCTAGGTTATGTCTTGATGCAGAACAGGAATATGGTGGCTTATGCCTCTAGGCAGTTAAAGCCTCACGAAGTAAACTACCCAACCCATGACTTGGAGTTAGCAATGTTTGCCCTGAAAATATGGGGGCATTATCTATATGGAGAGAGGTTTGAGGTATTTTCCGGTCATAAGAGTTTGAAGTATCTCTTTGATCTAAAGGAGTTTAATATGAGGCAAAGGAGATGTATGGAGTTTTTGAAGGATTATGAGTTGGGTTGAACTATCATCCTGGAAAGGCCAATATGGTGGCTGACGCCCTGAGTTGAAAATCTTTGCATGTGTCATAGATGATAGTCAAGGAGGATGAGCTAGTAAGGAGCTTCAGAGACTTTAACCTTGGAGTGGTGTTAACCCCCCATAGTTTAAGATTGAATTAGCTTAGGGTGATGAGCAATTTTAAGAGTCAAATTGCTCAAGCCCAAAGTGAGGAAGAGGATTTCTTGAAAACCCTGGCATTGGTATAAGAAGGAAAGTTGAAGAGTTTTGCTAGAGGTACAGATGGACTATGGAGATTTAAAGGAAAAGTTTGTGTATCCACAAGTGGTGACCTCCGAAGAAGGATTTTGGAGGAGGCTCAAAAGAGCCATTTCACTATACACCCTGGTGTGACGAAGATGTACCAAGACGTTAAGAAGATGTTTTGGCGGCCGGGATTGAAGAGGGACATTGCGAAGTTGGTAAACAAGTGTTTAGTCTGTCAAAAGGTAAAGATTGAACACCAAAAGCCTCTGGTATGTTACAACCATTGGAGATCCCAGAATGGAAATGGGAAAATATCTCTACAGACTTCGTGATAGGTTTACCGAAAACGCAAGCTGGTTTTAATGCGATATGGGTAATTATTGACAGATTAACCAAGTCTGTTCACTTCTTGCCCATTTGAGGTACTTATCCTTTGAAAAAGTTAGCCCAATTGTATGTTCAAGAGATAGTAAGGTTGCATGGTGTACCTTCAACCAAAATCTCAGATAGTGACCCAAGGTTTACCTCTAGATTCTAGAGAGCCTTGCAAAAGACATTTGGGATGAGGCTTTTCCTAAGTACAACTTATCACCCTCAGACAGATGGACAGTCAGAGAGGACTATCCAAACTTTAGAGGACATGTTGAGAGCTTGTGTATTGGATAATCGAGAAAGTTAGGATAGATACTTACCTTTGATTAAGTTTGCCTATAACAATAGTCATCATGCAAGTATTGGTATGGCATCCTATGAAGCTTTGTATGGAAGGAAGTGTCAATCTCCCCTGTGTTGGTTTGAACCAGGTGAGCAAAGCCTATTAGGATATGATCTTATGAGGTAGACCACAGAGCAAGTCAGAAGGATTAGGGACGGAATCCTTACGGCTCAAAGCCGCTAAAAGAGTTATGCGGATAAGAGGAGAGAGCCCCTAGAGTTCCAAGAAGAAGAACATGTGTTCCTGAAAATCACTACTATGACAGGTATAGGTGGAGCCATGAGGTTAAAAAGTTAAGCCCCTATTTTCTTGGCCTCTTTCAAATTCTAAAACGTGTCGGGTCAATTGCTTACCTAATGGCCTTACCTACAAATTTTTCAAACCTTCCTGATGTCTTTCATTTCAATCCTAGTCATCTACTTGAACCCGAAAATGTACAGTTAAGGGAGGACCTAACGTTCAATCTGCCGCCGTCTCGAATCATGGATCGTGGGGTAAAATAGCTGAGGAATAAGATAATATCCTTGGTCAAGGTAGCTTGGGGTAGAGGAAACATGGAGGAATACACATGGGAGTTAGAGTCCGAGATGAAGAACGAGTATCCAAATTTGTTTATAGGTAACGAATTTTGAGGGCAAAATTCTTTCCAAAGGTGAGGAAAAATGTAATATCTTCAATTTCATGTCGTGTTAAATTACCTCAGTAACCCTGAGTAATTAGGCACTTAATGAGAAATTATGAGATTAAGGTTTAATTAAGAGGTTAATGAAGAGTTTATGAGTTAACTAGGATGAGAAAAGTCAAGAGAATCCTTAATCAAAATTAGATAATCTCTAATTAAGTCAGAGCCTCTATAGCTTAATTAAGCTTAATCACAAAATTAATTTTTGTTAATCATGTTTTTGTGTGTTAATCACTAATTCTTGCTTAATTATCTTAATTAAGTTGCAAGAACACTTAATCACATGATTTAATTCAAATTTAGTCAACTAGACAATAAAGTAAAGAGTGATGTCATAAAAGCATAAAGCATTATACAAGAGTGCTTTATGTAAGAGTTTGACCATGCTTTGTTCCCCCATCATCCACTTTGTCTCCTTAATCACTAATTAACATAAAATGAAGCAAAAACATCTCCCCCCACCTTACTCAAAGTTACGGCCATACACAACACACAAATACACACACACACACACTCACTTTTCATTTCTCAACTTTTATTCTCTTTCTTTCCTACTCCTCTAACTTCTCTCTAAAATTCTCTCTTCTTTTTCTTCATCTTTTTCCTCCTTTCTCCACCACCACCACCCAAAATCTCTCACTTAGCCTTTCAAGGACCTCATCTTTGGGTTTTTTGGGATAAGATCTAAACACTGCAACCTCCATTTTCACAAGATCTCAAGAGCTTCTCCCTCCTTCTTGCAAAATTGCCACCATCATCATCAAGAGGAGCCATCATCTTCTTCTTTCTGTTCTCTTATTTTTGCGCCATCTTCAAGAAAGGTAGTGATCTTCATCTTTTTATTTTGTTTGCTCAAGAAAGCTTGAAGCTTGGTTCTTTTCATGACCAAGATCTTTAAGTGAAAACTTGAGAAGATTCTTCACGCTCTTCACGAGCAAAAGTTTCCATTTTTGGAAAAATATGTTCTTGTTATTCTTCAAGTGTTCTTGATGTTTCTACTTTTGAAAAAATATGTTCTTGTTGTTCTTCAAGTGTTCTTAATGTTTCTACTTTTGGAAAATATAGTTGTTCTTCAAGTGTTATTGATGTTTCTACTTTTACAAAAATATGTTCTTGTTGTTCTTCAAGTGTTCTTGATGTCTCCATTTTTATAAAAATATGTTATTATTGTTCTTCAAGTGTTCTTGATATTTCTACTTTTGGAAAAATATGTTCTTGTTCCTCTTCAAGTGTTCTTGATATTTCTATTTTTGGTAAATTATGTTCATGTTCTTATTCTTGAATGTTCTTGGTGATATCTTGCTCAAAGTTGCTCTCTTCTTATAATGAGTTTATGATTAGAAAAGTTTTATCTTTATATATTTTCCATGATTTGATAAAAGTATGAACATCCTAAAAGCTTAAAGCTCTAAAAAGTTTGCTTCTTGATTCCTTAAAAGTGGAGCAACTTTTAAGTTTTCATAAAGTCTTATTTTATTTTGTTTTGAAGATAAGACTACATGTAGAAGTCTAAGCTTTTTCTTTTTGAATAATAAGCCTTTTTAAGTTATAAAATGATATCTTGTCACTTTATGTCTTAGAAATCAAACCTTAAAGTCAAGACCTTTTATAAAGTTTCAAACTTTAGTCAAGAATGAAACCTTTAAGTCATAAAAGTGTTGTTTTGTAACATTTAATTCGTAAAGTTTAGATTTTGAATCAAAACAGTACTTAAAGGTGTTAACTTTTATAAAGATTAAGACTTTATAACTTTAAAGCTAATGTCTTATATCACTAGTTTATAAAGTAGGAATCTTTTAGACTTTAAGACAACTTTAAATCATAAAGTTGAGACCTTGATAGTTTTAAAGTAAATAAAAGTATCAACTTTCACAAAGATCTAATCTTTAAGTCAAGAATATAATTTTAGAGGCACCTACTTTTATAAAAAATAAAACTTTATAATTACTTTATAAAGAATGATAACTTTTGTAATACTTAAGGTAAGACCTTGTATGTTAGTGATAAAAGCTTGAATCTTTGTAACGTGGTTAAGTTAAAAATCACCCTTAGTGTTTAGTGAACATGGTGTTGTTGGGTTCATTATGTGGTTATGCATTGTTATGACCCAAGGATTAGAGGGATCTCGAACTCGTTGGAAACTGAAGTATGATTAGGACCTCTAAGCATATCATGAACCTAGGAATCACTGAGTGCACTATCTCAAGGAAAGGCAACAATCATTCAACTTAATTAATTTGAACAAGTATTCCATAAGACATGAACTCAAGTAAAGGATAATTTCATATGAGAACTATGTAACTAAAAGACCACATACATATATTTTAACTAATTGATTCTCTAATGGGTAACCACGGGAAATCAAATGATGATTCATAAAATTCTTCACAAAGAATAACACAATTATAAACCCTTTTAGGGTATGAATGTGTGATACCATTCGACATGATAAATGATGAGTTTGATTGAGCTTTGTCTCATGATTGATTAATTATTGTGATATGATAAACTATTGATTGGAAGTTTTATGATTGGTATTTTGGGGAAGCTCCAGTCTAGCCGTTATGCTGCCAAATTTTCGTCAAAATTATAGACTTAGTCATATCATTGCATGTGTCTAGTCAAAGAAGTATTATGCATGTAAAATATAATAATAAGAAAAGAAATAATGGGATATGACCCCTCGTTCACTTCAGGGAAGTGAGAGATGGTGATCTATAAAGACTCAAGGAACCTCTTTGAGGGAGGCAAAGGTGATATGGAGGACCTTCCAACTTAGAGGTAACCAATATCGGCTTAGTCTGATTTGGTTAGTATTGTGTAGCGACGGTCACGGAATGAGCTCATGTCCAAAAGCAGTCTATTTCAAAGGAAAAGTAAAGAATATTAAGCATGTGCTAAAAACGAAAGTAAAGTTAAAGTAGAACTATGGTCAAATTGATGAGTTGCATAGTCATGCATGTTTCTATATTTCTCATGCATATTATGAATGTTTATACCATGCTCTCACATGTATATGCTCTTGTATAGTAGCTTTGAGTTTCTTTATATTGTGTTTATATGGGAAAGATTAAAAGAAACCTGTTTTCGGGAACCTATGTTTTCAAACTCTTTAAAAATAGAACTTATGCATGCTCACTATTTTCATAATTGAACCCGAAGTGGTTATGACGATGACTATGACACATTAGTGGTAGTGTCGGAATCCTACTGACAAATCTTGTATTTCTCACTCCTACATTTCTGTGTCGTCTTCAAACGGAGCTGATGGCATCCTCAGCAGCACTCCTGTTGGTACCTGACTGGATGAGATAAAGAGCTACCATGTTTCTTCACCTAGCTAAAGATGATCGAGATAGTACCATAGTATTTTCATTTTCTTAAGAGCCCTAGTTAAGCAGTTTATATGTAATTAAAAGCATGTAAGAAGTCATGCTACTTAATTTGACTTATTACATATGTGTTACTTATTAAGTGTAATGATGACTCTTGAGTATCTATGATTATGTTGTTGGCTTATGGTATTGTGTTATGTTGTTTCTGTAACATCCTCCATGATGCTCCGACTTTTGACCTTCTTTCCAAGGTTCAAGTGAAATGAACAAGTTTTTTGATCTCCGACCTCACCTCCAATTCGGATGAAATAGTCATGATTTCCGACTTCAAGTTTCAAATAAAAGGTGAAGTTTTCACGATTTCCGACCTCAGGGTTGATCTCAAATAGAATGGACATAAGTTCAGATCTCTGAGTTGATCTCCAAGTTCGACCAGAATTTACAAGAGTTTCGACCTAATCTTCCAGTTTCAAATGCAATGGACATTATTTCTGACTTCATGTTCGAGTTTCAAGTAAAACGGGATAATTTCCTATTTCCGACTTAACCTTTAAGGTCCAAACCAAATGGACGTGATTATCGATGTTCGAGTTTATTTATGTTTTGATCTTCGAACTTAACTCAAGAACATTCTAATTTCTATTTACATTCATGTGTTTGAGTTTGTGACCAACTTTCGAGTTTAAGTCTCTTACATTTCATAGTCTTGTTTGTGATCGTTGATTTTAAGGTGATTTGTTTACTGTCATTCCCAATATCCAACTTTATTTTTCAAAGAAAATAGATATGATTTCCGACCTAATAAATTTCCATGTGACTCGAGTTCCGATATCCAAATTAACCTCAAAGTTTGAATAGGATGGACAAGATTTCCGATACGAGTTCCGAGTTCCGACAGCGTGCAAACAAATCCCATTTTTTGCGTGGACAATAAGTAAGCCACATTATACCACAAAAGAAGGGAAGCATGGCTGGAAATCAGCCACAAGAATTTCAACCAATCAAAACTCACAAAGCCAACTATCTCTTCAATACTTAAATCAGACTTTTCTCTTTTCCCCTGTTGACTAGTGTTGTATTCTCCTCTAATTTCAGCCTTCTTATTTTCCTTTTCTCTTCTACTATCAACTAACCTCCAACACTTAGCAAAATAACACACAAAGAGGTAGAGGTTTAAATTCTGTTCTTGTTATTCTGATTATAGGTGACTGATTTTTGGTTTTATTTTCTCCCTTCTTAATGTGATTAGTGAATGAATATGATGATTATTGGACTGGTTGTTGGCTGTTTGTGTGATTAAATCTGATTGATTAAGGAGTAGGAAGAGGTGAGAATAAGAAGATGTGAGGGGCTGGAAAACCAAATTCCCTCGGCAGTCCGTACGGCTCTGCCTACAGCTAGTTAAATCTGATGAGACTATTTTTATATAAAACTATACATTCAGGGCTTTCCGTACATATATATATATATATAAGGTCATTGGATTAGTATTGAGAGATATATAAATTTTTGAAGTTTGACTTAGGAATTAGGACTTTCATCCGGACAGTGTGACTTAAGAAGGGTGTAACTCATTCTACACAACTCCAAATTGAGTGAAATTAACTTTGTTAGAAAGCTTACATGTAGGAGAATATCCATAATGAAATTTCGAGTTTGTTATGGTCCCATATACTCCTAGTAGTTCAAAGAACTTACCCTATGTCCAAATCAGGCCAAAATAAGGCAATTCAGGAAGGTCAAATCTCGGGGCTTATAACTCGAGCCCTATTAAGTCAAATGGAATGGATCTTTTTGCAAATAAAATTTTGTCCTATTAGCTTCAATATGAGACCAATTTAGTATGATTTGAATCAGTTTTCAATTTTTAGTGAATTTTTACTTTTAAGTGTGCAGTTCCAGCTAGCTATAAGGCAGGCCGGGATAAAACCCATATAACTTGAGCTATAGTTATCAAAATTAGATGGGACCAAAGAGGTTAGAAAATAGACATATAACACTTTAACATATCTAAAATTAAAGTCCAAATGAGTTAAATAGAAATTATGGCCTGAATTAATAAAACTGGGTTGAATAATTGTGCTGAGGTAATAACCCTGTCTTAATGTAACTAATGCTCCTACGACTTCAATGTTGAATTATGAATGCAATGTTCTGACTTCTATGAGAAATTTGTGTTTTAAGTACGGGCACTATTCATGGGGAAGCGAACACATCCGTTATGCCGCTGAAATTTCGATAAGATCTATGCATGAGTTATAAGATACATATGCATGAATGATGATATACATTTAAACACATGTGCATTTTCAAGAAAGTCATGAAAGTTATGTTATGACGAGCATAAAAATTATATTATGATGAAAGTTCCATAATGCTTAGGCCAACCCCGGATAAAAAGTTAAGGGGAATAGATCGGTGGAAAGGTCGGGGAAGGTAAACCCGGCATTCCTGTATAGGAACGAGCTCGATCCTGATAAGTAGACTATTACCCAAGAGTCTAAAATAGCCAAGAACTCCCAGGGGACCAAGAAATGGAAAATAAGTTTATGAGGATGAATTTCAAGAATAATTTTACATGGTTATATTTGGTCACATTAAATAATCATTATAAGTTGATCGCAGTATAACTGCATAGTTTCTTACTGCTATGTGTTGATATATTCTGCTTATGATGCTGCTTCTTATACCGTCTTAAGTAAAAATAAAATCTTGCCTCGGGCCAGATGCTTTACTAAACTTGTTAAATATGGATAGTTTAAATTGCTCCTATGTTTTCATAATGTAATAAAAATCGAGGCAACTGAGAATAAATGTGACGTCAGTCATACGAACCCTACTGAGAATTTCTTTAAATTCTCACCTCACTCTGTATTTCCACATCATTCTCAGACGTTAGTAATGGATTCGACCACCACCCTTTTCATTGAGATTCCCAACCTACAGCTCCACCATGATCCCTTCGTGGATTCACTGTATATAGCCGGTTCCTGCAATTTCCGTCTCTACCTGTTCAGCAATAGGAATTTTGCTGTTCCTCTGTTCCACCCTATGTTTGACCTTGCTACACCATATTTTACATTTTCATTGCATGTGGCACACCCTCCTCCAGCACCTCCCGTACCTGCAGCACCTGCAACTCCCGCACCAAAGTCTCCCCCACAGATGGTTCCCGACATACCGCTCGGCTTCGAGAGCGACCCTTCTGAGGCCACCAGCTCGTCATCCTCCTCGGGACCTACTTCCCAGCCGGGTCCAGTGTGGCCAACGAGTACCTGATCGAGTAGGTCCTGGTCGAGAGCTCGTTTGTATAGCATGACCCTCTTTTGACAGGGTGTAGCTTTGGGTCATAGTCTTAGGATCATCTTGACTGATATGGGCCTTATGTCTTTTGTTACACCAGCCCACTCATGTATCCTATTTCACATGTGTACTTAAACTGAAGCGTCAGCTTCTTTCTATACATATATACCTATGAATATAGTTGATGATGTATTACCTATCTGTATCTTTTCTGTGATGTTATTACAATCTCATTACGTTCTATGGTGTTAGTTACGTTGGTTATACACAGTGCGCCATTTCGCTTATTGAAGAAAAAAAAATGAGAAGAGAGAAATTGAAAGGATGCGATATGATAAATAGATAATAAGTAGGGAGTCGGTAACACAATCTACTTAATTTATGCTATGACCTAAGCATAACATTAAATTGGTAGGGTGTTACATTTTGGTATCAGAGCAGTTCGTCCTAGCTAAGGCATGAGGATTGGACTGACTATGCTTTGTGCATATTTTGTATTTCTAGATGATGGTATGCACTAAATCTCATCCAGAAGTTGATATACAGAAGTGCATGTGTAAGAAGTGTCTGACCATGTGAGCTGTTATTTACCAGCACATTAGACTTAGTATTGAGCCTGATCAACTCAATAACTTTTGTTTTGTGTGCTCAGAACTTAATGGCTTCCAGAAGGCGAGGCAGGCCACGCGCGGAACCCGTTCAAGAGAACCCTACTGATCTCATGGACATGATGCGAGAGATGGCTCATGCAATGCGGGAGCAGGCCGTGACAGCTCACCAGATGATGGATCAATTAGGCAGGCGACCTGAGGCAAATTATGGAGGAAATCCACATGTCCCTGACATTGACATGGATTACCTTAAATTTGCCGAGTTTAGGAAGGCAAATCCGCCCAGCTTTCGAGGAGCCTATGACCCAGATAAGGCTAATGAATGGATCAAGGCCATGGAGAAGATTTTCTCTGTCCTGGGCTGCTCGGATCAACAGAAGGTGACGTTTGCCACCTACATGCACAAAGTAGACGCAGAGTTTTGGTGGAACAGTGTACGAAGACTACTTGAGGAATCTTAGACAGCAATCACCTGGACGGTGTTTAGAGATGTTTTCTACCAAAAGTACTTTCCTACCTCAGTTCGAAATGCTAAGGAGCTAGAATTTATGCAGCTCCATCAAGGAAACCGGATGATATCCGAGTATATTGCCAGGTTTGAAGAGTTGTGTAAATTCTCTACCATTTATCAGACAAATCCTGATGAAGTTTGGAAGTACGTCAAATTCGAAGGAGGGCTATGAGAAGATATTCTCACTGTAATAGGGCCAATGGAAATTATAAACTTTCCCACGTTGGTAAATAAATGCCGACTTGTGGAAGATTGCAACTTTAAACTTGCTATAGCCAAGGCATCTAGTAGTAGCTTCAGGAAGGGGTTGGCACCGCAAGGCCCAAGATTCAAGCCCAACTTCCGACAGTAAAGAAGATTTCAACCGGTAGGCAATAAAGACAAGTAGCCCCAGAAGCCTTTCTCGAATTCAGCTTGCACAAAATATGGTAAGAACCACAGTGATCGACCGTGTTTGGCAGGCCAAAATGTCCGCTATGGGTGTGGCAAGCAAAGCCACAAAATTTATGAGTGTCCAACCAGGAATTCAACCAGGAATCCACCACAGCCGTCTAGACCCCAACGTCAAAGATGGGTCTTTACAATGAATGCAAAGGAAGCTGACAAGTCCGAGGGACTAATCCAAGGTACTTGTGAAGTGGATGGTGAGACTCTAACTGTACTTTATGATTCGAGTGCCTCTCACTCATTTATTTCTCACGACTGTGTGATTGTTTTGTGATTGCCAATTTCTGAGTTACCTTATGATCTACTGGTTTCTACTCCTACCAATGACCCTGTTAAAACGAGTCAAGTTTGCATCAATGTTCCTTTTCAAATTGAGGGTAGAACCTTTGCAGCTGATTTGATTTGTCTCCCTCTATCTGGACTTGACATAATTCTAGGCATGGATTGGCTTTCCGCCAATCGAGTCATGCTTAATTGTTTTGATAAGATAATGTATTCTCCTCTATCCCGTCTTCTGAATCCTAAGTCTCAACACTCTTCTATCTGAACTCTCTATTAGTAAACTATAATGGGTCAAAGGGTCATGGATACATCCTCCTATTAGCTAATGTGACGGAAGTTGAACAGAAACTGGAGGAGATTCCAGTTGTTAAGGAATATCCTAATGTTTTCCCAGAAGATATTCATGAATTTCCTCCTGAGAGAGAAATTGAGTTCGCCATCGAGTTAGTCCTAGGTGCAGGACCAATATCTATAGCTCCGTATCGGATGTCACCTTTGGAACTGACAGAACTAAAGAAACAAATCGAGGAACTCTTGGGAAAAGGATTCATACGGTCAAGTGCATCGCCATGGGGAGCTCCAGTCTTATTGGTCAAGAAGAAAGATGGGAGCATGCGCTTATGCGTGGACTATCGACAGCTAAATAAGGTGATGATTAAGAATAAATACCCACTACCAAGAATCGATGACCTCATGGACCAACTACAGGGTGCAATGATATTTTCCAAGATTGACTTGCATTTCGAATATCATCAAATTCGAGTCCGGGAACAAGATATCCCTAAGATAGCCTTTCGAACTCGTTATGGACATTACGAGTATACCGTAATGTCGTTTGGGCTGACAAACGCACTAGCAGTATTCATGGATTATATGAATCGGATATTCCGCCCGTATTTGGACAAGTTTGTAGTGGTTTTTATCGACGACATACTTGTCTATTCGAAGACAGAATGGGAGCACGCAGAACACTTACGGCTAGTTTTACAAATTTTAAGGGAAAGAAAACTCTATGCTATTTAAGAGAAAGAAAACTCTATGCTAAGTTATCCAAATGTGAATTTTGGATGCAAGAAGTAAAATTTCTCAGCCATGTGGTATCCCAAAGAGGGATCTTCGTAGACCCCAGCAAAGTAGAAGCAGTACTAGATTGGGAGAGGCCGACCACGGTCACTGAAGTTAAGAGTTTTCTAGGCTTAGCTGGATATTACAGGTGATTCATTATCTCAAATAGTCTTGCCCATGACCAAGCTAACCAGGAAGAATGTTCCATTTGAATGGACGTCAGACTGCGAGCAGAGTTTTCAAGACTTGAAAAGACGGTTAACCACGACACCAGTGTTAGCCTTGCCAAACCCTCATGGACCATTCGAGGTCTATTGTGATGCTTCCAACCAAGGCTTTGGATGTGTATTGATGCAAGTCAGAAACATGGTCACTTATGCCTCTCGACAATTAAAGCCACATGAAAGGAATTATCCTACACACGATCTCGAATTAGCAGCAATAGTATTTGCCTTGAAGATATGGCGATATCACTTGTATGGAGTCAGGTTTGAGATTTTTTCTGATCATAAGAGTTAGATCTTTTCTGATCATAAGAGTTTGAAGTAGCTCTTTGATCAAAAGGAATTAAATATGAGGCAGCGGAAGTGGATAGAACTTCTTAAGGACTACGAATTTGAATTGAACTACCACCCAGGCAAGGCAAATGTTATGATAGATGCTTTGAGCAGGAAGTCATTGACCATAGCCTAGATGATGATGAAAGAAATGGAGCTTATCGAGAGCTTCCGAAATCTTAATTTTGGAATCATTATGAATCCTAAGACCATTCAATTATACCAAGTTAAGGTAATTAATAGTTTTAAGGATCGGATTCGACAAGCACAGTAACAGGATACTGGTTTTCAGCATACAATCAGTCTTGTGCAATCAGGGAAATTAACGGATTTTGCTCAAGATAAAGAGGGCATATGGCAGCATCATAACAGAGTGTTTATACCCGAGGGGAATGATCTCCGAGGAAGGATCTTGGAGGAAGTACACAAAGGTGAATTTACTGTACATCCCAGCATTAGCAAGATGTATCAAAACCTTGAGAAAATGTTTTGGTGGCCAGGCATGAAAACAGACGTGGCGAACTTTGTGAGCAAGTGCTTGACTGTCAGAAGATGAAAGCGGAACATAAAAAACCCTCCAAAATGCTACAACCTTTGGAAATCCCTAAGTGGAAGCAGGAAAGTATCTCCATAGATTTTGTAATGGGATTACTAAGGACGCCAGCAGGATATGATGCTATTTGGGTTGTTGTAGATAGATTAACTAAATCTGCTCACTTTCTACCTATTCGAGCAAATTACCCGTTGGAAAGATTGGCGCAGCTGTACATTCAAGACATTGTAAGGTTGCATGGGACCCCTTCAACCATTGTCTCTGATCGAGACCCAAGGTTCACCTCACGGTTTTGGGGGGCTTTACAAAAAGCGTTCGGTGCAAAGTTGTGCCTAAGCACTGCATATCACCCGCAAACGGATGGTCAAACGGAGAGAACAATTCAAACCTTAAAAGATATGTTGCGAGCCTATATATTGGAACAACGTGGGAATTGGGATCGGAACTTACTGCTAGCCGAATTTGCATAGAACAATAGCTATCACGCTAGTATCGGCATGGCTCCTTATGAAGCATTGTACGGACGGAAGTGCCAATCTCCATTGTGTTGGCATGAGATAGGAGAATCAACCCTATTAGGGCCTGATCTAGTTGAGCAGACCACTGAATAGATCAAGAGAATTCGAAGTAAGATGCTTTTACTCAGAGCCATCAGAAGAGTTACGTAGATACCAGGAGGAAATCTCTGGAATTTCAAGAAGGAGACCATGTATTTTTGAAGGTTACGCCTATAACAGGGATAGGTAAAGCCATTAAGGTCAAGAAGCTAAGTCCCCACTTTATCAGTCCCTTCCAAATTTTGAAGCGAATTAGGTCAGTTGTGTACCGAATCGCTCTACCTCCACATCTGTTAAATCTTCATGATGTTTTCCATGTTTCTCAACTCAGAAGGTATCACCCGGACCTTACACACCTTCTAGAACCTAAGTCAATACAGTTGAAAGAGGACTTGACTTTCCACGTACAACTGGTACAGATCATAGACAGAAACTACAGACAACTTCGAAACAAAATTATACAATTAGTAAAGGTAGCATGGGGAAGAAAAGATGCGGAGGACTATACTTGGGAGCTAGAAGCAGACATGAAGAAAGAGTATCCTGAACACTTTTAATGTACTAAATTTTGAGGATAAAATTTTTTTTAAGGAGGGTGGTATTGTAACATCCTCCACGATGCTCCGACTTCCGACCTTATTTCCAAGGTTCAAGTGAAATGAACAAGTTTTCCGATCTTCGACCTCACCTCTAATTCGAATGAAATAGTCATGATTTCCGACTTCAAGTTTCAAATGAAAGGTGAAGTTTTCACGATTTTCGACCTCAGGGTTGATCTCAAATAGAATGGACACGAGTTCAGATCTCTGAGTTAATCTCTAAGTTCGACCAGAATTTACACGAGTTCCGACCTAATCTTCCAGTTTCAAATACAATGGACATTATTTCGGACTTCATCTTCGAGTTTCAAATAAAACGGGATAATTTCTGATTTCTGACTTAACCTAAGGTCCAAACCAAATGGACGTGATTACCAATGTCCGAGTTTATTTATGTTCCGATCTCCGAACTTAACTCAAGAACGTTCTAATTTCCATTTACATTCATTCGTTTGAGCTTGTGACCAACTTTCGAGTTTAAGTCTCTTACGTTTCATAGTCTTGTCTGTGACCGCTGATTTTAAGGTGATTTGTTTGCTATCATTCCTGATATCCGACTTTATTTTTCAAAGAAAACATGTCCAACTCTGGTAGCTGTAGCTTCTCTATCTTTGATTTCTACTGTCAAAATGAAAATGTTGGGCGTGAAGATATAGAGGATATGGAATATGGTAGAAGTTTAAGGCAGCTAACAATGGACATTGCACAACCGCTTATGGCAAATGGCCCAATTATGGGTGTTAAAAGTTTTGATCATCATGGAAACGAAGAGGACGAGCCATTTCAAGTTCCAGTTGATAGTGATAGTGGTGAAGGCTCAGACAGAAAGGCTACCCCTATGACTGATAGCCAACCATCGGAAGCTCGACCAGTGATGTCCGACTCACAGAATCATCTGTGTCATTATTCATATTTGAACTTGGATGCAATGCCACAAAGCACATTTGCAGGGCTCCGTGGAACTGCAGGGGATATCTTGCATAATGCAGGGGAGGATGAGTTGTACATTGGGCAACAATTTCTTAATAAGGAAGTTGTGTTATTTGTTGTTAAAAATTATAGCATTTGAAGATCTATTGAGTACAAGATATTGGAGTTTGATCAGTTGACATACTATGGAAAATGCAAGCATTTTGGTAATGGGTGTACGTAGAGTATACGCGTTATATATCGCCGGAAAAAGGAGCGGTGGGAAATTCGGAAAGTACAATGGCCCACACACGTGTTTGTCCACTTCACTTTCGCAAGATCATCCGAAGTTGGACACGAATGTTATATGTGTGACCATATTTCCTATGGCAAGGTTGATCCAACAATATCCATTAAAGTGCTACAAGGATTGGTTGAGGTGAGGTATGGTTTCAAAACTTCATACGAGAAAGTAAGGCTAGCGAAGCAGAAGGCTATTGCTAAGGTTTGTGGCGATTAGGAAGCATCATATCATGAGCTTCCGTGATGGCTACAAGCTTTGCAAATGTTTGTGCCAGGTACCATAGTCCAATTGATTACTTTGCCATATTATAATGGGAATTTTCTCGATATGAGCTGTGTGATGTTCCACCATTTATTCTGGTCATTCCAGTCTTGCATTGAAGTATTTAAATATTGCTAGCCATTCATTTCAGTCGATGGCACCCACTTATATGGAAAGTATGGTGGCACACTTCTGATGGCAATTGTACAAGATGGAAACTCTAATATTCTGCCAATTGTATTTACAATGGTTGAGGGTGAGACCAAGGATGCCTGGTCATTTTTTCTTAGCAATCTGTGCTAACATGTAACACCATAGCAAGGAATTTTAATAATTTCTGACCGTCATGGGGCTATCAAAGCAACATTAAATTCAGAAGACAATGGGTGGCATCCTCCAACGGCATATCATGCATATTGCATACGGCACATTGCTTCAAATTTCGCACTTCGATTCAAGAGCAAAGATGCACATCGAGCCCCTGTGAATGCGGCGTATGCAAAGACTCGGGGGGAGTTTGCATATTGTTATAGGTTATTGAGATATGAGAACCCAGCAATGTGTGCATGGATTGATAAGATCCCTAAAGAAAAGTGGACACAGTATTGTGACGAGGGACGAAGACTCGGGCATATGACGACCAATTTGTCAGAGTGTATTAATGCTGTTCTGAAGGGCACCCTCAATCTTCCGATTACAACCCTTGTAAGTCCACATACTTCCGTCTTGTTGAGCTATTTGTAAGAAAAGGGCAGGAGGTCAAGGCCCAACTTGTGAGTGGACAAGTGTTTTCACAGGCGCTGATACTGGCGATTAAGATAAACAAGCAGTCCATTGCCACCATGAATGTGTCCCAGTTTACACGTGCAAGAAAGTCATTCATAGTGGAAGAACTTGCACCAACAGTGGGTTGGAATCACCGAAGCTATAGGGTGAACATATGAGAACATCGGTGTAACTGTGGGTACTTTCAGGTCTTACACTTCCCATGCCCGGATGTACTCGCTGCATGTGCATATGCACGAGTTGATTGGGGTACTTATATGGATGATGTTTATCGTATTCAAAGTGTATCCAATGTCTACAAAATGGAGTTTGCTACTATTGCAAGTGAAGAATTTTGGCCTGAATACTATGGAGTTCCAGTATGGCCAAATCCAGAGCATAGGTGAGCTACTGAAGGCTGGCCGATTTCAACAAGAATCCGCAACAACATGGATAAGGTTGAGCCAGGGCAAACAAAGCGATGTAGTCTTTGTAGGCAAGAGGGGCACACCAGAAGATGCCCAACCTTATATGCTTCAAGCTCTAGCCGTCCTCACACAGACAACTAATGTTTTTGTTTTTAGTTCGTCTTCCTATATTAGTTTCTGTTGTTATGTAAGTTAATGGTTATTATGTTGTATTTGTAGTTAATTTATTCTGTTGTTGTATTCTGTTCTGATTTGCACGTTAATTTTTGTATTTTTATTTTGGATAAATACAATCTACATCATATTTTGGAGAAGATGCAATTTTGAGTTTAATTTGATAGAGAAAATTAACTTTCTTTCAACTAATCCTAACTTTATAGCCACGAATCACAGATAAGAAAAAAAATAGAAATAGAGATGGAGAGAGGAAGAGAGACAGAAAGAGTAAAATAATATAACACTAAACATTAAATTATAATATCTATACTAACTTAAAGTAAATCAAGCTAAAACTAAATAATAATGCCACTACTAAATTAAATTACAAGATTACAATTATATTTGACTAAAATTACACTATTACAGTTAAATTAAAATGAACTCTAAGAAAAAGGGAAATAAGTAGTGAATGCCAAAGAGTATTCCCCGAACAATTTGTGCAAAAACAAATGAAAATTTTTGGAAAAAGTAAGAAAAAAATATTACAATTGATCTAAAATTGAAAAATTAGGGCATTATAACTTATACCTAATTCATGCATATCCTAACCATTCTGATGGTGTCGTCTAGGAGTCGGAAGAGGATAACCCATGTGACACTGACAGGGTCGAATCTCCCGCATCAATTTGCCTTGTCCATCCACTGGTTGTTGCACCTGGTGCTGATCCTGATCTTGATCTTGATGGTGGTGTTGCTGATCAAAAGTACTAAGATCAATATGTGCTATCGTGAATGTGGATGGTGGTGTCCCACGAAACAAATCGAAACCATACATCATCCAATTCGCAGACTCAGGCGACTGCATCGGCATGGTCAAGAATGGTATGTCTAGTGCCTTCAGGTCAATGACATCATCCATAAATGGCCTATAGCACTCAGACATCGATGGTACATCATGTGAAGCCTGAGGTACAGCGGTAGGGGTAGCGACCTCTTGGTATGACCTGTTTATGTCGTCTCCTAAACATGAAAATGAGCATACTCAGGAGGTATCTGTGAATTGAATAGCTCATCAAAACTCAAAAAGGGTCTAGGGTCAATATCCTGGCTAAGCCCAATCGTGAACTGATGAGCAGGGCTGAAAGAGGGTCTAAACTGAGAGTTAGAAGAAGCACCGACCTCGTGGCTAAAACGATAAAACTGATGGCTGGAGTCCGGCATAGAAAGGTTGTTGCGACTTGCATAGAAAAGAGGTTCGGTTCCACGTGATCGAAATCATGATACTCCTCATCTGCGTCCTCATTAGAGCCAACATCCAGCCGATGGGTGCGACCGCGAGTATGGCTCCTTCTACATCCTCTACCCCCCAACCTCAACGATGCGGGTCAGGCACATGATCTACTCTTTGAACAAATGGCGGCGGTGGGGCATCAACAAGTGCTTCAATTGGGAGTTCTGCCACCATTTGGTCACTTATGGCTCTTTCTGTTGACAAAAA
>JAVHNN010000083.1:0-14389 GCA_031439585.1 Pterocarpus macrocarpus
TATGATCATATATATACTATCTTAACCTCTCATCACTGATTCACTTCTAATTTTATTAATATTTCCTTCTAATTATCTTTGTTTGATATAATTCTCAACAGAAATAGATTTATTACAAAAAATAAAAAATAAAAACAATTGATAACAATTTCGACAAAAGAAATAGATTTATTATAAGGAAAAAAAAAAAAAAAAACAATTTTCACTCAAGGCTAATAGATGATATGTAACATTGTCCTAGATTCATAGACTATTAATAGTAAGTCACTCATAGCGATTTAGTGGTGAGAGGTTTAGATAATATAGGTGAGGTTAGGGTTCAAACCTTGTTATTGTTAATATACCAAAAAAAGAAAGAAAGAAAAAAAAAAGACTATTAATAATAATGCATCTTTCTTTCTGAAAACTTATACATGTAATGTACTACCGTATACATATATGACATACATGAAATCGAATTAAGAAAAATAAATTGAAAAATTCAAATTTGGCATAACGTGAGGCAATTTTGCGAGATGCAGAATACATAATACGTAATATGAATATTTTAATTGGAGAAAAGCAACAAAAAAAAGATGAAAACTAAAATAGTTATTATCAATTCATAATTGGACCCGTTTCTATTAATTTATTTAAAAAGAGACTTAAAGAGGAGATTAAAACATTAAAAAAAAGAAGAAAAAAAAATATCAGGAACAAAATTAAGACCGAATTTATATTTCATTGCTCTTTTTTACGCTAATTGATATAAATTTCTCGTTGTTGTTTAATTTAATTTTTTTTAATAAGCCAAAATTTATAATGTTGCCTGACTAAAACTTTTTATTACAATTGAATTCTATGAAATATACACAAGAAAATTTTCAAGGATTTTATATGCGAAACTTTTCTTTCCCCAAGTTCCACCCCCGCCCCGAGGACAAAAGAGAGGGAGGGACGTTGAATACAAATTCAAACGTTAGTTGATGTGGAAAACAGCATGTAGAATACTCTATTATTTATTAAGATTGAATAATATTAAAAATATCATTAGAAATATGTCTTTTATATGTGACAAAATTACATGGCACATAATCTTGACCTTAAATTTCAAAAGTGGCTGGAAATAAAGAGCCTATGACTTTAAGTAAATTTGATGAATAATATCAGAAATTTAGATTTTAATATCTTCAAATAGAACTTTACTTAATTATTATTATTTTGGGTCGAAATTGTGTAAATAATTATTAATCTTAAAAATTAGCCTCTGCTTTAAAAAATAAAAATGAAAGAATCTAGACGTCTTTGACGGAACGCTAATTCCATGAGACAAATAGCTGTTGTGTGAAGTAGCGTGTTGCGTTGTTGATCTATCTATAGAGCAGAGCCTGCGTTTATTTCCTGACTTGTAAACATAGCCGTTTCTTGCCAAAGAGTTCACACACACTCTCTCTCTCTCTCTCTCTCTCTCTCACACACACACACACACACGCGTAAGAGAGCAGCTAGAGAGTCTTTCGAGTACACACTGAGACTTGTAAAGTGGTGGGCATCATTCTTTTTCACTGTTTCTTCGGCTTTCTGTTGATACCGGTTGTTGTTTTACGTTTTTTGTGCTGTTAGATGAAAAGTGCTTTTAAGTTTCAGTTTTCAAAATGACTGTAGTTATTTAACTGAATGAATGGCATGGATTCATGATGGTGTTTTTGTTCTGCTTGTTTGCTAGTTGTATGCCTTTGTCCCCTGTTTTCTGTTGAAATTTTCATTTGGATTCTGTTCTGTCTACCCTAATCAGATTAAACATTTTGATGCGGTTGATTGTACTTGTATGACAGCTTGATTCATATTTATTTGCAACTGTAACCTGACTCTTGCTCTGATCTAGTTGTGAAGTTGTGTTGAGGAGAAGAAATGGCCAAAACTCCCATCTTTTTGGTGTGGCTTTTGCTGTTGAACTGTTGGGTAGCCATGGCAGAGGCAGAGTACTTGAAATATAAAGATCCAAAACAGCCATTGAATATTCGAATTAAGGATCTTATCGGCAGGATGACTTTGGAAGAGAAAATTGGCCAAATGGTGCAGATTGATCGCAGTGTTGCATCTGCTGATGTCATTAACAAGTATTTTATTGGTAAGATTTCACCTTTGGCTGTTGTACGCTTCAATCATTTTCATTTTTTGTTTTTATTATTTTTTTTCGTGACATGTCTTTAATCATCTTTGGTCAAAAACAAACAGATGTGTTAAATGGGAATATATGTATATGTACATTTTTTAAGGAAATTGAACTGTCATTTTCATAGGGAGTCTCCTAAGTGGGGGCGGCAGTGTCCCGAAGAAACAGGCTACTGCAGAGGATTGGATTAACATGGTGAATGATTTTCAAAAGGGTGCTTTATCGACCAGACTGGGAATTCCAATGATTTATGGAATTGATGCTGTTCATGGCCATAACAATGTCTATAAGGCAACAATTTTTCCTCACAACGTTGGGCTCGGAGCTACCAGGTTAATCACCTTTGTACGCTTATATATTTGATGTTTTACTATTTTGGCTCCAATTCTTGAGAATTGAAGGTTTTCTATATTTAACTATGATTGACTGATTGACTGTATCAAAGGATTTTTTTTTTTCTTTTCTGTTTTTTTGTTGTTTTTGTTTGGGTGGGTAATGTTTAACTTCATAATATAACCAAAATCAATTATCATTTTATTGTACGCAAGTTAAAAGAGCGAATGCCCGCAAGAAAGGCATAAGTTATTCTTTCATATGCTGGGGATGGTACCCAAAGCAAATAAATAATTATAAAACAAATTAACAATTACAAGCGGTTGAGAACTTGTTAACAAAAGTGGAAAGCTCTTACCTAAAACATGATGATTTTATTGGTTTAAATACATGGAAATATCAGAAAATCATAATAATAAAAACATTTTGTGTTTAGTTTAATGTTCGGAATTCTTCTTTGGTTGTCTTTCTCTTGTTCTTGTTATTTCGTCCTCTTCTATAATTTTTTTATGATTCATGACAAATTGTATAGTTATGTTTCCAGAATTTGATTGAATGAAGGTATGACACAGTCTTGCTAGGTTAATTATACTTAAAGCAAAGATGTTTTAGTATTTTACTACGCTTCGGTATATCTACTCTGAAGTTTATCTCGGATCAAGCAGGACCCTGCACTTATGAAGAAGATTGGAGAAGCAACTGCTCTTGAAGTTAGAGCTACTGGGATACCATATGTCTTGCACCTTGTATAGCGGTAATTGAGTATATCCAAATTATGTTTCTGTCTTATTAAGGGCCTCTTATGCCTTTTCTGTTTGTACAGGTCTGTAGGGATCCAAGGTGGGGCCGGTGTTATGAAAGTTACAGTGAAGATCCGAAAGTAGTTCAAGCTATGACTGAGATCATTCCTGGACTACAAGGCGAAATCCCTGCAAATTCACGCAAGGGTGTTCCCTTTGTTGCTGTAAAGTAAGAATTCATGCGGTTGCATTGCAGCAAATAGTATAGTTTCATATACTTGTTTTCTATCTAGTTACTCATGAGTATAGATCATATAAAATGCTGATTTTGATAACTTGTCCTTTCGATTTAGTTATTAACTTTTGAACTTCCTTAAACCATCCTTTTTTATTTCTAATTTGCTAACCACTATTATCTTCTTTTGATTTTTTGTTCATATTTTATATTTTTCGAACTATTCTACTTAAAAACTGAATTCTCACCTTCCTAAGGCATTGTAATCACGCAATTTGTGACTGCATTGGTATCTGATGTAGTGGCTTTTTTATGCACAGAAAGAAAGTTGCAGCTTGTGCTAAACATTATGTTGGTGATGGTGGAACTACAAAAGGAATCAATGAGAACAACACACTGATAAGCAGACATGGATTGCTTAGCATTCACATGCCAGCCTACTATAACTCAATCATTAAGGGTGTGGCGACTGTCATGGTCTCTTACTCAAGCTGGAATGGAGAAAAGATGCATGCTAACCGTGATCTAGTCACTGGCTTCCTCAAGAACACACTCCGTTTCAGGGTAATAATCAGCTGTATCATGACCTTTGAATTCAGAATTATTATATCAACTGAGGCCTAAACTCTTTGCTTTGCTGCAGGGTTTTATCATATCAGATTGGCAGGGAATTGACAGGATTACTTCCCCTCCTCATGCTAATTATACGTACTCCATTCTGGCTGGACTCACTGCTGGAATTGACATGGTAAACTGAGTTTCATGTCTTCTAATTTTAAATATATAGTATTGTCTAATATTCCATATAGCACATAGCACATGTCACCTTCTCGTACTGGCTCTGTAATGCTGCAGATAATGGTTCCCTATAACTACACAGAATTCATAGATGGCCTAACCTCTCTGGTGAAAAATAATTTCATACCCATCAGTCGAATTGATGACGCAGTGAAGAGAATTTTAAGGGTTAAGTTTACAATGGGTCTTTTTGAGAATCCATTGGCTGATTACAGCCTAGTCAACCAGCTTGGGAGTCAGGTTAGTTAATCAGTTACTTATCTGCCTACTGTTTCTTTTTCTTTCTTTTCCTTTTTTTTTTGGATTCTAGGAGCCCTAGTGGAGCTAAGGGGAAATAAGAAAGAGGATGGGTACGTAGGGATAGAACCCTAGATCCAATACCAACAAACCCCTTTGTCAGTTAGACCAAGAGAGGTGCCATTTGAGCTATAGTCCATTAGCTGCGTACTATTTCTTTACCCACTATTTTTCATAACATTGATAAACTAGATTGGCACCATAACTTGACAGGAGCATAGAGAATTGGCTAGGGAAGCTGTGAGGAGATCATTGGTCCTGCTAAAGAATGGTGTAGATGCAGATAAGCCATTGCTCCCTCTTCCTAAAAGGGCTTCAAAAATACTTGTTGCTGGAAGCCATGCTGATAATCTAGGCTATCAATGTGGTGGTTGGACCATTGAATGGCAAGGACTAAGTGGCAACAATATTACCAGTGGTATAACTTACTTTTCAACTTCGCTCTTATTGTTTAACGTTTATCTTGCACTGAAAATATAATGTTGACACTACTTTTCCGATTTACAGGTACAACAATTCTCAGTGCTATCAAAAACACTGTTGATAAAGATACCGAGGTAGTGTACAAGGAAAATCCTGATTTAGACTATGTCAAGTCAAATGATTTTTCGTATGCCATTGTGGTAGTTGGAGAGCATCCATATGCAGTAACATTTGGTGACAGCTTGAATTTGACATTATCTGTCCCTGGGCCATAAACCATAAATAATGTCCGTGGAGGAGTCAAGTGTGTTGTTGTTGTCATCTCTGGTCGACCTGTAGTTTTGCAGCCATATCTTGACAAAATTGAAGCCCTTGTGGCAGCCTGGCTTCCAGGTACTGAGGGTCAAGGTGTGGCTGATGTTTTATTTGGTGACTATGGTTTCACTGGCAAGCTTCCAAGGACATGGTTCAAGACTGTAGATCGCATTACCTATGAATGTTGGGGATCCTCATTATGACCCCCTTTTCCCATTTGGATTTGGCCTCACAACCAAACCCAACAAAGTTGCATAGGAACTCAACTATGAGGCACCATTTTACCATTCTTTAGGTTGTGCATGGTAACTTCCAATAAGATAGCTATGTGATGTATTTGGTAATTGCTTAAATTTTTAGAGTTGGCTCTTTTGTAAGCCAATTTTAAATAATATATAAACAAAAAGCTATTTTAATGTTTATTTTTATGCAATTTTTTCCATAATTTTACTTTTTCAATTCTTCGTCTCTCTCTCCTTCAACTAGATTCAGTAGTTTTATTGGATAAAATAAAAACCCTCATTTTTTTTTTCTACTTTTTGATGATGATAATATATGCCATTCAATTGATGAAAATGCATACATGGTCCAATGGTTAACCAGCAAAAATGTAACAAAGGGAACCCCAAGTCACTACTTGTCACAAGTAGGACAGGGACTAATTCATAGACTAATAATAAAAACAACTAAGAGAATAGAAGAGTGTAAAGAAACGAGTGTTGGCTCTCTCTAATAATCTCTGGTTGTGGCCGCAATGTCATGAGACCTAGACTCTTTCCCTTCAGACACCTTGATATTTCAAGTTTTCCAAATATTCCAGTAGGCCACTGCAATCATATTCGCTTTCTTTTTACCATCCTGGGATCCGATTGAATAGCGGTGTAGCAATAGGACCACCACCGCCAAGTGAACAAAATCATGTTTTGTTCATAAAATGGCAAGAGAGCAGGTTCCAAGTCTCTGAGGATTGATGACAAGATAGTGAGTGTGGTTCCAGGTCTTGACACCCAAGCAAGTATTCGAGATAGTGAGGATTCGCCTATGCATTGGATTTGACCGAAGACCTTCATGCAATCGCTTCAGATGAATAGCTTGATTTTATGAGGCACTTGGAGGTCTCCATTGAACTCCACTTCTTCTTATTCTGCATGAAACCAGAACCGCTTTGTTGGAGGGTGGAAAAAGTTATAGGCAATCTTGTATCCTGATGCAATCAGATATTGCCTCCTCATTAAAACTCCGAGTCAGCCTGCCTTCAACCCTTGATAGAGGGGTTAAGGCATCATATCAACTATATTAGTAGGAAAATTTGACTGAATCAATTCTGAATTCCACTAAAGACCCTTGTTTAGTCAATAGTTGATATTAAATATGCATGCCAAAATTTGAACTCTAGACTTTTTTAAGAGGAATAAATGTTGAATAACTTGAACTAACCAAATAATAGCAGAACTAGGCAATTTACTAGATCCCTTTTTCAGCTTTTTTGGTGTTTTTGGGGAAGTTGGGTGACCATATGTGATGATGGAACCCCATGGATATAAAGATCCGTAAACCCTGCACACACTTTGATAGAAAATAAGATATAGAATAAAGACCTCCCTACTAAACCCCAAGAAACCTGCCCTGGAAACGTAGATAACAAGTGAAATCCCTACTAAACCCCCAAGAAACCCTGGCCCTCGTAAACGCATAATCTGGAAAGATAGAAAATTCGTGCATCACATTTAATAAAGTGAGAAAACCTCACAACTATATTGGTAATCAAACCATGATCAAAACTATATGATAATGTTCTCCTATAGGCCAAGTTGCTTATTTATACATAAATCCTAAAAATAGAAATTATCTAGTCCTATCTAAAAGATCTGATTTGAAACTAAAATTTAAAAATTAAAGATATGATTCTATTCTCTAAAAGATTTATTCCTAACTAATTTAAACTGGGATTTGATCTTTATAAATTAGATCAGATTTGATTTAAATCTTAAAGGATAAATTAATTCAATTCAAATCTAAACAAATCTAGACTAAGTCAAAACAAATAAAAATGAATCTAAACGCAATCTAAACATATTTCCAACAAAATCGATTGCTTGTTCTCCAAGCTACTTTAATTAAGCTTCATTCCTTGATCTCCAAGTAACTTGAAATGAGCTCTCAGATTCCTTGATCGCCAAGGTAGAACCAACTTGCTTAAACATGCTCTTTTCCAAAGGTTGAATGACCAAATTACCCTCCTAAGCATGTATCAATATGAGTCAAACACACGACTCCTACTTCGTTCCAAGTGCAGTGGCAGAGGCTAGGTGCTTGATCGTGTGTTGTGCCTCGCTTGCAAATTACGGATCGTTTAAGCATGAATATATATTTATATATGCTCACCTTTAACTCAGAGGCTAAGTGGGCTATAGCCCATGAATTAGCCAATTAGCCCACTCACTTGCCTATTTGTTTTCTTTTTCTTTTAAAATTAGATTAACCAATATCTTAGGCCAACCCTACTTAAGTTACTAATACAAATTATCCTAATTAAGTAATTCTTTTAAGTTACCAACAAGGCGTTGGTCCATGGGAAGGACTTGTCCCTTAAGCATGTGATCTTGAGTTCAACTCGAGATTCATGTAAATAGACAAAAAAAAAAAAACACAATTGGGATGGGTCATTGCTTAGGAGTATGACCGTATTCGAGAAATTAGTCTCTTATCTGTCGAGTGACAGGATACTTAGAGGAACAATAAAAAAAAAGGAAAGTAATTCTTTTAAGTTTGTGTCCTTAGACTCAAAGATCTCTCTTTCACTCAAAGATCTCTCTTTCTTATTCTTCCTTTATCCACAAATGCTTAGCCCTTCTCCCTCTCCCTCAAATTTGTCATGCATAGCCTCCATGACCATAACCTTCCTTCTTTGTCTCCATCTCATTTGACTACTACTCGACTCCATAACCACAAGTTTGCTCAAGCTCGAGGAGTTTGTTGCTTTTGCTATTTTTCAAGGCCCTTCTTTTCTCCCTATCATTTTTACTCCAACTATCATTACTTCTTGGTGAGGCAAAGATGTAGTTTGGTCCTTTGGACTTCTAATTCTTGCACTACTACTCTATCTCTCTCTTTTATTTTTTAATTTGTATGGATGAGCGGTTTTTCAATTTTTTTTATTAATTTTGTGGATGAAAATTTTTTTATATGTTTAAATTATCTTGTGGAAGAAATTATTTTAGCTTCAAAAAGTTGTATTTAATAATTAATTTTGACATCACCACCAAAAAAAGGAATTAATTTTGATAGAGAAGTTCAATTTTATTTATATTTTTTAATAAAAATAAAAAATTATTGCGAGAATGAACCTAGCCACTGTGTACATGCGGGTTTATGCTAGGTAGATGCGGGCTATATTTCTCTTCGTGATTCAACCCGTTGGCTGGCCTAGCCTAGTCAACTTATCATTAGTCCATCGTAGACCAATGCAAATCGTTTTGGCTTATATACCTATCTCTATTTTTTACTTAGGAAGAACTACCACTTTGTCCCTAAAGATCAATTTGCTAACAAATTAGTCCCTGAAAGATATTTTTTAGTTTGTGGTATCCCAATGATGAATTTCAAGTATTGCTAATAGGATCTCATAGTGTTAACAAAAGATGTTTTAGGAACTAATTTGTTAGCATGTTGGTCTTCTAAGGAGTACTTTGTTAGTGTGTTGGTCTTTTAGAGACTAATTTGCCAACATGCTAATCATTGAGAGACCATGGGATAATAAGAGACACCTTTTAAGGACTAATTTTTCAAAGGCATTAATCTTTTAAGTGTCACAATAGTGGTTCTCCTTTTCGATTATATAAGAGTTTCGATGGATTATATTTGCTAAATATTATAGATCACCATATTTATTATGGACACATAAGTAAAACTTGTATAGAAGGAAAAATTACATTGATTCCCTGTGAGGTATGCTGAGTATTACACTTTGCTCCCCCTTGAATTTAAAATTACGCTCGATGTAGCACCTTTCTAAGTATGGTACTATACTTAAGTCATAATACTATAGTTAGAAGTTTGCCACATGTAGAATGCTTACCTCTTAATTAATTGTAAATACATAATTTGATTGTATAAACACTTTAGTCATAATATTTTCATTTGCATTGTACACCCCAATTGCACATCCATAAAACATAGCGTAGGAAGAATAGTGAAATTGGAAAACTATAAAAATATTGAAAGCAAACTGAAATGAATATTTACATTACATCTTTAACTATATACACCCTCATGTATGTAAATACAAGTTTTAGAGCATGAAAGATATGTGACAATTACAAAAATCATACATCTGGTCTACAGCAAACAACTCCGACTCATAACATGCTCATGTAGTAACAACTATTGAAGGTGGGTGGAAAATACATGAGAACAAAATAAACTGCATCTAATCCTGTGGCCCAAGTCATACAAAACAAAAAAGGGCCACTCTATAGAAAAGCGGTGTCAGCTGTCTACTAAGTGACTGACTTCTCAAAGTTCCAACTTACACCTATAGTCCAACTCGGGAGCATAGAAACCATTCTCTATGATGCCTGCTGATACAGGTCTGCCTGGCAGGTGCCCTTCATCACTAGAAGTGGAAGCCAAGGAGGATGAGCTCGCCTCAGAGGATTTCGTCTCCATAGATGCCGAGGAAGTAGAAGTTGGAAAAGGTGGTGCAAATGCTAGGTGCGCCATATACAGAGGGATCCCATCAAACGGCCTCTAAGGATCGAGAAGAAGAAACTCAAAACGAAAACTATAAAGGAACATTGGAAGGATATGTGCAACCTAACATGGGCTTGGCCCATCAAGTACATGGAATCCATGGCATGATCATAGTGCCACTGCCAGTTAGGAGCCTTGAGGTAAACCACCACCGATGCCATCATCGTCATATGAGGATAATACTTGAATACACATAATAGGAATGAGAATTTTTAAATTCTTTGTAAGTCCTTCTAAACTAATCCTCAATTGTCTCTATTATTTCAAAAATATGGTTTCATAAATAAAGGAAATAAAGTTCATTTGATGACATTTTGAAAATCTTTATCCAGTAGGTTCATTTTTACTCATACTTGAAATTTCAGAACAATTTATAATAACAGCACTAATGTAAGGAAGTGATAGATTATGCATATGTAGATACAATTATGATGAATTATTCAAGTGCACTTGTCTTCTAATTTCTCTTTAACCTCTTGCCTTGTGAGCACCAAGATTAGCACTGCTGAGATGGGTGGATGGCCTCTCCCATTCCTGTAATAGGTCAGCTTAACAAGACCATATTCGCTCCTATGTTTGACGGATTGCAGACTTTACTTTCCTCGACGCTCACATGCCTATTCCTAGCCGGGATTTACTTTCCGACTAAGTTCAAGGGATCCAGATTTATTTTCCATGACTTAACCGGATTTACTTTCTCTAGCCCAAGTAAGTTAAATTTATAATTGTTCTGAGAGCTCATATGTTCATATACTTTCTTCTTTCATATGCTCATATGCATTCCCTTGTCATAATGATACATGGGAACGACTGAATGCATTTATGCTCATGCATACTTGCTTTCAAAATATTTCTATCGAAAATTCAAGAGGTAGTATGGTAGTTTTAATATCCGGGCCCCCAAAATTTACAATAGCAAATTAACTAGCCAAACAACAAAATAAGGCAATTCCAAACATATATCAATGATTCTAGCACATACAAATTCATATAATGCAAGAATACCCAAATCATAAGGTTTCCAATGGATAAATGGTATATATATACTAGTATGGCAGTAGAAACAACATGTGTTCTTTTAGCTCTTCAATTAGTTTTAGTCCCATACAGTTTAGAGACCACAAAGTTAAGTTATATGCAATTCAAGTACAAATTAGACTTGAGTTCTTCAATTCACTTGAATTATAAATTACACTAAAATTCCACTTAAATCCTCTTTAGCTCAAATTCTATAATAATGTTGCTCTATTAGTCTAGTTTCAAACCTTAGTCCCATTAAATTTTGATAAGTATAACTTAAGATATTTATATTTGATTCACTATTGCCCTATTTTGGGATAGACTGGGACCTTAAAAGTGAAAAATCACTAAAAGTCTATTCCTTAACATTTTGCCCTAAAATTTTTCATGCTGACAAGTATTTGAACTCTTTTTCAAAAAAACTAAGTCTTACTCAATTTGGCTAAGCAACACTTAAGTTATAAGCCCAAATTGGGGCTGCCCTACTTTGATTCTCACAGAGCATAGGGTAACTTCATAGAGAATTACTTAGAAGCAACTCACTGGGAATTTAAATCTGAAAATTTACAGGCTTGTTCTCCTATGTGTTAGCTTCTTAAAAATTGGTTTCACTCTAATTTGAAGGTCTATAGGGCAAGTTATGATCATTAGAATGCAAGCTACTCAAGTCTAAGTTACTACGCATACAACCTACTTAATAAATTCATAACTTTTTTTATCTTAAGTCTAATGGACCACAAATTTAAGGTGTACTCTCCTATGAGAGGTTTCAAACAAAATTAGTTTCACCCCAATCAAGGTCCCTAGCCTCAGATATGGTCCACAAATCCAACACTATCTAGAGTCATCCTAGTTATCCTAGTTATCCTTTTTTCTGCTTATGAACATCTTTGTGTTCCTAGCTTGCTTTTCTTACAAATTCAAGTTTCACTAGTCTTAACTCAATAATATCAACCTAAAGAGATCATCCTTAGCCTAGATTTATGAGAAACAAAGAGGATAAAACCCTAGCTCATTCAGACATATAACCTCATATAAGGTAGTTTAGGAGCCTATCTCACTTCCAAGCTTAAGGGTGCTTTAGATCTTGCATCCAGCCACTCTAAAACTCTCTTGAGTCATAAAACCACACCTAAGCTTCTTCCTCTTCCTTGGTTGAAGATTGATATGGTCTAAAGGGGAGAGATTTGGCTTTTATGTAGTTTAGAAAACAACAGACAACAAACAAGTTCAAGAACCAAGTTGATGGTGAAGGAACTAAGGGTTAGTGAGTTAGTATGAGCAAAATAGAGAAGAGTGGGTGAGGGAGGGAGTTCAGCTAGTGCATAAGAGATAGAGAGAGATGCATGACAGAGAGAGAAAATGCAGGGAAAATTTGTTAGGATTTCTAATGTATATTTAATTAGATTTTTAGAAAGTAGGTGGTGACTTACATAGTTACTCACCATTTGTACGTGGCCCAGATCGCCCATAAAATTTGCCATGTGGCCCGCTCTGACCACATATAATGGGTGTAGTATGCTAATGAATAAACTCTGCTTATATTTTAGATTCCTATTGAATCAATTCCTTGTGCCTCTAGAAACTGTCAAGAAGAGTCTTATACAAGTGTAATTAAAATTCGATTTTAGTCAAAATTCTAATTATATGCTATTACTACCTGTATTCTTTTACATTCTCTCTTTATTTTTAAAATTTTCATTAATAATTTAACATGTGATAGAGTTAATTACATATACCGCTAAATCGAGTGTTACACCTTAACTCCCTTAATTGTTGAAAAGATGATATAATGACATCCCTTAGAGATAATGAATTGTATTTAACACTAACTACATATGACTTTCACATGAATTCTACTATCTTAATAGTAGAAATGAATTGAAAATGTAGATGAAATGTCTTATGTGCCCTTACCAAACACCCTATTCTATTTGGGTGCCATATACTTGCCTTTCTTTCTTTCTCAAATAAAGCACTTTTCTATTCAACAGAGAGCCAAACAAAAATTGTAAAATTTCTAGCTGAAACAAATGGTGACTCACTAGGGAGAAGAAGAATTAGAGTTAAAAATTCTATAAATAAAAAAATAGGTAGTGAGACTATATTTATCTCAAGACTAAGTACATCTAATCCCAAATCCCCAATAACAAAAAAATTGATTTCTTACATTGTGTAAAGCCCTAACCCTAGAAACAAGAAGAATTAGTGTTGGAAAGAAACCAATACCATGATCAAAAGAACCATACAACACTCCCAACTAATGAGGAGAGCAATGGGAAAAGATGTTGAGTAAGGCATTACCAATTTTCATTAGTGCTTAAGGTTGGTGATGGTGTTATTGTCAAGTGAAGGTAGAAGCATAGTGGCATCGAGGTTGTAGTCATGGCTCTTAAGGAGGAAAAGGGCTTACCCGCACGCTTGGAAGAGAAAAGTGATTTTACAAGGACTCCATTTTAAATGACAGCTCTTGACTACAAAATGGTGGCTTTCAACATAAAAGGGGTTAGCTACTATTGAGTGAGTGATTATTTTGAGATCGTGAGGAAGAGGTTGAGTTGGTTGGTGCCTGCAATGTTGTAGAATAGTGGGGTTGGGTTGTTGCGCCTAGTGTCATTAGAAAGAAGCCCTAAAGTAGTACCCAGGAGAATTGGCTATTGTGGTGGGGATCACGATGTTGCTAGTGAAAGGATGGGAGTCACAATGTTAAGCATGGTAGAGGTAGTAAAATAGGAGTTACATTTTTTTTTACTAAGGGAAATTTTAGAATTTTATGAGACTTTGTTTATGAAAGTTAGACAAAAATTTATTACATGTATAATGAAACCTATTTACAAAACAATATGAATGTAGTAAGAAAAAAACCAAATGTCGTGGATCAAACGAACAACACATGGCAACATATACTCAATGAGGAAAGTGATGGTAAAATGGGTGTTAGTAGCGTTGTCATATTTTGATTGATATCGATAGTGGAGTTGTTGTCGAGGAAATAGAAATGGCGATGTCAAGATCATAGTTATGACTTTACGAGGCAGATGCAAGTGGAATTGTTCTCATAAGACCTACACCATGAGCATCAATGTGATTGTAATCCTGGTTTGCACAAAAGGGATGTGGGACTTATCATTGATGTAGAAAAGACTTTGGGACTCAGAATTGAATATTACATTCATCTTTCAGAATCAGTATCTATCATTCCTCTATTTCATTTATTAGAAAAGGAGATAAGTGATACATATTACTATTATCATCATATAAGAATAATTTAATAGATGTTACCATTATAATTTGGAGTGAAATAATTATGTAATTGAAAAA
>JAVHNN010000084.1:0-11680 GCA_031439585.1 Pterocarpus macrocarpus
ATTGAAGCTGGTTGGCTACAACAAGAATGAGCCTGAAATCTCAAGGTTTTGGCAACCTTCTTCCCAACTGTGGAGCAACCCAAAAATGTGAGTTCCATCACCTTGAGAAGTGGCAAGGCAAGCTTTAAGGTTCCCTTTATGTTACGTAAAAATAACCAAGCAGTATTCTCGCAAAAGCAAACGCCAGAGGTAGCAAGAAAAATCTCTGATTATGAAGAAATAAAAGTACAACATGGTGCAAAACTGGGCAAAGAGTAAACAGTTAGCAACCCTCGAACAAAATGTTTCATTACATTTTCCTAACAGAGTGACACAAAATAAGAAGCGAAAGGTAAGCTGAATTTGGACAAGGAGATCATGGACACATCTGACAAAAAAGTGGGAAGTCAATATTCCAATTCCTAGAAGCCATCAAACAGATTCCCAAAGTATGCCAAATTTCCTCAAGGACTTATGCACCTCAGAAGGAGGTCAAGGGAAATGAGAAGGTGAGCATGGGCGTAAATGTTTCTACAATCATTCAGCCAAGTATTCCCTCCGAAATGCAAGGGATCCAAGGACTTTCACCACTCCATGTGCATCATAGGAAGTAAGCGCTCATCAAGCTATGTTGGATCTTGAGCTTCAATAAATGTCATGCCAAAATCAATTTACTAGCCTTTTGTGCATTGAGAGTTCAAGCCAACAGAGTGGTTATCCAATCCTGGTTAATCTAAGCACAACTCACCCCGAGGGGAGTTTTAGAAGATGTGTTGGTAAGAGTAAATGACCTTATTTTTCTCCGCACATTTCTATGTGCTAAATGTGGAGGATGAATTGCATGCTAATTTCAACCAACATTAATCTTAGGTAGGCCATTTTGAACCAACCTGCTAAAACTAAGATTGATGTGCATTCTCGGGTATATTATCCATGGAATTTGGAGATAGTAAAGTGCATTTTAATCTATTTGATGCCATGAGATACCCAATTTAAAAGCATTCTATTTTTTCATATAGACATAATTGATTCATTGGTTGACGTAGTGCGTGAGAAATTGTTGGTTGAATTATATTATGTTGATTGTAATTATGATGGTAGTAATGACTAATGTGCTGCTTTGTGCTATTTATGCTGAATTTGCCGTGCATGCTTACATGGTCATGTGATTCCTATTTGTTCAAATTCGAAAAATCTCGCTTTCTTTAGTTTCGGCTTTTTCAAAGCATTTACTAATTTCCGATTTTGTGAATTTTTCCTCACGATGTAAATCTGCTGATGCTGATTCTCGATTGTGCTATGTTTAATCCCTGCGTGAATTTCGATGTTGATGTTGAATCAAATGTCCGAAATTCTCGCTTTGCACGACTCACTAATCGCGCAGATTTTGTATGTATTGATTGTGACAAACCTGATTCTATTACTACAAAGTGAGTAAAATTTTGTCACTGCTATATTTTCAGATTCAAGTAAAGCGTCAAATTATGCCAATTTGCGCACTGCGTCTTTGTAAATTCTATTTCTCGTGATATTTAAATACTCAGACTTATAGTTTCATGCAGTTTCTACATTACTCATTTTCTGCACATTCTACTACTTCACCCTGGTTGCACAAATTCTCGCATTTACGTAAATTTACTACCATCTGATTGAGTCTATTTCCAAAATTTGGCTTATGATGTATAGTCTATAGTTTCTATTTCGTAGTTTCTATTTTTGCAGACTTCTGACATGCCGTCATGTGCAAATTTTAGATTCTATAATTTTGAATTCTGTACATCATTTTAACTCTGCTGATTCTGTTTTAGCTTCCATAGGATATGATGATGCTGTTGTGCAGAATTTTTCACAGATTGCAGATGTTGAACCCAAACCATCAGAAGCAACTCCAAGATTAGCACCTTCTATCATAGAGCCAACCACCTTGGAACTGAAGCCACTGCCAGAAAATTTGAAGTATGCATTTCTGGCACCAAATGAGAAGCTACCAGTCATTATAGCCAAAGATCTGCAAATCAGAGCAAGTTAAGAGAAGTTATTGAACATCCCCGGGAGGCGTAACATGAAGGCTATAGGGTCGGACATTGGTAGACATACATGGGATTAGCTCCTCTACGCGGCATGCCAGAATTCAAGCATAGAGGAGAGAGTGAAACCAAAGCGAGGCAACCTCGCAGAAGGCTCAACCCACTCTATCTTCGATGTGGTGAAGAAAGAAGTTGAGTAAGTTAGTCGGCCGCAGAATCATTTATCCAATTTCAGATGCCAGCAAGGGTGGAGCTCAGTGCAAGCTGGTTCCAAAAAAGACTGAATAATGGGCAGAAGAACTCAAAGAAGGAGCTAGTGCCTCACAAGAGTGCAGAATAGCTGGAAAGTCTCCGTCAGATAGACTATAGGAGTGTTGAATCCATGTAACACCCTAATAAACCCATACTACGCTTTAAGTCAGATGTAAGACGCTTTTATTAGTTGTTCCTTATGCTTCTGTGGAAAACTAAACTTCACTTGAAATTAAGTTACACGGAAAATACGATAAGATTTTTCTTTGAAATACGCTCGTCGCTAGCGCTGCTTTGGAAAAGTAAAGCCTTGAGCGCAGAAGATAGCTAGAGAAAGAGCATGCTCGACATAAAATACACACCCAAATTCTTAAAACATGAGAAAGGTAAACAAATAATAATTCACAAATACATTACATTATATAGCAAGTCATTACATCGATATGAGTTCATAATATATATATACATACATATCAAAGATTACAATGAAGTGAGGCTCCTATGGTTCGCGCCATGATCCAAATACTAGATACTAAGTGACAAATTTAAAATGACAAAGCCCAACCTCAAAAAAGAAATACGTTGCGAAGGTGCAGAGCGATGGTCGCTACAAGTCCCAAAACAGCTTCATCTTTGCATCCCACGCCATACATGTCCGCTCAGCGTTGTTGCGTGGGATCCACGCTCCACTCCACCTGGATGTGCCGCTTCGGATCTCAAGTTGGACGATATCGGGAGAATCAACTAGGGTGAGAAATGGAATTTCTCGGAGAGGACCTCCTGACTCCATTACACGTAAAAGTTGTCATCGCTTTCATCGCCCCAACCTACTTCTTGGTTTTATTAATGAAAATAGCGAAAGCATTCATAAGGTTCCGTTCTTAGGTTTTCGAAAAATATGAATATCCAAGTCTGGATTCAATTTCTTAACCTAATCTCTAATCATTTATAATCATAACATACATAAGCACAAATATAATTACATAAACATGCATGTCCATGCTTATAAGATTCTTCTTAACTTCTCTTCCCTTTCTAGGCTTTGAACCAAGTCCCTTTTTCTTTTCTTAACTTGACTTTATCTTTTCACCCACTAAACATAAGTGGTAATGAGTTCGATACCGTGGCCGTCAGCGCCACCATAGAATTCTCTGGCACTTACACTAGCCGGGTCATGCCATGCCTCATGTAAGACTCTATCCCCCTATACTCACACTAGCCGGGTCATGCCATGCCTCATGTGAGTCAAAGTGGGCGGTGAGCTTAAATTAGATCATCTTCCTTTCGAAGCGATCATAACCCTTAGTTCATCTTTTCTTATTAAAGCTTACGACGCAAAGCTTATTCTAATTCTTCTTCCACATTTAGTGCATTACGTATCGCATTCTCCTAAACGCTGGTTCCTTTGATTAATCACCTCTCATGCTATTGCATCGCCATCCCTGTGGTGTGCATATTTATTAATCCTTTCATGTATAGTATTAAGCATCATGTCATCAACATATCATATGCATATGATCATCATTCATTATCATATCGTCATCATATAATTATCATTCTTATCATCATCGTATCACTATCATAATCATCATCATATCACATCATCATCATATCATATCATAATCATCATCATCATATCATATCATCATCATTACTCATCATCATCATAGCATCCTGCTTGCACATAAACATAGGCATATTCTCAAGCAAAGTTTTATGAGCTTAGCTTAGTAAATTTAGTGCAAGCTTTTAATTAAGGTTATCTCTTGTATAAATTCTCTTATTGGACATAGGGCCACTTTCATCCATTATCCTTTTTGAAACTTTTAAGTTGAATTATGAAGGTTTTCCAATACTTAATGTGAGGGTCTTAATGTTTTAAAGCTTATTTCTCATTAACCTTTAAATTTTACCATAACCAGTTTTACTTTTATGGTGGGCCAGTAACTTCAAAAATTCACCATAATTTCATTTTTTATTCTTTCGTTTCGAATTTTTGTGTACATATAATTCTCTGAGTCTATTTTTAAACAAAATAAGCCCCACTTAAAAATTCATTTTGTAGCTTGAGTTATGCACATTTTATTCTGACTGTTCAGACTTGAAAGTTCAACTCGGGTCAGTGGCTTGTCCACTTCACTGGGAGTTCCTCACATGGAATCTGATAAAACTGTTTTATGGGAGTGTTCTTCTATGTCTTATCTTTCTAACAAACTTGGTCCCACTCAGAAATGTTATGTACAACTTGAGTTATGCACATTTTATTACATACTGCCCAAACAGAAACTCATCTGGGGACAGCAGACTTTGAAAAATCGTATCTCCCTCATTTTAAATCCAAATTTCACGTATTTTATATGTACAAAAATCTCTATGAGTCTATTTTAATTTAAAATTATTTTCGTTCCATTTGGAGTTATATTGAAAGAGTTATTGATCACGCCATACAGACTGCCAGAATTTTCCAGTTTTCATGGTTTTGGTTTCAAGGAGTTTTCTTGTAAGAACATTAAGTCTTTTCTTCAAGTGACCATTTTACATTTCCAAACCATTTTTATTCTTTGAGTTCTTGGTAATATCAATACTTTGAGTTCTAAAAAGTTGGGTTCAACATAAAACAAAATGCACATCCAAAGTCATTTTCCAAGAGGAGAGCAACAATCACAAACAACTTATAACAAGAGCATAGCCATGAGGCCTTTAAAGCAAGTCCTAAAACCATCTAGCTATGGAGAGCTTGCAGCTTCTAGAGCTTGAAAAAACATAGAAGAGAAAGGGTTAGAGTCACTACCATAAGGATTTCTCTTGACAAGTTTGAAGAATGAGAATGGTTGGAGACGCCTCCTCCTCCTTGAGCTTGATGATAGAGCTAAGTAAGTGTTTGTTTTGCTACTTCAAGAACCAAAAAGGGTGGTCCTTGAAGGGCTTGTGAAGGTGGTGATAGGAAAGAGAGTTGGATAAGGTGAGAAAGAGAAAAGAGGAACAAGAAAGGCTGCCAAAGAACAAAAGAGCTAGAATGAAGCTTTAGAGAGAGTGGGAGCTAGCTTGTAGTGAGAGGATAAAAAATCACAAATGAGGGAGTGGGAAGGCTATTTAGTGCAAATGGGTGAGGGGGCTGATTGGTTTGGCTTCTAACAAGCAAGAGTGAGTAGGTGAGTTTTTACTTCTTTTCAAGCAAAAGGGCTAGGAACCTTAGGGTAAAAGGGTGAGTTGTGTTTTCTTGAGTCTTGGCACTTTAAAGACCTTGTAGTGTTTCTTTTCAAGTTGTTAAAAGCATGATCTATCCTAGGATTGGTATTAGATGATTGTGATCACCCAAGTGTCACAATCTTGATGGGAGGAGAGTAGATCTTTTGTCTTGACTCAAGGAATCTACTATCATGGACTCTTGATCTAATGGTGTATGATGAGAAGACAAATGGATGGTTGGATTTGCTCTTGCCCTTGGCCAAGATTTGGTGTATCAATTAAGAAAAAAAATTTTAAATCTTCAAAGCTATGAGAATTACTTAAGTTGTTAATCAATTCGATTAGTTAAATTGCTCTTTAACCGATTTCGCTAATTACATCTTTAAGACGCTTCCTCTTAAATGAATTGATCTTCTGAATTATGTAATTAGGGTTTAGAATTAATCTATCTCAATTGGTAAGGTAGAACAATTGTCTTGTACTTAATTAATAAGATTGGATTAGCTTAATTATATTTCTAAGTTACGAATTAATGAGGTTCGAATAATTAGGTTTTAATTAAACCATTTAGTGCATTATGATTCAATTATTGACTTGACTCAATTCACTAAGTTTGCTCATCGAGGTTAGCCGATTAGTCCTCGCCAATCGTTAACCTCTCTAATTAGCCAGGGTCACTGAGCTAATTAGCTTAGACAAAAATTGGGGATGTTACAAACCAAGCTACCAGGAAGGACCATTTTCCATTGCCCTCCATTGATCAGATATTGGAGAGATTGGTAGGTCAGTCACATTATTGTTTTCTTGATGGTTTTTCTAGTTAATTTCAGATCTACATTGCACCAGAAGATCAGGAGAAGACCACCTTTACATGCCTATTTGGCACATTTGCATACTGGAGGATGCCCTTTGGTTTATGCAATGCCGCAGGTACATTTCGTAGTGCATGGTGAGTATTATTTCTAATTTTCTAGAGAATTGAATGGAAGTCTTTATGGATGATTTTACTATTTATGGCACTTCATTTGATGCATGCTTGGATAGTCTTGATAAGGTACTGAATAGATGTGTTGAGTCTCACCTTGTTTTGAATTTTGAAAAATGTCATTTTATGGTTAAGCAAGGAGTAGTCTTAGGACATGTTATTTCTAGTGAGGCTACTGCTGTTGATAGGTCCAAGATTGATGTTATTGCTTCTCTACCTTACCCCACATGTGTTCGGGAAGTGCGTTCTTTTCTTGGACATGCAGGTTTTTATAGGCAATTTATCCAAGACTTCAGCAAAATTGCCCTTCCACTTTGCAAGTCGGCTGTCAGAAGGATATAGACTTCCAGTTTGATGATAACTGCAAGAGAGCTTTTGACCAGTTGAAGTGGCACTTGATTTCTCGCCCCGTTTCTTCACCACGAACCGGGAATACCCGCTCGAGCTCATGTGTGATGCATCGAACCTTGTCGCTGGAGTTGTTTTTTCCCGCAGGGTTGAAGATCTCTCATGTCATAGCATATCCTTCCCTGACCCTAGACTCGCACAAAGCCAACTACACCACCACCGAGAAGGACCTTTAGCCATTATTTTTGCTTTAGATAAATTCTGTGCTTATCTGTTAGGAACTAAAGTAACTATTTTCTCTGATCATGCAGCCTTGAAGTTCTTACTGAAGAAGCCGGATGCAAAGCCTAGACTCATCAGGTGGATGTTGCTATTGCAAGAATTTGATATTGAGATCAAGGACAAGAGTGGAGCTGAGAACCTGGTAGCAGACCACTTGAGTCGCATTTCACAGACCTTGGAGCCTCTACCTATTGGTAGCAAGTGTCGTAGCCTGCTCCAAATTACAATTTTAAATTACTTGATTACACTAAATTTGGAGTATGCAACCGAGGTCGTCTCACAAGGATGTTCTTACTATCTAGTTAAGTAACAATGGGGTATGTGCAAACATGCATTCAATAAGCTATAAAAGAAAATTAGATGAAAATAAAAACACTAGTTCAAAGAGTTCCTTAGGTATAAAGTGAATCAATCATTAACGCACAATATATCAAATACGTGGAGTGCGACTAATTCGAGCTATTAGAGAGACCTCTACTAACAAACCCACAATTCTACCTAGAGAACTCTAGGAATTCAACCAACACATAATTGATTAGATGATTGAGACCTCAACTCTAATTAACCTATGTTGATTTCTAGCCCCAATTGTATTAGCCTAGGTTTGAACCCAAACCCAATTCCTAATTCTTTAACTAATCAAGTTCATACCAATTGACCAATTAGCAATCACCCAACTAATTTCTCATTCATAAACTCACATATCAATACCATTCAATGCAAATTTACAAATAAAAGAGGGCAAGAATTAAGAAAACAAACATGATTGAAATTCAAGCATGGGGTTTCAAGATTGCAAACCATAATGCCCTTGGAGTCTCCTTGAACTAGCTTGAAATCCTACCTCCATAGCAAATGAAGGTTACAAAATAGAACCCAAAACAAGTATCTTACAAAATGAAAGGAAGAGAAAAAGAAAAGCAGAGGAGAGGAGAAGAGAAGAAAGAAAAAATGAATAATATTGGAGATGAGTCCTCTTTATGCTCTCTCTTTCTCTCTTCTTATCAGACCTCAAATGTCAAAATTCAAAAAGACCCTTGAGTCCAACTTAATCCTCTGCCTCTTAGCTTTAAGTGGACACCCAATTTGCTTAAAATTTGACTTGAAATGAGAGAGTTATGGCCCAATTAGTGCACACTACTCCTGGTTCCAATGTAACAGCCCTATTCTAACTTCTCGTGGGCCCAATTTGACTTACTAGACATCTGAATTAGTTGTTGACTTCTCATCAATTTTGTAGATCTTTCTCTCAGCTTTCCTACAATATAAAATTTGTAATTTTTAGATATCTACAACTCAAGATACAGCCATAATACAAAAATAGTATAAATTTGTAATAATACTGAAAAATACAATTAAGCCCAATTAGAGTCCAAACTTATAAAATGTGTCCAATATTATTCAATTAAGCACAAAACAGGTGCAATAAACTAAATACGAGGGTTAATCAATGTATCAAAATATTGCTTATCAAATTCCCCCACACTTAGCTTTTTGCATGTCCTCATGCAAAATCCAAAATATATTCAAGGGTGCCGAAAATGAAACATCAAAATCTAAAACAAACACAAAAGTCCTAAAAACAAAATGACCAAATACTATGAAAAAGAAATTCTAATGGATCCTAAAGAGTGTCAAGCACATAGGTAAAAGCACATCCAAGGCATCAAGAAATTCAACACCAAGACACATCTCTACAAAGGTGCAAGCAAGGCAAAAATCACTCCAAAAAGTATGGATCAAGCATGGACGATCTCACAAGATAATGTTTTTAGCACTCTTACTCTCAAGTATTTAAGGCTCAATTATACCACTCAAATCACCTCAAAAGGAAAAGCACTACCATAAGCTTGCTTATCATCTAATTCTCCACCAATCAAACCCATGCACAAACAAATCAAAAGGACTTTATTCAAGGTTGTAATGAGGCCAAGGGTAAGGAAATATTAAGGATATGCAAGGTAAAAACAAAAGAGAATAAAAGAACATTGGCAAAGATATGAGGTCACAAATGTGAGGGCCCTTCTCAAATCTAAGAATGCAACAAACAGCTCTTGTTTTATCCCACTTCTTTACTTTCTTTTTTATCAAAATTGCTCCAATTTATTGACTTTTTCTTTCTCTATTTGCTTTTCTTTTTTACATTTTCTTTGCTTCTTTTTCTTCCTTTTTTTTTTAATCTTTTCATTTCTTTCCTTTTTTTCTTTTCACCACTTTGCACCCCTACACTTAAAGTCTTGTATGTCCTCATGGAAACCCCATACTTATGTGAATGCACATTGCTAATGGTAACCAATGGTTTCCTAATCCCTAAGGCTAGGTAGAATCATGGTTTTTTGCTTTAGGCTTGTAATATACTAAAAACAAAGAATAGGTAAAAAGGCTCAAAGGGGCTAAGTAAGGGTAAAAATACAAGGGTGGCTATTTGGTTAAGTGGCTAATCACAAAATGAATGCCTTAATCATATTCATGTATGCAAATGAATAGTGTAGCCTCAAAAAGAATCAAAGCAAGTTCTAGAGTGACAAATCCTATGAGGGAACAAAACACACAAGAAAGAAAAGAATGGCATGTAACATAGCCATCCAAACATGGCTCAAAAGCTCATATGGGTCATGTCCAACATACTCAATCCAAGCAATTGAAGATCAAGCTACCAAGCATGCAAAACATAAAGAATGAGATAAAAAGTCAAGCATGTTGAAGCCTCAAGCCATGAATGTCTATTGCCTAAAGCTAACAACTAAAGAATCACCATAGAGGAACATCCAACTAAACAACATAACTAGCATATGAAAACTAATACTAAACATATTTTATTCTAAAATTAAAATTCAAGACAAAAAATTAAAAATGCAAGACAAAAATTTAAAAAGGTAAAAAGTGGTGAGAACTCCCTCATGGTGGCTTATGCTTGAACCGGGTCCAGAATCCCCACCAAGGTTTGCATCTTTTGCCTCCTCCAGGATCCCATGAGGTGATCTTGAATTCATTGCCATCCTTGCTATTGGTGCCTTGATAGATCACTGTTGATGGCCTTAGCATCCCCCCAAGTAGCACCTCTACAATGATGAAACAAGCAGCTTGGGGGCAAGATTTGTTTTTCATGTTGGCATAATCCAACCACCTTTGTGCACCCAGATGAAGTAAGCCAGTTGTCATGTCACAAATTGTTTGGAGTTGGGCATCATTCTCCAAGTTGGCATATTCAAACTGCCCCAAGAAAGTTGTAGGTGCATACTCTAAACCACTTGAGTGTGTCTCAGTTGTAGGTACGAGGACAAAGGGAGAGGAGAGGCTGGGTGGTTTCTTTAACTTGTTCCTCCAATAGCTCAACTCTTTGAATATCAGCTACAACTTCGCCATTTTCTAGCATTAGAGGATCTCCCCTCAGATATGCCTCAATCTCGTGACATGCAAGGCAGATATACTCACCTCACAATCAAAGCACATGTGAATCTAGCAAAAGTATTAACAAAGACTTAGCTTAGGGAATTCTCACGAGAGGTCACTCAGGGGTCTTCTAAAGAAGTGAAAATATCCATGCATGTAGACATACTCATTTTCTCAAGACTAACAAGATCATGAGATATCTCCTCAACCAATGTCTCCTATGGTATCTCATCTAGTGGCCCACCACATCTTGACTCTCGCCAATCCCCTCACTAGCTCATGTGATTGCAACATCCGCATATTCCCTCATGAGCTTGCAATTTGCTCAATGTAGAACTTAATCGCTCAATTGTGTTTGCAAGTCTTGAATGGTTTCATCAGCCCTTCACTGCCATTGGAGATTACTCTCCATTAACTAGTTCACAAGATCTTCTAGAGAAGGCTCAAGTGAGGTGGCTAGTGAACCGACCTAATGATATGCAGGTGGTAACTCAAGCTGTGGTTGCTTATATGACTCCTGGAGTAGATGCAGGTGTTATTGAATGAAGGGGAATGAAGGTTGAAATTGCCGTGATGGAACACCCCCATATCCCTGCTCAACTCCATATACTAGTCAGACTGATATATACTGGAGCTTGGGTCATATCTCTATTGTGATTGCTGGTTCCTCATGGCATATTGGTTTATTAAGTACTTTATCTCATCCAGCTGGTGTTCCATTCTTTGGTAAGAATCCTCATCAATCGCTCTAGTTCCTGCAACATTCCAAGTAGCATATATCTAGGAGCTAGGAGGTATGTTAGTAAACATGATGAACAAAGTGGAAGTAATGAAAGAAAAAATGCAAAATAAAAACTACGAAACAAACAAAAGAAACTATGTACAAAATGATATTATGCTAAAATGAACACTAAAATTTAAAAATAAGCAAAAATGACTAATAAAATATAAAAATAGTAGGAAATGATTTTTTTTTATTTTTTTGAACACCACCCAAATAAAACTGCGCCTAATTGAAACCCGAAAATGCAATAAAAATTATTAAAAATTTGAAAAAGTGGTCAAAACAGTGGAGTTTGGCCAAAATAGGGTGGGGCTTACTGCAAAGCAATAAATCTTGCTTAGAATGTTGAAAACCTTTGGACTAAAAAGTTTCAAGGTGATCTGAGTACAAACAGAACAGTTTAGCACCCAAAATTAGCCTAAAAACACCGAAAACAACCAA
>JAVHNN010000085.1:0-25000 GCA_031439585.1 Pterocarpus macrocarpus
AGTTATGATGTTAAGTTTAAAAACAACCCGCTTCGGGACTTAAGTTTTCAAAACCACTAAAATTGAACCTATACATGTTCACCGTTTTCATAATTAAACCCGAAGTGGCTGGGACGATGACAAGGACACAATCTTTGTCTAGTCACGATCCTACTGAGAAATCTAGTATTTCTCTCTCCTATGTTTCCGTGTCGTCTTCAGAGAATGCCGATGTCGGGCACAATGGTGATCTTTATTGAGTTCCTGATTTGGCATTGGCGCTTTGACCCAATGCTGAATGTCTCGATGATGTCTGTGAGCACAGCGATGAGGGTCTATATCTTCCACGACCATCCGTTTTAGGTTCCAGTTATGAGCCCATTCTTTCGCCCACATTAGCCATACAGCAAGGTTACCCTGGGTGACATCTGACCAACTTTCAGTCACCGAGTGGCCCACTAACAATGAGACTGACTTGGATACTTGTCTGACTTCGACCGTTTCATTGGATTCTGATCCTTCAGAGCCATCCTATCCTAGCTACCATGTGGAGACTGACCCATCTGAGCCTTCCTACCTGTCCATGATTCGCCTGACATCGGATTGATCTTCTTCTTCAGCAGCTCCTCATTACACTCCACCCTCGGTTCGTGGTCGCGGGTTCATTAGTACCAACGCTGTGCCTCATGGGCATAGCCACGCCCGAGGAGGAGGACGTGGTGATGTTGCTCACGGTGGATTCGGGAACGGTTTCCTCCCACCTAATGAGTGATATGGTGATTGCATGCAGAGCTGAGCACGATAATAGCCCTTTTTGTTTGTAGCTATAGGGTTATCAGTTTATTGTATGGCATGCTTGGGTAGTAGAGATTTCCTATGTATTTTCCTTTATGATGTATTTAGTAAGCTTTTTTTGTAGGGCCGACAGTAGGTATCGGACCCATCATTATTTTTATGTATGACTTCTAGTATCATTGTTATTATCTTAACTATGATGGTCGTGGTGTGAATGTTATGTTTACTTAAGATAATTGTTATTCATGTCGCATCTATTTATTTTACTCGCACTGTATGTATGAGATAGTGACGTTTGGATTATATGTTCATAATGCACTCATGACTCTTGGTTTTCAAAACAGTATATTCGTTATTGTTCAAAAAAAAGAATTACCCCAATTTTCATTGCAAAGTATTTTCAAACGGTAATGTTAGTTTCACAAGCAAAAGTAATAATTAGCAATTTCATAATATGACTTAAGCATAAAATGGCACTACTTGGGTGTTACATCTAAGACTACTCAGACACATAAATAATATCTGGAGTAACTTTGAGAACCCAAATTAATCACTAGACAGAAGAAATTGATCCAGTAGAAATTTAAAATACAAGAGAGTTCAATTATCAAAAGTTTACACCTATTATCTATGGCCTAGAGTGGGCCACACACCGATGGTGAGTCACTATGGCAAGTCACCTTCACTTTTTCTAAAACTCTAATCAAATAGCTCCCTAAGAAACCCTGAGCTTCATCATCTCTTTTTCTCTCCCTCACCTCCTCATGGTCATAACCCCTCTTTGTCACACTCTTCTCCATTTTTGTCTTCTAAAGCTCCCAAATACTTGATCTTGTCTTGTTGTTTCAAGAAACTACTCAACAACTACCCCTTATTCCTATAGCCTAACATAGGTGGAAGCTAAAAAGCTCTCACCTTTGGACCTATATAGCTTTAGCCAAGAAGGACAAGGAAGGGATTAAGAGTTGTCTTGTAATTCAAACAGAGTTTTGGAGTTGAAGGAAGCAAGGTTTGAAGTGTTTTTAAGCTTGGAAGTGAGGTAGACTCCTAAACCATCTTATATGTGGTTCTATGGTTAGATGAGCTAGTGTTTTTCCATCTTTTTGTTCCTCATAAATCTGGGTTGAAAATAATTTTCCTTAGGTTTATATTATTGAGTTAGAACTAGTCAAATTTGAGTTAGTGTGAGAAATAAGCTAGGATCTCAAAAATTCTCACAAATAGTAAATAGGACAACTTTAGATAGTATTGGATCCATGAGCTATTTCTTGAGCTAGAGACCTTCAATTGAAGTAAAACTAATTTTAGTTGAAACGTACTCATAGGAGAGTATACTCAAGAAATTTGACATCTATTGAACTTAAGATGAATAAGTTATGAATTTTCGAATTGGGCTATAGGTGGAGTAACTCGGATTTGAGCAGGGTGTGTTATATTAGGTTTAACTCACCTTATAGATCTTCAAATTAAGTGAAACCAATTTTTTAAGAAATTAAACACATAGCAGAACAAGCTTATAAATTTTCATATTTAAACTCCTAATGAGTTGCACTGAATAATTCCACAAATTTACCCCATGCCCTATAGATGTCAAGATAGGGTAGCTTCAATATAGAGCTAATATCTTAAGCTCTGCTTAACCAAATTGAGTGGGACTTCATTTATTTGAAAGAGGGTTCAAGTCAGTATAAGCGTATAAAATTTTAGAGCAAAATGATAAAGAATAGGATCCCAAAATAGGGCAGCAGTAGATCAAACTTAAATAAATTAAGTCATACTTATCAAAACCATTAGGACCAAAGAGGTATAAAAATAGACTAAAAGAGCAACCTCTTTGTAGAATTTGAACTTAAAAGGATTCAAATTGGAATTTTGGTGAAATTTATAAGACTGGGCAAAATTAAAGAACTTAAATCTAAATTGTAATCAAAGTACACATAACTTAACTTAAGGGTCTCTAAATTATATAGGACCAAGACTAAGTGAAATGTTGAAGAATACATGTTGGTTCGAATGCCATATTAATGTAAACATCATGGTACTGCTATTTATTGGAATCCTTATGATGAGATATTCCTTGCTTTCATGAACATATGTGCAATTGAGATTTTGATTTCTGCATTGGAATTATTCTTTTGATTGACTGACTGTTTTATTTATTGTTGTAAATTTTGAGGACCCTCATATTTCAGTTGTCCTACTGCCAAATTTTTCATAAAAAATGTTGAAAGTAAGTATAGAACATAAGCATAAATGCATTCAAATATCCCCATGTTTCATTATAACCAAGGAATGCATACATTAAAAGTAAGTATACAACATAAGCATAAATGTATTCAAACATCCCCATGTATCATTATGACCAAGGAATGCATATGAGTATATGAATTAAGGAAATATATGAATACATAAGCTCTCGAGATGATTATGAAAAATGAATTACTTAAGATAACGAAAGTAAATTCGGTTGAGCCAGGGAAAGTAAACCTGTTTCCCTGGCTTCCCTTGAACTGAGTCGGGAAAGTAAACCAGCTAGGAATAGGTCTGTGCGAGCATTGGGGAAAGTAAACCCAACAATCACATATAGGAACAAGTTCGATCTTGATAAGCAGCTTATTATCCAGGTGTGAAAGAGGCCATCCATCCATCTCAGAGGCACCAAGTTTAGGTACTCATGTCAATTGTTTAAAGAAGAACAAAAAGACAAGTCACTTGCATAACCCATTTCATTTTCATTTACATATGCATATTCCATTATATTACTATACTATTATCAACATCATGCACTATTCTTTAATTTCAAGTGTATGAATAAAATGAACCTACTTTGGATAAAGAGTTTTAAAAATTCATCAAATAAACCTTTACTCTCTTATATGTTGAGAACATGATTTTTGAAATTAAACTAAAGCAGCTGAGGATGATGATGACAACACTATATCTGGTAGTCTAGGATGCCTTACTAAAATTGTATAATTCTCACTCCTATATTATTCCCTTGTCATCTCCAGATAGCACAAGTGATAGTGGCATAAGCGAATGGGTTGCACGCCCCTTGGAGATTACATAATGCTCATAACTAGGATTAATTGGATACGTATATGGAATCGCATGTATCTGACAGTTATGTAGACATAATTATTATTTATTCTCTAGTGTTTATGTATTTTCAATTTCTTGAGGAGTGTAAAGAGATAGACAAGTTCCTACAACTTTTGTGATAGAAATAATGACAGTGAATGAGAATTTTATAATTCAGGTACAGGCTCAGTTTTTCGCAAAATTTTGATTTTCATATTTACAAACCTTATATTCTTTAGAAGTATTTTAAAGAGTAAGTAAAAGAAAGGCTGTAACAACTTATAATCGGATACGATGACTTAAGTATGGTATCGTAATTAGAAGAGTGATATAAAGAGTGTAGATTATATTCTTGTGGTGATCTTTGCTTCTACAATAGATTTGATAGATACATTTAGAAACTAATTGGCATTATTGTAGATGAACCATTTCTATTGAACATGAGTTAGAGTAATCTATGCTATTCATAAACAAACACTCAAGCAAATTGTTAGTTCTTACAAAAGATTTTCATAGGATTTGGTTTGTTATCCATTAAAACCATAGATATATATATCAATACAAAACCAATCAATGACTTTTGAGAGGTGTTGGAGCTTACACTTTGCATAGTTTTGTGAGTCTTCCTTATTCTTACAAATAGGGATTGAATTATTTCTCCATTCATATGGCATTTTCTTCCCCTTTACAATATCATTTTAGGTCTAATTGCTTTTCCATTGTCCATCATCTTCAAAGTTTCTTTTACCTTGAACTCTTGGATTTTATAATAAAAGGTATAGTTTTCGTTCTACTTTCTAATGTTTAGCCTATTAGAATGTTGCATGACCAAGGAAGAATAGACTTTGCTGGAATGATCATGAGTGAAAATTTCTTGGCACACAATACTAGACAGAAGAGCCGCATTTGAAGCCTTGAACTGCAAGGAAAAATGATGGTGATCTAAAACCATGAAATTGAAATTAAGGTTGCTGCATATCAACAACCATGGAAAATTCATCATTGACATCGCATATTAGTACGATAAAGAAATTACCATCAGTATGAATCATGATGGAAGGCTAGTATGAATCATAGCGACTTCATCACTATATGATTCAGCGGGTTAAAGATCAAGAGAAGACAGGATAAGGATGGAATATATGGGATTACGTGAAGTGGGGCCAGAACGCTTGGGAGTACTTGAAATTCAATTATAGTTTCCCTACTAATATTTCGATTATTCGAGTCCAATTGGGATGAGGATAATGATAAAATTAATTTTTCACCTTTAAAGTAAAATTGAAGCTACAAATAGAATTCCAATTTCTTACTGAACTAAGGTAATTGACTTGAATTCCAGTGTATGCTAACCACAATTGAAAGGATTAAAGTATTGAATTTTTAATGAGTGACCCACAAAAGATAATATTTGAATGAATTAACTGAAAACTGACTCTATATTTTACCAGGGAAAATCATTACAAACAGGCTTATTTGATGGGGGATGTTTTATGTCTTGTGATTGGGAAACATAGATGATCAAACTTGTTTTCTATCGAATTTTTGGCATACTACATCTCACATTATATTCTTTATTGTGTTATTATCTACAAATGTTCATAATAATATAACAACAATCATGCCTTGTTTATAATACAACAACAACAAATTAAGCCTTGTCTGACAAAGCGGCATCAGTTGCAGGGATCAGATGACGCTATAGTATTCTATCATAAATCATATTTATCTTTGCTGATAATAATACAACTCAAATTAATTTCCATGCTTTGTAGTTTGAATGAGCAACGTTCTTGGCTCCTATAAAATTTATAATAGGCTAAACATTGGTTACTATATGTCATTATGACTTCCATGTATTCATTATTGCATTTTATGCCCTTGGTATGATAATCAATGTCATACAAGATGAAAGCCAGTTGTCTGCTATAGCAAGTTCTTTCTTTAGTCAATGACTTTAGATTTGCAAGGCATTTGTGACTTGGTTTACACATTTAGAATATTGATAATGTGTAGTAGCTAGTATCGAAATTGTCATTTTATGTAGGCAAGGATCAAGTACTTCTTATCATAGCTTAAATGGTGGATTTGTCAAGTGGAGAATAGGGAAAGCAAGATTTTTTTAAAATTTTCCTTTCATGTTTTTGTTTTATTTTATTTATTTGAGTGTTCATTTGCAATTTTCTTTCTTTTGACATTTTTAGGAGGAGAATGGAAGTGATAGGCTTACAATTCAACTTGTTGATGAAAGGCACGAGGATAATCTTGTTATTGTCATTGCTATGGTAACTATCTACCTCCATTCTAAATTTGACTTACTAGATGAATTTAGTTTTACATTTTTACTATTATAAGCAATAATTCCTGCAATTTCATGAATGTATGTGGATAAATAAGTTAGATCACAAAATTAGGATACCTTCTAGTACTTGGAATATAGGTGCACTTATAGGTAAATCAATAGAAATAGTTGATGTCATGATTAGGAGTAGGATTAGTTGTATGTGAAAGAAACTAAATAGGTAGTAAGGAACGTTAAGAAATTAGATGCTTCAAGTTTTAACCTTTTGTACATTGGTAAGGCAAAATCTAGAATTGCAATAGGCATAGTTGTGGATAAGTGTTGGAAGAATGATGTTGTGGATGTTAGAAGGTTAGGAGATGAGATCATAACTCTAAAGTTTGTAGTGGAATAGGACACCTTTAATGTTGTTAGTGCTTATACACCAAAAGTAGGATTAGGAGAGCATTGTAAAATAAAAATTGGGAGAATTTAGAAAGCTTAGTCTAGGACATAACTTTAAGAGACAAGATTTTCTCAATAGGAGAGATTTAAATGGTCATGTGTGGAGTGAAACTAGTAGATATGTGGGGCTATATAGAGGATATGGTTTAGGATAAGTAAATACAGATGGTAAGATTGTATTAGATTTTTCCTAGATCTATCTCTTTTTGAGATCCTGTGGTGGAGAAGATCTCTAAGCGACTTGATACCTAGAAAAGGGCTTTTTTTTTTCTTTAGGTGATCGGATCACCCTCATTCAAGCTTGTCTCTCTAGCATCTCTTTATACTTATCATTGTTTAGTACACTAATAAGGATGGCTAATACAATCGAAAAGATTATGAGGAACTTTCTTTGGTCACATGTTTCGAATGCGTGATTACTTGGTCAGTTGAGAGGTGTGTTGTCATCCTAGAAAGGAAGGGGGTTTGGGTCTCAGAAATTTGGTGTTGAAAGTATTGTCTTGAAGGATAAATGGCTATGACATTTTCCTTTTGAGCTACTATCCTTATGGCATTAGGTAATTCAAAGTAAGTATGGCCTTGACAGAAACGGGTGCGATGCTAATACATATTCTCAATCTACTCATTCTAGCCCCTGGAAATTCATTTCTTAAGGATGTTCTACCTTTAAGAACTTGCTTTTCTTGAAGGTTGGTAATGGCTCCTATGTCACCTTTAGGGAGGGCCATTGGATAGGAGATTCCTCCTTTAGTCTCTAGCTTTTTTGTGTCTTTATCATTTATCTTCTCTTCACAATTTTCTAATCCAGAATTGCATTGTATGCAGGATTCTATTTACTTTTGGGACTTTGACTTTTTTAGAAACTTGAATGATTGAGTCTTCAGATTTAGTAATCCTTTTGGGTCTCCTTGACCTTATCAACCTGTCTCATTGTTCAAATAAAAGGTCTTGGTCTTTTTGAAGCCTTTGGAGTTTTTTTCTTGTAAAACTCACTTTCAATTCCTAACCCATTCTTTGAATAAAACTTCTTTTCATCTCAATAAACCCATTTGAAAGTCCAAAGCTCCCTCGAAGAGCAAATCCTTTATTCGATAGCTATGCTTAATAGAATTAACATTAACGATATGTTGCAGGTTCGAACACCACATAAGGTTATGTCTCTTGATTTGTGTGTTATATGCGGTGCAAGCTCATAATCAACTTCACAACTTTTTTTTCATTGTTCTATGGTTGACATCATAATTGTTAAACTCTCAAGTTAACTCTTAAACTCTTATGAGTTTATGATTTTACTATACAAAAATAAGTTAACTTACACATAAACTCTCTTTCTCTCAAACTCGAATGAGTTTAAATAAACTCTAATAAAATCAATAAACACTCGATTCTATTAGAGAGTTTACGAGTTTAAATTTACACAAAGTTTTGAGCTCAAAATGTACAATTTTGATCACTTTTATTGGATACTTGAGCACCCAATATTTACTTTGTTTTTTAAACTAATTTTATATATTTATTATTATTTAACTATAGTTTGTCGAACTACAAAATAATATACATACAAATTATGGTATAGTACAACAATTGAGTCATGGGTTAAACTGTATTTTTACAATATGTCTTCCATTTGTTTTGATATAATGTTAAAATAGTTCAACATTAATAAAAAAAATGTGTTATTTAATTACATTTAGTTATTAAAATCCATTTTCTAAATAATGTTTTTGGGTATGTAAACTCTTACAACTTTATAATTCGAGTTTATCGAGACTTCACGAATTTACTTAAGCTCTCCAGTTTAATAATCTTGGCTGACATTTTATAGAACGCTTTGTTTGATATCTTTGTTGAATGTTAGGTGTTCTAGATATTTGGATCATTTTTTGTTGAGTAGTTTTGTTGGTTTTTGGTAGGAGGAAGGAAACCAAATTTTTATGGCAGTGTGTTGTCTATACCATTGTTTGGTGTATTTGGCTAGAGCATAACTCTCACATCTTTAATGGCAAACATTCAAACAAGCAGGTCTTGTCGGATGAAATTAGGTTTTTGGGTTCTTGGTGCAAGGCATATGATCTTTTTAGAGGGGTTTCACTCTTAGATATGCCTCTCTTTATGTCTTATTCTATTTGTTCTTATTTTTTGTAACGAGGATCTCCAGTCCTCCCTTTTTTGTATTATTCTTCTCTTCTTGTTATATGCTCGTACAAATTAAAATGAGATTGAAAATTGTTATTCCATCAATGAAGGAATTTATATACCAGAGTTTCTTAATCAGCTTCAAATTTTGAATGCAAAAACTAGTGATCAATTATGAATGCATAAAACAAGTGTCTAATGGGCTTTGGACAGTTGGTCTTTAACCATTGTCATTCAACTATCTCTTAATACAAATTCAATTATTACTATTATTATTATTCTCTTATATCAATTTAAATAGGAATAGTGCCAAGGCGGATACTACAAATGGAAGAAGCCATTAGGAATCGTGATTTTGCATCTTTTGCACAACTGACCTGTGCTGAAACTAATTAGTTTCATGTTGTCTGCTCGGATATGTGTCCCCCAATATTTTACATGAATGATACATCCCACAGGTATGTTCTGATGATTTTGACTGATGCTTTTATATTGCTACACCTATATTTAGATTGCCAAGTACAGCATAATTCTTGTCTTCTTTATTATCAATGATGCAATTACATTGCAGGATAATCGGCATCATTGAAAAGTGGAACCATTCAGGAGAAGCACCCTAGGTTTGAATTACTTTCTTGGTAATAACATAGTCTCTTCTATATACTTTTTTGGCAGCCAATGAAAATTCTAAAATAAAAGTAAAAATCATTTGGAGTCTTATACTATCATTTGTTCTTTAATTATTGGATTTGAGATTATTTTCAAGTTTAAATTTTGCAGCCTTTTTTTTTTTTAGTAAATATCCTTTTTGGTCTTAAGATTTTATACTTGACATCAATTTAGTCCCGAAAAAATTTTTGACATCAATTCAATCCTAAAATTTTAAAATTTGACATTCATTCAAATTTTCTGTTAAATGTCACTATCGCTGTTAAGTTTAACATTTTTTTTTTCAAACTACACATCACCAAGATTTTAAAAATAAAAAACCAGAAAAGGAAAACAAAAAAGAAAAAACACTCCCCATCTCCAGAAAATGTCATTGAGCCGAACCCTAAGGCTACCTCTTTCTCTCCCTCACCACTCCTCCTCCAAACCACCCAGCTGCCACCAATCAATGTTTGTTTAGCCGCCATAACCCGCCCACCGGTGACACGAACCACCCACCCTTCATGACCACAAACCACCATCCTTCGTGACCCTGAATAGCCATCCTTTGCAACCCCAAACTGCTGTCCTTCGCGACCACAAACCGGCCCTCGAGTGACCCATATCCAACCCATCCGCTGACCCACTAAACCAGTCATAACCATGGAACCGTGATTATGTCGCAGGCATCGCTACTACCTATAGCAAGCTTGCAAAGTCTGACCCCATCTGCCCTCACCACGAACTAGTGCTGGGGACCTACCCCACCATCAAAGCAACTGCGTTCCACCACTAGAATCCACATTATAGCCCCAAATCGGTTGAATGGAAGGAACATAGATATGATAGATATAAGAATGAAAATATGAAATTAAGAGTAGGATTAAAGCCTCTGTGTTTATGTTCTCTATTCTATGTTTTATGTATTAGAGCTTCAAGTTTGCTTTTGTGTAACGGTTTAATGTTGAGCTTTGGTACTCTGGTGGATAGTGGATGGAATTTGCCTTAGTGCAATGCAATGAGAATTTTTGTGGCTGGTTCTTTAAGACCAAATTACTGTAATCTGCATTTATGTTACAAAATATGATCAATGGAAAATTGAATGGTTTATCTAAATGGCTATCACTAAGTATGGTTGGAACAACAAGTTTACAATCCAATTCTTATTATGTTTCCACTCTTGGTGATTGGTTCATACCTGGTTTTGAAGGTTGAAATGTTTTACAATCTAATTCTTATTATGTTCATTACTCCTTGCATATACATATTATGGCTGTTATTATATATATAAACATAAGAACCATATTACTAGAAAAGAAGCACTGATAAGTGACAAAGATACAAAGCAAAGGCAGGGAAAGAAGAAACACAATCAAAATAAACTCAATATGTTAACCAATAGCATTGGCACATCTTGAACTTTCTTTGCAAACTACATGGCAGAATCAAAACATAGTGCCAATAATGAACATTCCTATGCATAAATAAACATAGAAAAGTAAATAAAACAAACTATAGCACACTTAAAGTTAATTTACTACACTAGTTATAAAATAGTATCACACATTTGTATACTATGTAAAATTTTTGAAAAAAAAAAAATTACAGTTTTGAACATTCACAAGACATACCAAATAGGAACACTTGAAAAACATATAAGAATGAAGAATTTGCCACTTATGGCAAGAGTTAGCCACTGGACAATTATTTGTGATGACAATTGCAGGTGTTGACCTTTGTAATGCAATCTCGTAGATAACTATCAAAGGTAATTGAAGCTAATAGAGTCAAAGGAAAGATAAACAAAAATAACATAAACAAAGGACTATTGCTAAGTCCTGTAGCTCTGTAGAAAGATTGCTCCTGTCAATCAATTCTCAATCTCTTCAAATTGATAGGCTATATATAACGTAACAATTTGGAGCTAGCCACAAAGTAAACTTGCAAATGAACATAACCACAATATGATTTCCATAACTTTCATAAAGAAAAGCTATAATAATGTGAGGTATATCTCTCCATTCATAGTATTAAATTGTTAATCTAAGTTTATGAAACTGATAAAAAACAAACAAAACCCTCACAGTAGCACATAAACCACTAAGTGAAATAACTGCCTATTATATGCTAAAAACCTTTCATTACAAACTGATAACAAAAACAAAAAAACCCCTATGTTCTAGCTTGTGTTGATCAAGGTTGAGATGGTTGTGGTAGGGTAGCCAATAGCCTACCAAATCTTCTCCTGGTGCTTGGAGTTGCTCCAATGAATGTTTCTCTATTAACAGAAATTGCACCCCTAGATGTCATTGTTGGAGGTTGTAGTCCATTCAGTGGTGTGACTCCTACCCCATATGTCCAAGGCCTAGGTCCCTACAAGTAGACATCATAATAAAGAGGGTCATATAGTGAAATACACATATTATAGGAAAACAAAAAAATAACATATATTACTTAGAATTAGATCTAACCTGAGATGCTTGTGGTAGGCCACTACAGACAAGATCCTCTTGGTCTTTTACCAAGTCACTGCCAAGTAGAGCAGCTATTTGCTCATCAGTGACTCCAATGCCATTTGTTGCTTGTGAAAATGCCTTGTTCTTCTTCTTCTTCTTCTTCTTCTTCTTTTTACTTGATTCTGATGGGGCCCCTTTGCAGGTCCTTGCATTATGGCCAATATTGCCACACTTGCTACACTCAGTTTCCTTGTACTTTCTTTTAATCCTATATAGGTTTTCAATTGCTTCTTCAGGAGCTTTTTTTCTTTGCCTTTTTGGTCTGCCAGGTGGCCTCTTAATTGGTGGTAGTTGGATAGTATCGAAACTTGACTTAGCCTAATACTCCTCACTTGGCACAGCTTGAATATAGTTTTCATACGTCAACTCCCACTTTGCCTTTGACAAGCTGTGGTGAACAAAATCTTCTGCCTTCAAGTTTTTAAATCCACTAGCAACACAAGCATGCATACAAGGCACATCACACAACTACCATACTCTACATGTGCAAGTTTGTTGATCCAAGTCAACACACACTTTGGTTGGCAAGCAAGTAACCTCAAACTTACTACTATTCGGGTCTCCAATCCATTCAGGAGTCCATTTAAAACTATCCTTTTTAGCAAGTTCTAATTTCTACAATATAAATCAAATCCAATATTAGGTTAGCATTAATGGAAACATAGAGAACAAATAATGTACTACACAAAACATACCTTTTGTGCATGAAGGGTAATAGTTCTAGTATATCCAACCTGAAGTCGTCTTTCCTTGTTCATCTTTCTCATTATATAGCATCTAATTTCCTCCATCATTGAGATAGCAAGCAATCCCCTATATTTAGCTATCTTGGCATTGAATTGCTTACACATGTTATTTGTCATGTTATGATTTTTGGTGTAAGTATTGTACCCTAACCTTGACCAACGGGATGGCTGAAATCTAGCCATTCCCATGCCTTGATATCAACCTTCTTCATTTCCTCCATGTTCCTATAAAATTCCATGGAAGCAGTGGATTTTGCACATGCCCAGAGTAAGTTTCTAAGATTCATCCCCTTCCATTGCTTGATAAAATTGGTAAACACATGCCTTGCACAAAATCTGTGTGGAACACCATGCATTAAGGCTTCCATAGCAAGCAACAACCCCTGGACTCATAAAACAATAGCACAAAAATCAGATAATTTATAGTATTATTCCTAAAGGGAAACAAACATAAAAATTGAAGAAGGTTCTTACTTTTTACTAGTCTGACACAAATTGATAACCATGCTCTTTAGGGCAACCAATATCTTCAATAAGTAAATTCAAAAACCAAGACCATGACTCTACACAAAACATACAAATTCAGAAATAGCTACAACAAAACTTATTACAAATTTACCATATCAAAATCAGTAAAATTAAAAATTTTAATGGGAAAGAACCATACCTCTACACTCCGTATCAACAATGGCATAAGCAATGGGAAAGAATGCATTGTTGCCATCTTGAGTCATAGCAACTAGTAGCTAACGTCCATAATACCCTTTCAAGAAGCATCCATCTAAACCTAATAAGGGCCTACAACTAGTCATGAACCCCTTATCGCATGCATCCAAACAAATATACAACCTTTTAAATGTGGGTAGAACATCCAATGTTGGCCTTTCCATATCAATCAAAATAGTTGATCCAATGTTGGACCTTCTTAATTCCCCACAATAATCCCACTATTTAGCATATTGCTCAATTTCTGAACCCATCACAATTTTTCTCGCTTCCTTCATTGCTCTAAAAATTGTTGCATTAGGAATATGGACATTGTACTTATGTTTCATATGGTGAAATGCTCCCTCACTTGTCAAGTTAGGTTTTTCTCTAATTTCTTGCACTAACTTATCAGCAACCCATTTTTTTATGCTTGTTTGTTCTTAAATGAGCGACTGCATGTGTGGACATCAACAAATTCAACAACTTCGAATGTTTTTGAAGCATTATGAAGCAAGCATGTTATTGCCCATGGGCACCCATCTTTGCAAACTGCCACAGCCCAAATGCTATCATTTTTTTCCACTTAACCTCTCTTCCCCAGTGAATATTATAGTCCTTCACAGCCATCTTAAATTTAAAAAGTGAATTGAATTTCATTCCTTTTTTGATCATTACATGACCAAATGGAGCCCCTGGGACAAACTGGGGAAATGCATCTCCCTCTTCCTCATCCTCCTCACTATGCACTAAATGTAAGTCATCAGTGTCAGATCCATCCTCATCACTTTCACACTGTGCTACAACCTCCGCTTCACACTTTTCTTCCTCTATCAACCTCTCCTTAAACCTACACTTAGTATTCCTGAGATAGTTCTTCTTGATTTGTGAATCTAAAGGGATATTTGTGGGGTCAGACTTAATGGGAATATCAACTAATGGAAGTTCATTTTGAGTGAATGTGACAAAATTAGGTTCAATTTGAGAAAGTGGGGCAGAAATAGGTCCATTTTGAGGTAGTGGGGTAGAAATAGTATCAGTCTTTTAAACTTATCTTCAACAGATTTCATCATATTCTCAAAGTGCATATCAATTTCAAATAAACCATCAGACTGATACTCAATTTCAATTTGATATTGCGAGCCAAGTTGACATATAAGGTCAGGTTCACATTCTACTGTATGTTGAATTTCAATTGTAGTTTCACACTGATGCAACCCAATCAAGTTATTTCTCGGCATTCTACAACAAGAACAAGAAAGGGAAAAAAATTATTGAAAAATATATACTTGTGATTACATTATACCAAGTACTAATTTATTACTAAATTTCACATCTATTTCAAAGGGGTCCTCCTTTTTCATGCATCCTATTACTATATTCCACCACTCATCAATTCGAAATTTAAGAAAGAAATAAAAAAAAAAACTTAATTTTTTTAGTTTCTGTGCTACCTAACAAAATACATGGGATCCAAATGTAGAATAGACAAAACATATAGGACCACATGCATATAATTGGAATAGAAAAATCCTTTCTATGTTGGTTTTTAATTAAATAAAATGAGAAGAATCTTACCTTTCTTCTATGTGAAACTTTATGAGAGTGGTCCTTTTCACAATCACGTGTTTATATATAAAGGGAGGAAACAAGCTTTGTTGGTCCCTTCACAATCCATGGTCGCAGCTGGTTAAGTGGGTCGGCGGAGGGGGTGGTTGTGGGTCGCCCAAGAAGGGTGGTTCGTGGTCACGAAGGACGGCAATTCGTGGTTGCGAAGGGTGGGTGGCTCGTGTTCGTCCGTGGGTGGGTGATGGCGGCCAAACGAACACTGATTGATGGTGGCTGAGCGAATTGGAGGAGGGGTGGTGAGGGAGAGGAAGGGGTAGCCTTCGAGTTCTTAGAAGAAAAGGCTCGATGACATTTTTTGGGGTGGGGAGTGTTTTTTTTTTTTTTTTTTCCTTTTCTATTTTTTATTTTTAAAATCTTGTTGATGTGTAGTTTGAAAAAAAAATTGTTAAACTTGACAGCGTTAGTAATATTTAACAGAAAAATTAAATTGATGTCAAATTTTAAAATTTCAGAACTAAATTGATGTCAAAAATTTTTTCAAGACTAAATTAATATCAAGTATAAAATCTCAGGACAAAAAAAGATATTTACTCTTTTTTGTTTTAAATTGATCATGTCAAATCAGGTACACCAGAAAGAATTTATCCAAAAGTTGCACAAACTGTAGTGTGGCTTGAGAATAGCTATCATTTCATAGTTCATCCCAAATCTCAGAGTAACTTCTGAATATTTTATGACGTGCAGGCCTCTTAACTCCTCGATGAGTTAGTCATAAAAAAACAAATGAAACTGGAACTTCCAATCTTCAGTCCTGTAGCACATTGCTTGCTGCTTGATGAATGCCAGTAGCGTCTGTCCAAACAAGTGACGAGGAACCTGGTATGAAGCACATACATCAAGCGATTTTTGTGGATTGATTTAACATATTCTTTTTCTTCCTTCAGTTTCCAAGTCTTTTTCTCTTCGCTCTTATTCTCTGACTGGGTTTGTTGTGATATTTTACCTCCCTACACCACATGAAATTCACCTAGGTACGAGGCTTGAGTGGGACCATATGAACACGAGCATATTGATACGGGAAGTGTGCAAATTGTGTAGCCTTGTATCTAAGCACTAGTCACTGATTCTGATGACAAGTAGCTTATACATTTGATGCGGACCCCAATGCTTTCTAATTGCCTGTAATAGGAAAACTGCTGCGGTGCTGCCCTTTTGATTCACAGACTGCTTTACTACTTTCCTCCAGTTTCAGATGACCTCGACAGGCATATTCTGCCTAGTCTTGCAAGCGCATATACAGTGTATTGTGATTTATGTTAATCTTTTGAGATTTTTCCAGTTACATTTTTGGTGATAAATCAATTGTACAAGATGCTGGGCTCAACGGGTTAAAGGATGTAGAAGCTTTGCCTCCCCCTCCTCCAGAAGTTAAAGATAGTATCCCATTGCGAAAATACAAAGGGGATGTCAGTTACTTCATCTGTACAAGACCTGGAAGAGGTTTTGCTTTCCCATGAAAGTCAGGCTATTCTCAACTGTGAAAATGGGCTCCCAAAGTAAGTGTATGGGAAGTAGGCTTAACAATTGGCTTTATTAGCCTGAAATATTTTGACTAGATGATCCTTTCAAGGGAGCCTGTTGTGCTTGTGCACATGGCATGATTAGTTGTCCTTTCCAAAGTTGCAGTTTCTGTTGTTTTATTTATCCATAATTCTTGTTTTATGATCTAGTTAGGCTCTTGAAATATGTCTTGTTCCATTTATATAAGCACCTTCAATTCACTTGAGCTTGTAAGTTAAGTTCGTTAGATTTTTGTGCGACAAATTTCTCTGCTTTTTGATGTGGAGTTCCTATTGCCTTTTTTCGTACTTGGCTGGATATTGGTGGATCAATTTGGAATTTTATTTTTTATTTTTTTGATTTCTTTTTTGAAAAAAACTTAAATCAAATTCTTTATATCTATTCCATTAAATTCTAAAATCAAATAATGATAATTTCACATTTTTCTTAAAAAAAAAGTATGCTTTTAAATTTTAACTTACTCATTCCAAAAAAAATATTCACAAATTATTATTTAATTTAAAAATTAGTTAAAATAGATATAAAAAATTTAATACAAATTGTGTTCTTCTCTTTTATGGTTATGTGCGGCAGGCTAGAGTTTATAGCATGCCTTTGGTTTTTCTTTTCTTTTTTTCGGTTTAGTTTACCGCACATCTCAAAAAGAATTTTTGTTGATCAACGGATGAAACAGTGGAGCACTTGGAAGTTCAAGCGCTCAATAGCAATCCTTTTTCCCTTTGTGGCCTTGAATTCAATTTGAACTGTGCAGTATACTATGCTGTTTCGCAAATTTTCAAAATACTAGATGGGACCGGGAAACAAATTTTAAATTACTATTAATTTAAAGTTATTTAATATTTTATTTTATAAGATATTAAATTAGTTTTTATAATTTTAGGTTTGGATATATGTACACATATATCCAAACCTAAAATTATAAAAACTAATTTAATATCTTATAAAATAAAATATTAAATAACTTTAAATTAATAGTAATTTAAAACAAATATATATATATATATATATATATGTTATCAATTAATGGAGAATAAAAAATATATGAGTAAATTACTCAATAAAACAATAAATTAGTTGAAAATGATATAAAATATAAAGATAAAAAAATTTTGAAACTAATTAAATTAAGATTTAGATATTGTCTTTATTAGGTTAAATTTATCATAAATATATTGGTCATAAATTGGATAATAACTACTACACTATTTTAAATGAGAAATGTTAGGGAGATGTATTTCTGCAACTCACTTTGTGACGCATACGCATGCTTATGTAAGTGGATCGGAGGAATAAAACGCAAAAGGACAAAAACCGTATAAACATAACATATACGAGATAAAATGCTGAGGTGGTAAATAAATGAAAAGTAAAGTAAAAAATTTGAAAGGAGCTTAAACGATCACGCCAAACCCTCACTTCAAACCCTTCACGTCCATGACAAACTCCCCCACCCCTTCTGCCACCACCCCCACATTCGTCCACCCCCCTCCCCCCGACACGCTCGTGCACCCCTTCCCCCTACCTCAAGCACCCAACCAGCAGCGCCCTGCTCAGAAATTACTTCCCCTTCTACAACGAGAGAATTTCTTTATCATATAGTGGCTACTTATCCCATGCCAACATTATTCTTATCTCATCACCCATTCGTCTGTGTCAAGTACAATCACAAAACCCACTGTCATTCTCTTAATATATAACTCATTGTCTGTGTCGAACTCTAAATTGGCTTTTGAATCTAAAGTTTATTTTGCTAGGGCATTTGTAAAAGAAGGTCTTGAATGTAACATCCCCAATTTTTGTCTAAGCTAATTAGTTCAGTGATCCTGGCTAATTAGAGAGGTGAACGATTAACTGAGAATTAATCGACTAATCTCGATGAGCAATAGCTTAGTGAATTGAGTCAAGTCAATAATTGAATCATAATGCACTAAATGGTTTAATTAAAACCTAATTATTCGAACCTCGTTAATTCGTAACTTAGAAATGTAATTAAGCTAATCCAATCTTATTAATTAAGTACAAGACAATTGTTCTACTTTACCAATTGAGATAGATTAATTCTAAACCCTAATTACATAATTCATAAGATCAATTCTTTAAAGAGGAAAAATGTCTTAAAGATGTAATTAACCGAAATCGGATAAAGAGCAATTTAAACTAATTGAATTAATTAACATTTAGATAATTGTAACAATTATAAAGATGTAGAAACTTCTTTTTAATTATGGTTTGAAAGTTTGGTCAAAGCAAGAGCCATATCCAACCATCCATTTACTTTCTCATCATACACCACAAGATCAAGAGTCCATATTAGTAGATCCCTTAAGTCATGACAAAAGTTGTACTCTTCTTCATCAAGATAATGACACTTGGTGTGATCCTAGCCATCCAAGCCAAATCCTAAGAGAGCTCATGCTTTTAACCACTTGACAAAAACACTACATAGTCTTTACCCAATTTCCAAGACTCAAAGGAAACACAACACCCTCTTTTGTCCCAAGGTTTTTCCACTCCCTAGCTTGTGCAAGAAGCAAAATCACATCACCCTTTCTCCCCCATTTTTGCGCCACCATCAGCCCATTCTCTCTCCCCCATTTTCATTTTCCATTCCTCTCACTAAAACACAAAACTCTCTCCTCTCTCCTCTCTCCAAGTCTCATACTCTCTTCTTCTTCCAAGCTTCATTGTGTTCTTCCAACCCTCATACTACTTCCTACTCATCTCCATTTACCATTCTCACAAGCCCTTCAAGGACCACCCTCTTTGGTTCTTGGAGAAACAAAACAAACACTCACCTAGCCCCCATATCAAGCTCAAGGAGAAAGGCCATCTCCAACCACTTCATTTTTCAAACTTCCAAGAGAAACACTTTGGGTAGTGATTCTAACTCTTCTTTCTCATGTATTTTTCAAGCTCTAGAATCTCCTAAGCTCTTTATAGCTAGGTGGTTTTAGGACTTGCTTCAAGGTCTCATGACCATTTCTTGCCTTATGAGTTTTCTTGTCTTGTTGAAAGTGTTGTTTTAAAGTGAGAATATGTGCCATGATGGATTTATGTATCTTGCTTGAGTTTGATTAAAAATACTGATTTGGTGACTAAAACTTCAAGTATGATGATGAGTTAAAGCATGAAAATGGTGATTTGAAGTGATATAACAAATTCTCCATAAGCTTGAAGTGAAAAACTTAAAAACTAGTAAATCTGGAATTCTGGCAGTCTGTAAAGCGTGCGGTATATTTATTGCTACAAAACTCAAAATGCAACGAAACTAATTTTCTTGAAAGTAGACTCAAAGATCTTTTCATACATATAAAATATGTGAGATTTGGCCTTAAAACAAGAGAGATATGATTTTTCAAAATTTGCTGTTCCTGGATGGGTTTCTGTCCAGGCAGTAGGTAATAAAACATGCATAACTCAAGTTATACATAACATTTTTGAGTGGGACCAAGTTTTTTAGAAAGCTAAGACATAGAGGAACACTCCCATAAAACAGTTTTGTCAGATTCCATGTGAGGAACTCCCAGTGAAGTGGACAAGCCACTGACCTGAGATGAACTTTCAATCCTGAATAGTCAGAATAAAATATGCATAACTCAAGCTAGAAAATGAATTTTTAAGTGGGGTTTATTTTGTTTAAAAATAGACTCAGAGAAGTATATGCACACAAAAATTCGAAATAAAAGAGTAAAAGATGAAATTATGGTGAATTTTCAAAGTTACTGCCCCACTATGAAAGTAAAACTGGTTAGGGTAAAAGTTAAAGAATAAGGAGAAATAAGCTTTAAGACATTAATACCCTTACATTAAGCATTAGAGAACCCTCATAATTCAACTTAAAAAGTATCAAAATCGACATTAGACAAAATTGGCATTATACCCAATAAAAGAAGTTTACACAAGAGACAACCTCAATTAAAAGCTTGCACCCAATTTATTAAGCAAAGCTCATAAAATGTTGCTTGAGAATATGCCTATATTTATGTGCAAGCATGATGTTATGATGATGATCATGATGACGATGGTATGATGATGTTATGATGATGATATGATGATGATGATATGATAATGATGATATGATATGATGCTTGATGATACTATGATATTGGTTTTTCTGTTTGGCAAAATTTTGGGAAGCTTCGGTCTATCCGTTATGCTGCCGAAATTTTGTAAGAATTATGGACATAGAAATATTTTGCATCATAATGCTTAAATAAGAAGAAGTTTAATTCAAGTAAGTGATCCTTCAAAAGGGAAGGTAACCTAATTTAAGTTTCCCCTCACCCACGACTCACATGAGGCATGGCATGACCCAGCTATTGTAAGTACCGAAATTCTATGGTGGCGACGGCCACGGTATGAGCTCATTACCACTTATGTTTAGTGGGTGAAAAGATAAAGTCAAGTTAAGAAAAGAAAAGGGACTTCGGTCCAAAACCCTAAAAAGGGAAGAAGTTAAGAGAATCTTCTAGCTTGGACATGCATGTTTTATACAATTACACTTGTGCTTCTGGTTATTATGATACAAATGATTAGAAGGTATGTTAAAAATTGAATCCGCTTCGGATACTCATGTTTTCGAAAAATCTAAGAATTGAATTTGATGTATGCTCACTGTTTTTATTTATAAAATCGAAGTGGCTGGGACGATGACGATGACACTTACGTGTTAGGGTCGAGTCCTACTGAGAAATCTTATTTCTCACCCTAGTTGTTTTTCCGTCTCATCACCAGATACTCATGGCTCACCCCGTGGAGTGGAGCATGGACCCTCCCCACCATGAGTGGGCGTACGATGGGGATACTCACGCTATTGTGGCCACGACCACCACAATAGTCCGCATATATTTTTATGTGGGTCAAATTTTTGAGGAAGAGGAGCCAGAAAACCCGCCAGCCCCAGTAGACGTCTCTTCAGCTCTCCTTGGACAACCCCTAGGTCCTTGGGATTTTCCGCCCGAGCCATTACCCGACATCGAGATGGAGCCAATGTCGCCGGGTTTGCCCACAGCCGAGTTCGCACCCCCGCCGGAGATCCTTGTGATAGAGGTGAGCTCGACGGCCACTCCTAGGGCCGCTTCGCCGCCGCTCCCCGAGTATCACCCTGCCAAGTTCAAGGAGGACCTCTCCAAGGCACGTTCTTCTATGGCCAGCCATACCCCAGGTCGTCGTTTCCGTCGCGTCGAGGTGATCAGTAGGCACCCTCGCATCATCCGCACTCGTCGTGTTCCCCAAGGCCGAGGAGCGAGGGGACCAGACACTCGAGAACCTGAGTCCATCCGATTGAAGGGCGCGGAAAGGACAGAGAAGTCAGCTTATGTCTACGTGGGCCTATTCCATTTATTACTCCTTATCCGTTGTATTTCATTTTGTATTGGACCTTGTCAGACTTATGTACCTTTGATTTTGGGGCCATGGCATGACCATGAGTTCCCTTTTTATGTATTTGTTGGATATTATAAGACTAATTATATTTATGTGATTGTAGTAGTAATTTGAATGCATGATATTTTGATTTATCCCTTGTTCCTTCAATTTATACTGAAATCTTTGTGATACGCTCGTTTATTGCTATCTTCTCGCGCAAGGCTTTACTTTCCAAAAGTGACGACGTATTTCAAAGAAAAAGAAAAATTTTACCGTATTTTCCGCGTAATTTAATTTCAAGTGAAGTTTAGTTTTCCACGAGCATAAGTAACAACTAATAAAACATCGTAATACGACTTAAGCGTAGTATGGGTTTATTAGGGTGTTACATTGAAACTATAATGAGTAGCAAGATTGAGTTTTGTTTTAGTGTTGTAGTATAGGTTTGTAGTGTAAGTGTATGCAGTTGTGCTCATATAAGTTTAGGCTTGCAATGTTAAGCAGGAAAAAAAACCATTAAAGAGTAGTAAAATCAGATCTTAAAGAGTTCATGGACGATGGTAAATTGTAAGAAAATGCTGGTAAGTTTGCATCATAATGCTGGTAAATACATTTAAAATGCTGGTAAGTTTCTGTGTTTGTCATGTATTGTCACACTAGAGAAAAGAAAGTTACCAACATATTGGCATATTTACCAGTATTTGTAAAGAATTTACTAACATCTAAAAAACACTTTAAAATATGATTTTGCGAAGAATACGATTATATTTTAAATTTTTATTCATTTAGGTGCTCATAATCTACAATTTTTACAAAATTTGACAAGAAGAAGAGAAAAAGAAAAATATAGAAATAGCAAAGTAGAGAAACTCACCAATGTTTTACTAAAACTTATCAGCGTCTTACTAAAACTTACCAGTGTTTTATTAAAACTTACCAGCGTCCCTTGTTGAAACTTACCAACATTATGGTAAAACTTACTAGCGCCCTAATGAAATTTAGTAGCGTTTTGCTGAAAGTTACCAGTGCCCTACTAAAACTTATCAGCATTTTGCTAAAACTTACTAACACCCCTGCTAAAACTTACCAGCGATTTGGTAAAACTTACTAGTGCCCTGGTGAAACATACCAGCGTTTGTAAAACATTTATCAGCATCTTAGAAACTCTTTAAAATGTGATTTTGCAAAGAATACTAATGTGATATTCCTTCAAGTTTCTTACTTCTTCAAAAAATGGCTTTATGGGGTGGATATACTTTTCACTCCTTAGAAATGCTTGGCAAATGAGTACTATAGTGTATTAATTTTGCATTTAAAGACAAAACTAGTTTAAAAAGTGTTTCATTTCTGCATAGGTTAAGAGATAAATGAGTACTTCATAGTATATTGGGGAGATATTGATTAGCTTTAGAATACTCTACACAAGCATGGTACTGGAATTGAGTAAGGAATGTATATACTATGCCTGTTATTTTATTTTTCGTGCTAGCCTTTCACACAAAGAATCTGATCTATTCAAAGATATTAGTCTTAGCACCATAATAAGTGTGCTGTTGAATGAGTAGACTAAAACCCCCAAAACATAAATATTCATCTATTGTGTACAGCAATCCTTTGTTGAAATTGTGATGGACATAAGCACGGATACATGTTACAGTTCAAATATTCAATTAAACTTCGTTGGAAGGTGCACCCTTTTTGTACATTTAAAAACTGAGAAAGAGATAAAATATGATATGTTATCATCTATGGTGTACTTTGAAAGTACTGCAACCCAAATTTGATGTGATAAATTTTTATAAATCAAAATGCCACAGAGGAAAGCTACAAAACATAGTCGAGGACAAGGTATGTCATGCTATGATAACCAATTTTTTTCTCTTTTTTTTTTGTATAGTAAATGTTGGTAAGCGAGGATGATGATGCTGACCTATTTTCATCACTATATTGTTCATCATTTATTCAAAACTTTGATATTTTTGCAATTAACAAAATCACATGGAAAAGAACTCATTTCAGATTTTGAAATAGAGAAGGAAGTTGATGTTCCGAAAGTTGAGGACGATGAGAGTGGCTTATTTATGTAACAGTTGAATTTTATTAATCATGTTGCCCTTTTCTTTTGGTTTAGGGTTTAATTCTATGTGTAATTCTACTAATCTTGGTAGTTCTTCGGTTGACAATTTTTCAGGACACAAGAACAAGTAGCCTACGAAGAAACCAAGGAAGGTATGTGTCTGAGTAGCAACTAATTTGAATATGAGTAGTACATTGGAAATGAATCACTGAGTTAGCTGTGTGCTTCTGTTTCAGTGTGAATAAAAAGGTCCTAAAAGCAAATTTGAGCTTTAATTAACTATCTCATTATTGATCAGACTTTTGTTGTTCTCTTTCATCCATAGTAATATTTAAGGACTGATGTATTGTTTGCAATGTTTGTGAAATGTAGATTGTGTTCCTCACTCGATGCTCGCCCAGTCAATTGCATGGGTTGCATGCAAAGTTGATAGAAGAGCAAGCTAACGTTGTCGTTGATATGGGTTTTAGAGGATTGTTGCACCTTAGATGCCATTCCCTCAATCGTGTTTTATGCCTAGAGCTGGTGAAGTTTTTTGACTTGCGATAGCACATGATGTGGGTTAAAGAGCGCGCTATCCCCATAACCTACCATGATATGGGTATGGCCTTAGGCCCGCCAGATAAGGGTAATTTTTTTTCTACCAATTAAACCTCTATGCCTTTTTTTTTGGCCCTTTGGGTATTTATGGTGAATGTATTGCTATATGGATGAAATGATTGTTTTATTTTACTTGGCAATAGTTAAAATTTATGCATATGCCAATTCTAATACTTTAGATGTAATAGGGTTACCCGTTCCAAAGTTTGCCAATGACAATCAAAAATCGCTATTGACGAGGTTCAAAGGCATCAAATATAGTCAGCTAGAAGAGATGATTGCTGACGGGAATGCTGATGACCAGTTTAGACAAGCATATCTACTATATGCTTTGTCATGTTTCCTGTGCCCGACATCAGAGATGGCACCCAGTTCAAAGTGTTTGGGGGCCATTGTTGATGTGCAGAATTCGTGCAACTATAACTGGAGCAAATTCATCTTTTCTTGGCTTGTA
>JAVHNN010000087.1:0-50000 GCA_031439585.1 Pterocarpus macrocarpus
GTTTTATATTCAAATCAATTTGATTTCATATTTTTTAATAACATTTTTCTACTATGTATTTAGGAATTTAAAAATTTAATTATACTATACATATTAATAATAATTTAACCATAAAATTTATATTACTTATTAAATAATCCTATGAGTGACCCAAGTTAAAAGACCTATGGGGTGTGTGTTAAATTAGAGAAACTAAATATGCAGGTACAATAGGGCTAGAATTTAGATAAATTTTATTTGGTAACTAATTAATTGTCTAAAAAATAAATTTTATCTAAATTAATTTTGGCCAAAAACCGCCTCTTAAAAAACAAAGTTTAGATTGGTTTTATCTTTTCTTCTTAATTGATTGTATTTTTGTTTTTCTTTACCTTTTCTATATTCTCAACACACATTTTTATCTCTTCTTCTTTTCATTTTTTTTTTCTCTCACCTTTATGGATTATCTCCATGACATTTTTTTTTTTTTGCAAATTTCTTGATAATAGAACTCAACCTATATTCTTTCATCACTCACTTACTTCTTAGCCATTTGTGTGGGAATAGAAGTTGTTTTCAAACCTCGAATCTTGGAGTCTTGAAAAAAATAATCACTTTATTAGACTTTCACCATATGAATTGTTTCAAACAATAACCTTATCGTTTGAGTTTAACGAGTGGGCAAGTGAAAAAGAATAATATAGGTTAAAACTAATTTCTAAATTAGTTTTGAGCCAAATAGAATATAATAAAAATTGGTTCATTTTTAAACAGATTAACATAATTGATTAGCAGAGCTTTATTTTTTTAAAAAAGTTATTTTACATGTGGATAGATTATCTAAAAAGTATTTTTAATTATTAAAAGTACTTATAAGTCTGTTTATATACAAAAAAATAATTTTTTTTAGCCAAATTACTTAAAGAAAATACATTTAAAAAGAAGAAAGAGAACTAATATTTAGTAAGGGATAAGAAAAAAATTAATATATATTATAATCTTGAATAAAAGTAAAAAATATTTTTAGAAGATAATTTTATAAAATACCATTTTTGCTTTTTTTTTTTTTAAAGAAAATAGATGTTCTTAACTTTTAAAAAAGTGACAAATTTATCTTTTTTTTTTAATTAGAAGCATCTTTTTTAAAAAATTATATTCAAATAAGTTTAGAAATTTATAAAAGCACTTTTTAAAAATAATAATAAATATTTTTTTCGTAAAAAAATCAATTTAAACGAGCTCTAAAGTAGGACAAAAGAATTTTTTCGATGTAACGAGTCTTGTTAATTAACTATTTAGAAAGGGAAAGTATTACACGAAGTAAAATTTTTAATGTTTTAAATGTTTCTAAAATTTTACTTTCCATTTAATATGTTTTTAAAGGCACTATTTTTTATGTAAAGAAAAAAAAGGAACTCAATTTTTTATGATTCGAAAAAGCAGCACCTTGGCTACAATTTCCTATTGCAGACTTTGTATGAAGCACGATTGGCTCCAAACGATAGGCTAGTGCACTTCCTAAGCTTTTGAATATCGGCACCTTCTTTGTAATTTCCTATCAAAGACTGTAGACTGAGTTTGTATGACACATAGAATCGGCCCCGGTACCAGATGGGCTAGTCCACTTTCTAAGCTATTGACGCCATTGTTGAGTCGAGTCCCGTATGCCACGGCGAGAATAAGAGTCAATGAAAACTTGAAAAGTCGAGAAAAACAAGCATGCCTTGACTCTGAAATGCCCTGATTTGGCAAAACCAGAAAAATCGAACACATGAAAACATGAGGTCTACACTTCCACCCCCTTGCAGGGGTTAGAAAAACGACTGTGTACATATCTAAATCTAATAATTTTGCTTCAATAGACAATAGTCAAAGATCGTGGTGACTAAATGGTACAATTGTTTTTGAGAAAATTATACTCTATTCTTACTGTAGGACTCTCTCATTTGGAGTAAAAGTAGATTAGACAAGGCTACGCTTTAGTTAAAAGGGTTTGGCATGTATTTCAAATATATAATCTAAATTTAGGTTTATTATTTGACATAAGTTTTTGTTTTAATGACTAGCATGACCTTTTTGAAAGTCTGATCTAATTTGAAAACATATTTAAAGACCTATTTGATATTAAGAATTTAAAATAGATAAAAAAAATCTTCTCTTAATAGGCTAAAAATATATTCCTAAATTGATCAAAAAAATTTCTAAATATGCCAAAAAAATTATTTTTAAATAAAATACAATGTTTCTACTATCATTAAAGTTTTGAAAAAAAAAATATAATTTAATTCACATTATTTAAATAACAACAACCACAGCAATAATAATAATATAGTATAAATAAATTAGTCTATTGAACCTAATAGACTTTTTGCATAGTGTATAGCCTAGCACTTTTAGATAAAAAGATTTTTTGAAAAGTCTTGATCTTATTTATTTATTAAATAGGCTAGGCTTTGGTAGACTTAACGTAGGCTAGGTCAAATGTCTCTCACCTAGTTCCACTCCTATCTCATCTACTAACTAATTTAATTGAAATACACTATATTAATAATTATATATATATTAATTTTTTTAAGAAAATAAAAGATACTAATGTACTTTTATATTTTTTTAATTTTATTTGTTGAATCTTTAATTATTATTAAATTAAGAGAATAAATTATTAACAACAACGATAATTTGTGATGATTGTTTTAAAAAAAGGTAAGAATTATATTTCAACTTTTCACAATATTTTTAGAATGTAATATTTGTGATTATTAATTATTATATATGAATGTTAATAAAATATTTTTTGTATTAATTTATTGAAATGAAAATAAAATGTCAATTTTATATTAAATCTTATTTTTTCAAAAAAATAAAGTAAGGATCAACTAATATTAAAATATAGCGTCATTAATATTAGTATGTTATTTCTCAAGAATTTACAAAGACAGTTATAATAATGTTTAATGACGAATCATTAATGACGAAACAGAATATTTATATTTAATTTTAATAAAATATTGTTATTTATTATTAAATATTTAATTTACATTTTTATGTTTATAAATTATATATCAATTAACTTTTTTACTTTAAATAAATTAAAAATATTACTTGTTCTATCGAAGTTAAATAGAGATTTACACACTCAAGTTAAAAGAACAAACATAAAGTTGTAAATAATGATTTTTAATATCAATATTTCGATATCATAATAGTTTTAATTATTTTTATTACAAAATACTTTTTAATATTTTATATTGTTTTTTATTCTTTTCATTTTTACTTAATAAATAAAATTATATACAATACTATTAGTTATTTTTGCATGCAAAAATATTACATATTTTAAATAAAAAACTTCATAAATTCTTGATTAAAAACTCGGAATTTTCCATTTATATGTATGCACCTATAAAATAAAAAATTCACAAATTTCTATTAAAAAGGTTTAAAATGTTTGTTTGTTCAAATAATCAAACAATCTTATATATAATCAAAAAATATAATGTCAAATTAATAAAATTAATTAATTATTGAAAATGAAATAAAGACATTTTAGTAAATATATTTTATAATTAAGTATTAATTTTCAAATCTATAATCCTTATGTACATAACAAAAGTGACGAATAAAAAGGACCGAAAGTTGCAGATTTTATTACTTGTTCAATCGAAGTTAAATAGAGATTCACACACTGAAGTTAAAAGAATAAACATAAAGTTGTAAATAATTATTTTTAATATAAATATTTCGATATCATAATAACTTTAATTATTTTTATTTCAAAATAATTTTTAATATTTTATATTCTTTTCATTTTTATTTAATAAATAAAATTATATATAATACTATTACTTGATTTTTGTATACAAAAATATTACATATTTTAAATAAAATTTAATAATTTAAAAGAAAATAGTAATAAAGTTACATTATCTTTCTTTTTAAAACCTGGATATAAGTATTCTCATTTCTTTGTTAAATCATATTTCGTTATTCTTTCTTTTTTAATTAAATGAATAAAACTTCAAATGACTAAAATACTCACAATTAACTTATTTATAAAAAAAATTTATATGCCTTTTTTATGCAAAACAATGGAACGTAAAGGTAGAGGATGCTGCCTCCTCAAATTGAAAAAGAAGTTGGGGGATTTTGTAGTTGGAGATAATAAATCGAAGCAATTGGAGATAATAACAATGATACGATATGAAATTTCGTAGTGAATTCTACTGAGAATTTATAATTCTCACTTTACATATTTCCATGTTATCTCCAAATATCTCAGAGGAGCTAAGAAGTAAGCGTTCGGGATAAAGTTAGGAAAATTAAAGACGATCAAAGAGCACTCACATACTGCACTGTTAAAGTAATAAGAATAACTCTTGAAGATAGTACTATGACTTAAGCGTAGTACTATCTCTTGGAAGGATGTTACATTAGTGGTTTAGACAATAATGAGGATCCTCAACGGTTCCTGGATGAGGTGAAACGGATATATATAGCTTTAGGGTGTTCTTCTACTCGAATGGTTGAGAGGGCAGCTTTCTGCCTGTGAGATATGGCTAGACAGTGGTATAAGGGTGTGCTTCTTGCAAGGCTAGCAAGATCACCTCCTTTGGCATGGAATAAATTTACTCTTTTGTTCCTAGCTCATTTCTTGCCAACCAGTGTCCCAGATAGTAAGGCACCGGAGTTCAAGTTTCTCATGCAAATTGACTAGATGGCAGTGATGGATTATCATATCCAATTTAGAAGACTGCCTAGATATGCACCACACATGATTGTTACTAAGGAACTCCAAGTCAAGCGCTTTGTTGGGGGGCTTAAAGCCCTACATGTACAAGGTATTAGCAGGATGTGAGATGACATATGAGCATACATTGAATAGGGCCTTAGTGATTGACAAGGGAAGTAGAGATAGAAGTGGAACTTTTTGTGACTCGTGCAAGAGGCATTGGAAGAGATAATCTATGTGTGTGTATATATAATATATTTATTGAAGCACACTTGAAAAACAAAAACAAATCGATATTCTATAAATAACAATAATTAATAACAATGAATAATTTAATAAAATAGGAACAAATAATTTTAAAAAAATTAATATTACCGACGAAATTTCAGTCGATAATATATTGTCTAATCCAAATTTAAAAAATTCTTAATTATTTTTACCGATAAATTTTCGATAACTGATACTACAAAATCAGTTGCTAATTAAATTAATTTTGATGAAAAAATTGTCAAAATTTCCATATAATTATCGAAGGAAATTTCAAAAAAAAATTTCCATTAATAACATCGTCACTAATTACCGACTGATTAGAAAATGCATTAGTAATTCTTTCCAATGCTTGTATTTTCTATGAATTTTTTCCATCCCAAAATATGTCGGGTAAAATTATATCCGTCGGTAATTTTAAAAAATTCATTAATAATTCCATCAATATTTCCCATTTCTAGTAGTGATTATCAAGGATAAAATTGAAAAATTAACTATAAATATTTTATTGATATATGAGAATGATGGATATTATAAACCAAATTTTTTTGTCAAAATAACAAATAAAAAAATGGAAGAATTTTTTTTTTCTTTTACATTATTCTCACTACACCAAATCACTAGTTTTGCATGAAAGGAAATGAATAAATTTATCGGTGATTTTTTCGATTGACGTTTATTTTAAAATTATTCGAATTAGACTCACTAAAATGCTTAACCAATCTCATTTATTTAATTATCAAACTAGTCTAAATTTAAATTTAGATTGATCATATGAATGCATAATTCAAACTTCATAAATTCTTGATTAAAAACTCGGAATTGTCCATTTATATGTATGCACCTATAAAATAAAAAATTCACAAATTTATATTAAAAAGGTTTAAAATGTTTGTTTGTTCAAATAATCAAACAATCTTATATATAATCGAAAAATATAATGTCAAATTAATAAAATTAATTAATTATTGAAAATGAAATAAAGACATTTTAGTAAATATATTTTATAATTAAGTATTAATTTTCAAATCTATAATCCTTATGTACATAACAAAAGTGACGAATAAAAAGGACCGAAAGTTGCAGATTTTAATGATAAAACAGAATATTTATATTTAAATTTAATAAAAAAATATTTTTTTACTGTATAAATGTCATGTCATATTCATTTTCACGGCTTAAATATATGATCAGGATATAGAACATGAATGAGATTGAATCACCTTCATTTTTAACACAGTAAGCTATGTGATTGCTACCCAAGTTGAGGCTCTTCAGATCTTCAAACACTTGAAAATCAGAGTAATTCAGATACCAAGATTTGTGTCTGTGGCTGTTCGCAGCAGAAAGATCAAGTTTGGCCACTCGCCGTGTGGTGGAGTTGCACTCAACCCTCTCCCATTGGCAACAATCAGTGCCATCTAGCCAACGTAAAGGCGTGTCAAATTGGGCATTGAGAGCCAGAAGAGCTTCTCTCTCATTGTTCCAACACCCTTGACAGTACAACACTTCCACCAAAACCAAAATCAACAAAAACCCGCACAGAGTACTTTTCATTTTCGTTTTCATATGTTATAACAGAATGGAGTAGGGTTTATATAAGAATGCACCTACTGCGCATGTTTTAATTTGAAAAAAAAAAATGTTTTGAAAAAGTTTCAGAGAAACAGAGCCTAAATTTTCTAGGTCAATTGAATTTGGAACACAAAAAAAACAAAGGCCAAGCAAAATGCCGGAGACAAAAAAGTTTATCTGAGTTTAGTTGTCTGAGATAAACAAAACATAATTATTAATTTCTAAATAAATACATTGTATCATTTCATTTATTCAATAACTATCATAATTTCTATTAAAGACTTGTTTACATATTCCGTTTGTATTGTATCATAGTTTACCCGTGCTATGCACGGTTATTTATCATATTGAAAACTTGATGAAATATATTTTTGATAAATTTACTTTTTTATTATATATGTCATTTTGATTTCAAAAATTTTTATCATTTAAAATAAACATTTGTATATAAATTATGTCTCGTCTATTAAATAAGAAAATTGAACAATTGTTTCATATAAATATTGATTATTAAATTTTATATAAATAATTAAGATTAAATAAATAACCTTTTTAATCCTAATATTTTAAAGTTGACATTAATTTAATCCTAAAAAAAAATTTTTCACATTAATCTAGTCTTAATACTTTGAAAATCGACATCAATTTGATTGTAAAGAAATTGATATCAATAATTCTAACACTTTTTTTTTTATATCAATTTAGTTATAACATTTTGAATATTGAATTAATTTAGTCCTAATAAATTTTTCATAAAATCAAATCTTCTATCAAATTATCAGTATACTACTAAATTGATATCAAAATTTTGAAATATTTGGACTAAATTGGTGTCAAAAATTATTTTGAGACTAAATTAATGTTAATTTTAAAATATTAGGACTAAAAAGAATATTTACTTGTTTTTAATGATCATATAACCTACAAATAATTTTTAATCTTTGCTCCTCTCATCTTTAATATAAAACACCTCTACAAACAAACTATTAGATCTAAAACTTAATTAAAAAAAAATCCAATTCAATAAATTAAGTCTTAACACATAAGATTGTAAAATTTTTATAGATAGAGGTCGCCTATCCCTTTTTTTTTTTTATTTGTCCTCTTTCCTATTCCTTCATTCATATTTTAATAAGTATAACATCATACAATATTACCTATCATTCTTGTCAAAAAGCAACATTTTCAAATTACCTATAATATTAGTTATGGTAAATTTTTGTTGGAGAGACGGAAAAGGAGATAAAAAAGTAGAACGAAAGAATTGTTTTCTTTTTAATGAGTCCTGTTACTATATATTGAAGCCAGTGTCAAGTCACGTATGTCACGGCGAGAACAAGGGTTAATGAAAACTGAAAAGTCAAGAATCACGAGCATGCCTTGATTCTGAAATGCCGCGACTTGGCAAACACCAGAAAATCCAAACATGAAAACATGAGGCGTACAATTCCATCCCCTTGCCGGGGCTAGAAAGACGTCTGTGTACATATCTTAATCTAATAATTGTTGTTCTAATAGACAATAGTCAAAGATCGTCGCGACTAAATGGTGCAATTTTTTTTTTTTTTTGGAGTAAATTACACTCCATTCTTATTATAGGAGTATAGGACTCTCTCATCTATTTTTAAAATAATTATTTTTTATAAAAATAAAAATATATTACACTTTAATGTATTTCTGTATTTTTCAAATCCATGTTAAATTATGTCATATTATGTTTATCAACTTTTTTAATTGAAACAATCTTTATTAATACATACATACATACATACATACATATATATATATATATATATATTAATTTTTTAAGAAAATAAAGATATATGATTAATAATAATATAAAGATTTGATGTATTTTTATTTATTTTTTAATTTTATTTGTTAAATCTTTAATTATTATTAAATTAAGAGAACAAATTATTAACAATAATGATAATTTGTGATGATTGTTTAAAAAAAAAAGAGGTAAGAATTACATTATTTTCAATTTTTCACATTATTTTTAGAACGGAAATATTTGTGATTATTAATTATTATATATGAATGTTAATAAAACATTTTCTGTATTAACTTATTGAAATGAAAATAAAATGTCAATTTTATATTAAATCTTATTTTTTAAAACAAAATAAGGATCAAGTAATATTAAAAATATAATATAAAAAATATAGTGTCATTAATGTTAGTATGTCATTTCTCAAGAATTTACAAAGACAGTATTTTATAATAATGTTTAATAATGAATCATTAAAATAATGATAACAATGTTAAAGAATTGATAGTGGGTAATTTAGTACATTTATATGCATATTTTTTAATTAATAAATTTTAAAAAAAAAATTTGGAGAATATTCTTTTAATTAGTAATGTTAAATTACAACATAAAATATATATTTTAAAAATAGAGTAAAGTGCTATATAATACAGACATTTCTTAAGTAGATTGTGTAATTTATTTATTAATTTTTTTTAAAACCTTCGATTCATTCTATGAGCTTGGTAGAGAAATTTCCTAATAAAGCTCCTAAAAACTCCTTTAATGACACATAAAAAAGGAAGCGAAGATAGAGGGGAAAAAAAATGACAAATATCAATCCAAATTGAGCTATGTTATTTTTACCACATATTCTTAATTATATCAACTGAACAACCAACCACACAACCATTAGTTTCTTTTGGACTTCTTACTTACGGCAGGTGTGTAAAATTAGAAAACAAATTTTCTGTCCTACTTTCTATTCCCTTTCATGCATGTATATTCAATAAAAATTTGTCATGTATAATATTATCGGTACTTTAAAAAGTTAATTGTGGCAAAAATTATGAGTGATATTGTATAATATCGTAGTTGTCAAAATATGCACGATAGAAAAAGAGGAAGACAATAATAAAAAAAAAGAGACATATGATCTCTGTCCTATTATAACATGATCATATAATCTAAAGAATAAGGGTTTTTTTAAATAGTACCTTTAAAACACTCGTTGAAAACCTAAAAATAATATGTTTAATTGAAATGTAAGAATTTAAGTTTCTAATATATTGAATATATTGAAAATTTTTAAAAAAATTTACTCTTGATTTCTTATTGGCACTAATTAGAAAAATCCAAAAATTATTACTTGACTTAAAAACTTATCTGATAACTTCCTTTTTTTTTTTTTGGGGCCAATCGTATCTTTATTGGGGGTCTTTAGTGTCCAACAGATATACTTTATGATGCATAGTGTATGAAAATTACAGATACAATATTGGAGTATCTGCGTGAAATTATAAATGTTTCGATGATGATGATGATGATGATGATAATAATAATTTTTCATCTAGATATGATGTCATTTTTTAAAATCATTAGTTTTATATTCAAATCAATTTGATTTCATATTTTTTAATAACATTTTTCTACTATGTATTTAGGAATTTAAAAATTTAATTATATTATACATATTAATAATAATTTAACCATAAAATTTATATTAGTTATTAAATAATCTTATGAGTGGCCCAAGTTAAAAGACCTATGGGGTGTGTGTTAAATTAGAGAAACAAAATATGCAGGTATAATAGGGCTAGAATTTAGATAAATTTTATTTGGTAACTAATTAATTGTCTAAAAATTAATTTTTATCTAAAGTAATTTTGGCCAAAAACCGCCTCTTAAAAAACTAAGTTTAGATTGGTTTTATCTTTTCTTCTTAATTGATTGTATTTTTGCTTCTCTTTACCTTTTCTATATTCTCAACACACATTTTTATCTCTTCTTCTTTTAATTTTCTTTTTCTCTCACCATTATGGATTATCTCCATCACCTTTTTTTTTTTTTTTGCAAATTTCTTGATAATAGAACTCAACCTATATTCTTTCATCACTCACTTACTTCTTAGCCATTTGTGTGGGAATAGAAGTTGTTTTCTAACCTCGAGTCTTGGAGTCTTGAAAAAAAAATCACTTTATTAGACTTTCACCATATGAATTGTTTCAAACAATAACCTTATCGTTTGAGTTTAACGAGTGGGTAAGTTAAAAAGAATAATGTAGGTTAAAACTAATTTCTAAGTTAGTTTTGAGCCAAATAGAATATAATAAAAATTGGTTTATTTTTAAACAGATTAATATAATTGATTAGTAGAGTTTTATTTTTTTAAAAAATTTATTTTACATGTGGATAGATTATCTAAAAAATATTTTTAATTATTAAAAATACTTATAAGTCTGTTTATATATAAAAGAATAATTTTTTTTTGTAGCCAAATTACTTAAAGAAAATACATTTAAAAAAAAGAAAGAGAACTAATATTTAGTAAGGGATAAGAAATATATATATATATATATATATATATATATATATATATATATATATATATATATATATATATATATTATAATCTTGAATAAAAATAAAAAATATTTTTAGAAGATAATTTTGTAGAAAATCACTTTTGCTTTTATTTTTCTTTAGAAAGTAGATGTTCCTAACTTTTAAAAAAGTGACAAATTTATCTTTTTTTTTAATTATAAGCATCTTTTTTAAAAAATTATATTCAAATAACTTTAAAAATTTATAAAAACACTTTTTAAAAATAATAATAAGTGTTTTTTATTAAAAAAAAAATCAATTTAAACAAGCTCTAGAGTAGGACAAAAGAATTGTTTTCGATGCAACGAGTCTTGTTAATTAACTATTTAAAAAGGAAAACTATTACACGAAGTAAAATTTTTAATGTTTTAAATGTTTCTAAAATTTTACTTTCCATTTAATATGTTTTTAAAGACACTATTTTTTATGTAAAGAAAAAAAAAAGGGCACTCAATTTTTTATGATTCGAAAAAGCAGCACCTTGGCTATAATTTCCTATTGCAGACTTTGTATGAAGTACGATTGGCTCCAAACGATAGGCTAGTGCACTTCCTAAGCTTTTGAATAGCGGCACCTTCTTTGTAATTTCCTATCAAAGACTGTAGACTGAGTTTGTATGACACATAGAATCGGCCCCGGTACCAGATGGGCTAGTCCACTTTCTAAGCTATTGACTACATTGTCGAGTCGAGTCCCGTATGCCACGGCGAGAATAAGAGTCAATGAAAACTTGAAAAGTCGAGAAAAACAAGCATGCCTTGACTCTGAAATGCCCTGATTTGGCAAAACTAGGAAAATCGAGCACATGAAAACATGAGGTCTACACTTCCACCCCCTTGCAGGGGTTAGAAAAACGTCTGTGTACATATCTATATCTAATAATTTTGTTTCAATAGACAATAGTCAAAGATCGTTGTGACTAAATGGTACAATTGTTTTTAAGAAAATTACATTCTATTCTTACTGTAGGACTCTCTCATCTGTAGTGAAAGTAGATTAGGCAAGGCTACTCATTAGTTTAAAAAGGTTTGGCTTGTATTTTAAATATATAATCTAAATTTGGGTTTATTATCTGATATAAGTTTTTGTTTTAATACCTAGCATGATCTTTTTGAAAATTTGATCAAATTTGAAAACCTATTTAAAGACTTACTTGATAATAAAAATTTAAAATAGATCAAAATATCTTCTTTTAATAGGCTAAAAATATATTCCTAAATTGATCAAAAAATTTTCTAAATATTCCAAAAAATTTATTTTTAAATAAAATACAATGTTTCTATTATCATTAAAGTTTTGAAAAAAAAATTAATATAATTTAATTCACATTATTTAAATAACAATAACAACAACAATAATAATGATATAGTATAAATAAATCAATCTATTAAATCTAATAAAACTTTTTGCATAGTGTACAACCTAGCAATTATAGATAAAATTTTTTTTTGAGAAGTCTTCATCTTATTTATTTATTAAATGGGCTGGGCTTTGGTAGACTTAATATAGGCTAGATCAAATGTCTCTGACCTATTTTCACTCTTGTCTCATCTACAAACTTTTTTAATAGAAATACACTATATTAATAATTATATATGTTAATTTTTTTAAGAAAATAAAAGATATATGATTAATAAAAATATAAAGATATTGATGTACTTTTATATTTTTTTAATTTTATTTGTTGAATCTTTAATTATTATTAAATTAAGAGAATAAATTATTAACAACAACGATAATTTGCGATGATTGTTTAAAAAAAAAGTAAGAATTATATTTCAACTTTTCACAATATTTTTAGAATGCAATATTTGTGATTATTAATTATTATATATGAATGTTAATAAAACATTTGTTTGTATTAATTTGTTGAAATGAAAATAAAATGTCAATTTTATATTAAATCTTATTTTTTCAAAAAAATAAAATAAGGATCAACTAATATTAAAATATAGTGTCATTAATATTAGTATGTTATTTCTCAAGAATTGACAAAGACAGTTATAATATGTTTAATGACGAATCATTAAAATAATAATAAAAATTTTAAATAAAACATTGATAGTGGGCAATTTAGTACATTTATATACATATTTTTAATTAATAAACTTTTAAAAAATTTTAGAGAATATTCTGTTAATTAATAATGTTAAATTATTAGATAAAATATATATTTTAAAAATAGAGTAAAATGCTATATAATACGGACATTTCTTAAGAAGAGTGTGTAATTTATGTATTTCTAACCTTCGATTCATTCTATGAGCTTGCCGGAGAAATTTCCGATTAAAGGTCCTAAAAAATCCTTTAATGAGACATAAAAAAGGAAGTGAAGATAGGAAAAAAAAATTAAGATGACAAATATCAATCCAAATTGATCTATGTTATTCTTCCCATGTGTTCTTAATTATATCAACTGAACAAGCAATAGCACAACCGTCAGTTTCATTTGGACTTCTTACTTATGGCAGGCATATAAAATTAGAAAACAAATTTTCTGTCCAACTTTCTATCCGCTTTCATGCATGTATACTCAATAAAAATTTGTCATGTGTAATATTACAAGTACTCTAAAAAAGTTAATTTTGACAAAAATTATGAGTGATATTGTATAATATCATAATTGTCATTAACGAGTGAAAGAAAAGTAGGAAGATCTTCTTGCCGTCCGTCCAGCGTGGTGGTGGTGAGTCACAAGTAGATGGTACTACAAGAGGTAGGTGGGGACAGAACGGCTAGAACAATAAATGAGTGTCTTGGGATAGCTTAATTGCGGCTAGCTCAATGCACGCGGAGTGTGGAGCTCAAGACAAAGAGACGTCTGCTCCTCCTATTGATATTGATGTGACCATTGAGGCCTGTGATAATAGCCCTATGAGATGCATATCTGATGATAGAAGCACAAATGAGGTCATTGCAGAATTGGGCTTGGTAGAGCATGATGATTCTCCTCATTTTACTCCTGGTTTTGGGCTGTGAAATTCACCACAAGCTGCGAAATGCCCAGTGGACTTGGAGACTGCTCCCGGCTCGTGTGTCTTAGGCCAAGATATAATCAAAATCTATAATAACCATCTGACCCAGACTACTAATTGCGATGAGGACAAAATTTTGGTTGAGGCATCTGAAGCCTTTAGGATTAAGAGAAATTCTTATATGGTCCGGGAGCACTATATAGTTGTGTTCCCAACCAATCATGTAAGTGTATTTTTATGAGATTATGTATTAGTGGTAGATCCCATATAAAATATACTTATATGATTGATTCCGAAGTACAATCATGTGATGCTCCCGGACCATGTAAGTATTTCTCTAGGATTAAAGCTCCTTCTCGGATGGTGAGCTCGAATCCGAAAAAGAGGTGCACGAAGAATTTCAACCGGAGGGGTTTAAAGTATAAGTCTAGGTTGGGAAAAGGTGGACATAGTGTGAAGGAATCTCAAGTTGAGAATTGTGTTGAGGATAATGAGGTGAATGATGAGGCCGAAGATAAGAAAGCTTGGGAGATAGCGAAGCAACTTGGGTTGTCAGCTGAGGATGAAGATGCAGTGTTTCAAGCATTAGCAAATGAATTTGATCATGGAAAGAGCAAATCCATGAAGCATAAAAGAAAGAAGCGTAAAGGAAAGGAGAAGAAGAATTGATCTTTCTCGTTGCGTTCTTGTTTGAGTTATGGATCCTACTATTTTTGAGTTTCTTTTTGAGTGATAGGTTGGTTTGTATTTGTTGCAACATTGCCTTTATTCTAGTTTTTGTGCTTGTATGCTTATTTTAGGCTCTAGCTTTGCTCCTTTCTCTCCAGAAAATTTGAGCCCTTTTCAACTATCAAAAAAAAAAAAAGTAGGAAGATTTAAAAAAAAAAAAAGACATATGATCTTTGTTCTATAATAACATGAGCATAGAACCTAAAGATTAACGGTCTTTCTAATTATTACCCGTAAGATACTTGTTAAAAAACCAAAAATAATTTTTTTAGTGAAATGTAAGATTTGTAATTTTCTAATATGCATTGAAAATTTTTTTAAAAAAAATTCACTCTTAATCTCGTAATGGCACCGATTAGAAAAATAACTTCTTCTTCTTCTTCTTTGGGGGTCTTTATTGTCTAACAAATGTTCAGTTTCAAACTCCGGTGGAAAAATAAAGTTCAACTTTGATTCTAGTGAGGCATGAGGTATTGAGGCTCTCTCTTCTCAGGAGCCCATTAGCATGGGGGTGTATTGATTCTGGATTAATGACATCCTTCCATGCATGCCCAAACATAGGTGGATCAGATGAATATTGTATTCTTTATGATGCATAGTGTGTGAAGATTACAAATACAACACTGGAGTATCTGTATGAAATTATAAAAGTTTCGATGATAATAATAATAATGATAATAATAATAATAATAATTTTACATCTAGATATGATGTCATTTTTTAAAATCATTAGTTTTATATTCAAATTAATTTGATTTCATATTTTTTACTAACATTTTTCTATTATGTACTAGGAATTTAAAAATTTAATTATATTATACATATTAATAATAATTTAATCATAAAATTTATATTACTTACTAAACAATACTATGCATGGCTCGAGTTAAAAGACCTACAGGGTGTGTGTTAAATTAGAGAAATTCGATATGTAGGTACAACAAGGCTAGGTTTTAGATAAGTTTTGTTTGGTAACTAACTAAATGTTTTAAAACTAATTTTTATCTAAATTAATTTTGGCCCAAAACTGCCCTTTAAAAAAATTAATTTTAAATTGATTTTATCTTTTCTTATTCATTGATTATATTTTTTCTTCCCTTTACCTTTTCTATATTCCAATACACATTTTTATCTCTTCTTCTTTCTATTTTCCTTTTCCTTCACCCTTATGAATTATCTCCATCACATTTCTCTTCTTTTTTATTTTTTGTTTTATTTACGAAGTTCTTGATAGTAGAACTCAACCTATAGTCTTAAGGTCTTTCTAACTTTTTATCATCATCGATCTAGCACTTTATATAATTTAATTTGAGAATCTGTCATTCCTACTCCCTTAAGTATCCATCAACCCATAAATCAAGCATCGAGCCATTTGGAAAATGTCAACAGGCTATCAATAATGATGAATCCACAAATAATCCTTCAACACTTAACAGCCTAGTGTTTTATCTCTTCTAACATTATCACTAAATCTTCATAACTATTGAAACATAAAGAAGTTTCTGCACCTTTACATTGAAACAAATGCTCCTACACAAGTATTTAAGGTGGCCATTATGCAACCTATCACCTAACCTTCTATTAAAATCAAATACCTCCTGAAACCCACACTAGCCTCACCAATAAATTCTTTTCTTACATAGAGTGGGTCAAAATTACATAGAATATTGGACAAGAATTTATGAGAAGTTGTTATACCTATATGCTTCTAAACATACTTCTTTACATGTATTTTACTTAAATATTACCTAGATTGTTATTTGAACCTTATATACATCTCAAATTCTTCATGAAATAAAGGTAAATAAGATTTTTCATACTCATATGAGCTAGCCAAAATAGAACAGATTTGATACCCAACGTCACCCAATAATGCACAACAAGAATCATGTATCTTGGTTTCAACTAATAGGTGGCACCATTGGTGTTGTCTTCCTACTTCACTAGCATTCTTTTCATTCATCAAATGGTCAATCTTTTGTGAATTTTCTACACAAAAACTAGTGATATAACAGTCCTAATCTCCAAGGATCTTAAGGCCTTTGACTCATCATTTCTATACCAAAAACTACTTATGATCATAGTCTACCTCTTGGCCAACATTAAAGCTTTCAATACATAGACCAAGTCTCATATTCTTTGATTCAACTCTTTAGACAACAAGCATCAAAAGTTGTATATCCCAATAGTTTATTCATAAATTTTTGTGAGTTGCTACAAATACAACCCCCCCTTTTTTTATAGTGAGTCCCTTAACCACCATTCTAAGTTTATCTCGTTAAGATTTACATTTGTTATCCAGAATTTTATATGTGGCTTCTTTTTTTTTAAAATGACAATCCTCAATTTCCGTCACCTAAATTTTAAGGAAATTGTCAAGATTAACAATAAGCCCTTAATGCACATTTGGCTAGTGCTTGGCACAACCCAAAACATCAAGAAATTTTTTATGCATATTCATAGAAATTAACCATTTTTTGCATATACATGTTAATGGTTGCAACCAACAACACAAGGAAACATCTGAGTCATATGCACATCCATATAAAGCTCAAATGATCATGGCCAAAACAGCAACTCATAATAATTTCCAATTTGCAAACATCATGATACTTTTAGGTACTAGTCCTTCGTAATTCAAGAGCACTATGCATACCTTGTAACTTAATCACCTTTATTAATAATTGGACTTTAAATATTAATTTTAAGTCCACTTATCTCTCATATGGTCCCAAGTACTCAAGTTGACTTAGCATGGTCAAAATCTTTGTAAGGATCCTTAACAGAGGCTAAGTTTCAAAGCCTAGGGCATGTCTAGTCACCTTAAGCTATAAGCACTAAAACCTGTGGTCCATCAACAAGATAATGGTATCAGTACAAGAAACAAAGATAGTTGCGATGCGTAATTACCGACGGTTATTGACAACCGCCACCAATTTTGATTTAAGTGGACAGCTACGGCGGTTTAATAAAACCGCCCCAAGAGAATGTTAAAGACGGCGGTTTTTGGGTGTTTAGAGACAGCTGTGTTAATTTCTCTTCACCTTTCATTTTGGCGCTTCCTCTCCTGCAAAGCCTCACTCTAAGCTTTTCTCTCAAATATTCTAGCAAATTGAAGAAAAAGAACCAAATCAAAAACCCCCTTCTGAAATCCATGAAATCCAAAACCTAAGCCCTTTCTCTCTCGCCTCTCACATGATGCACAATGCATAGACTGATTGCTATTGATCATACAACGTCGATGAGTAATGACGTAGCCACGAACGTGAGGTCGCGCGACCATGCGTGTGTGAATGAGCAACTCTGACCACTCCACAATACAAAAGCAGCATAGCAAAGAAATAATTTTCTTATCAAAATTGCCTCAGAGAATGCTTCATGGATCCTATTGACACTGCTCAAAAGCTTCCCTGTTTAGGTTTTTTTTTCTCTCTTCCTGTTGTTCACAATCCTATGCACAATAATAAGAAAAAAATGAACTCTTTCACTATCATAAATAATCACGTGTTCTTGTTTTTGATTTTGTATTTTTATTCTTTGGCCAGCAATTAAAAGGAAATCCAAAAATCCTTACTTGAAAATTTCGGTGACTAAAACTAAATTTGAATATATGTGACTGATAAATGCCTCATACTTATTATGGTTTCTACTTCATTTCTTTATCATTTCATTGTCATTGGAAATTTATTTCATGGCTCTGTCATGTTTTTGATATAAGTCGATTTGTTTTATATGTTTTTCTTCCTCAATTGGGTTATTGGGTGAATTGAAGATAATGGTTGAAAGTTGGAAACTTCACTGTGCTAGTGGTTATGGAACTTGGTTATTGTGATCAAATTCAATGCTTGTTGGACGTCAAAAGGTTGTTTCTTTATAGTTTGGGGTGTGGAAAAATACTGGACATTAGGAGCTTATTATCAATACTTCAGTGCTCTTCTTTATGTTTGTGTAGTTTGGTTTATGAGGGAAAGTTAGCAAAATCATCAATCTTGCGTTTGTTCTATTCTGTTTAGAAATTTATGATAGTCAATGCAAAATTTTCTGTTCTGTTTTCATTATCAAGTTCCAGTTTTTCTATTTAGTTCTCATGAAAACTGGCAAAAATATAGTACTTTGATGCTGTGATGTTAAGAAGTTGTGAACTTTAGTGCTTCCTTGATGCCATGGCATAAGAAAAGTAGGACCTTGAGGATTACAATTGTGCTAGAAAGGCTTTTGGAGGTTTCTAAGGGTAGAGAGTATAGATCATGCAGATTTTTCCAGGACATATAGGAAACTAAAATTCTGCACATGAAACTTTGAGGGGAAAAAAAAAAATTCTGCATAAGGTTGTTTAGGAAAATTCTGCACATGAAGCTTTGAGGCTTTGAGGAAAAAAAAAATTCTGCACAAGCTATTGTTAGAAACCAAAAGCAACCAAAAATTTGCACATACATCACCCATGATCATATCACTTGAATGCAGAAAATTTTTCTTACATGCTATGGTTCCTTTAGGCATATTATCTCATGACTATTTGTGTATAGGAACCTATATATATGGCAATTGTAGCTTTTGTGCTGTCAAATTGGAAAACAATTAATGTTAAGTCATTCTTCTAGTTCGGTAAACTTGTTGCCTATAGAGATTTAACATGCATAGTATAGATGTGCATGTTTAGATATATATATATATATATATATATATATATATATATATATATATATATATATATATATATATATATATATATATATAACATTTTAGTGTTTTAAAGTGCATGTTTAGTATCCACTGCGTTCAGTTTTGGTTGGATGCATATATATAGCACTGGTAATAAAGCAAGTTCATTATTGCACTAGTAATAAGTCCAATGTCTGCACAAAAGGGAGAGAATCTTTCTAGATCATCAAATTGATTGCTATGGTTGGAAAAGTGTATAGTATCATGTTCATTATCAAATGTCTAAATGCTTATCTTCAACTTTGTGTAGGGTCTCTATTTTCTAATATCAGCAATGTGCCACCACTCTATCTTGTCCCAAGAAAAACTAAAATAATAAGCAGACATTAAATTTGGTTGTGAGTAGCTATGAGGGGAATGGGTAGGATTTTAAAGAAGGGAGGACTTTTACTCTAAGTGGTATTACAACTTATTACTTATTAGTTCCAGTTTGTGCTATGTTTTGCTTGATTTCAACTATTTCTATGTGTCACTTTAAATGAATAGAATGGAATTGAGCTTACTAGTGATTTCAAAATCTCCTTGGTTCATCATCAGTGTAGTTGTTCTGCAACAAGTTGCTTACTTTTAATATGGTGTTCTTGCTTTGTGTAACATTTAGTCAAATTCCTTGTGAAATGCACATGCTGAGGTTTAATTATTATCTAATTACTTTCATTTCATGTTAACTGAGTGCCATGGTGCTCCTATTGAGAAAAAAGAAGTTGTTTGGGGAGATAATGAGTACAAAGGAAATTGATATTAAGTTATCTTTCTTAACAAGGAAGGGAGGTGGTTTTGCTATGCTTAACTACTAGAGGGACTATGCTACTGCTACTGCAATGGTTTAGGTGTATGCATCTCTATATAGATAGTGGATTATAGTGATCTAATTGCCTCTTGTGTCTATTTTTGTTTGATGCCTTGCGAAGAAAACTTAAAGCAACAGTTTTGGCCCATTTTGTTGTTCTTTTTTATTTTTCTTTTTGTGACGCATGCATATGATGAGGATTTTAGTTTTCCTTGTATGTCTTGTTTTCATTTAGGTTCCTTAGCAGGGGAAAACAACAAAGAAATAGAAGGATTGCTTAATTATCTAACTCATTTTTTATCTTTTTAATATTTATTTATATATCATGTTTTAGGAATGTAATTCATGATTTTAACTTTGTGATTATTCAATAGCACTAAAAGCTGATAGATTTGATGTTGGACCTTATTTGTATCATTAGTTCTATATTTATTGGGTCACACTTTGCTATTAGACATTAGAACGGTTGACAGTTTTGTTGAAGCCATAAAAGAAGTGATAAGAATATCTTTAAGAACTTAATAGAGTTGAAGCCCGATGCCACGACCAATTGCTAGTAAATCACTATAGAACCATACCCATATCTTATTGCTTCTTTTTTCTTCTAGAATTGCTTGCTTCGTATAGCCCCTAAATTTATGCTAGTGAGTTGAGTAACTGTATCAAACTATCCAAAAAAAAAAAAATTCCTTGGCCAAGGTTTATTTTTGCAAAGTTGTACTTTTTGATTCAGATATTAAATGTGACTTAGAGTGGACTTTCAAATGATTTTTCTCAAGTTCAGCTGGAAGTCCATGGAAAGCAATTATGTTTATCATTAACTAAAGTGTAGTTTCCCATTTTCTTTGGCATTGCAGGGCTTCTCATTGAATATAATAGTGTATGTGATGATCTCTGCCCCCAGAATGTTTAGTGCATGGTTCACTCAATGTGCTCCTGTTTCAGTAAGTCAACTACTGATGATAGATGACAACTAGATATTCATATATTAAGTTTAAACTTTCAGATGCATTGCCTGGATGAGTGTTGATCCATTAGACTACTTTATTCTCTCAAAACATCTATTTATTTGTAAATATGCTATATCGATTGTTGGTATTTCCCATTTAATTTATTTTGTTTGTATATATACCCTGGTTGTGAAATTGAAATTTGGCTTTCTAATTGTTGGTTGGTTTGGATCAAAGGATTAGTTGGAGGCAAGTCATTGCTTGAACCTGTCTCTTGAGGTATACAGTTAAACTTTCTTTATTCTCTCTTTTATTGTTCCTGCCATGTGTATTTACATGTTAAAAGAAATATGCTCTTTTAGTTATCAACTTATCATCTTCTACACTTCATCGTTGGGTTTGGGCAGTAATGCGCTGGTTTGAAACATTCCTCCTATTGTTTATTTTCAAGTACTGATTTATATATTGAACCAAAAAAGTACTTATGCGATGTATCAACTTTTGGATTATAATATTATGTTTAGCTTTTTAGTTTCCTTTTAATTTCATTGATGAGTGTATTTGTCTATACATTGTCTATTTTTTGTTTAAATGTTTGTTGGAAAAAATTATACTTGTGGTTTTCTAGAAAAAAAAAATTTACGTTTTGAATTTAATTGGATTATTGTACTAACCAATACAAAAGAAAAGTGGCATGTGTGTGCATTTAGATTTTAATTTTAAGAACATGCATACAAACCACTTAAGTTTTTGAGTTTAATGGATATATCTCTTTTTTTTTTTAAAAAAAAAAGAAAAGTAATTAACTTTCGTTTAATTCTGAAAAATCTCATATATACACAATCATTAAATCTGTTTGATTCTTATTATATGCAAAATCCTTAATGGGGTGTCTATCTCATATATTGATGAGTTTTGACTCTCCTTTTGTATTAATGGCTATTGGGGGGGTTAAAGAAGGGCATTTTGTATTAATGCCATTTTGAATTGGCTGCAATATACTGGTCGTTGGTTGTGGTAGATGGAATTTATCTAACATTGTTTATTATAGCATAGTGTCTTCATTTTGCTATTAGTATTGTATGGTAAAGTTGTGACTGAGTATGCACCCTTATTTCATTGTTTCATTTCATCTCCTTAGAAGTCATGATTGATTGGTGTTTGTTTGCTATTCAATTATGTGGTCATAAGTTATATAGCAAGTTTTAATTAGAGAGATATCTTAATTCTAGTATTTGGCTTTTAAAATTTGAAATAGATAAAGAAATTGATTCTGCTTAGCATTATGGCTTTGTGATAGCGACTCAAGAGTTACGTCAGAGATTAAAAATGTATACACTAGGAGAAACCATAGTGGCTATTACCATTCATTCAATTTTCCCTTACCTTGAGGTTCTCTTAATTGTGGTATGGTCCCTGTTATGAAGGATTAGTTCTTGCAGCTTTGTTTAATTTTGGTTTGGTCATTTTTTTTGTTCATGTTTTAAGTTTGTTCTTGGTTCCTCTTTGACAAGCTATTGGTAATTTTTTTATTCTTACTAAGTTGTTAACAGGTCCTTTTGTCTTTGCTATTATTCTTGTTTTTGCTTTTGGTTATTTTACTTATTCCTTCTAGTTCTTTGGTTTCATTTTAAAAGATTCTATTTTTTTGAATGTTTTTAGGCCTGTTAATACTTTTTTTTAATAAATCTTTCAACTAAATAGTCTAAAATTTTTGGGTAATAAGAATGTGAGAATGACGTCATCTACAGGATAGTGAAAAAAAAAATTAGCTACACATAACAGATACATGGTTTTATCCTCAAAATCGTTTCATGAATATCTTGTGTAGAAAAACATACATAAGCAAGAATGGCCACAATAGGAATGGGAGCTGTATTGGGATATTAGTCATTTTATTGGTCAGATATTGGGGTATTGGTTGATGAGTTGAAAGTGTAAAATGGTACAATTTCTTCAAATGAGCTTTTTTATGTCACAGCCTCCCTTACAATGTCAATGGCAACTTAACTTGAAATCTTTAATTAAGCTAGCTTTTGTAGCTTGTGAGTCAACAAACTAGGGGCCTGTTTAGGTATGCCTTAAATGAACTAATAGTGAGATAATGGGGTTAAGACATGCATTGCTTTGTGTAGTCACTTTATTTTTGGTGCTCTTGTTTGAAAAGTTTGGTCATTCTATTTACTATTTATTAAATCTTATGCCTAAAATTATATGAATAAAGCTTTGAGGCTCTTTTCGATTAATTAGACCCTTTTTTTTTTTTTAGTTTTTGATTAAAACCCATGCCTTTCAGTTCCTCTTTCCTATTGCTCTTCCTATTCAAATTCATTGCTTGATTCGCGACATCACTTAGTCTATCACGAAAAAGTAAGTGCTCCCTCTTTCTCATTATTATTGCAACTCAATTTTATTCATTCATTTGGTTTATTGAATGATGTGTTTCTTGTTGATTCCAATTTGCCTTTTGCATTTTAATTTTCATTTTTTACTAAGTGCCACATTCAGATTGATTGCTCCTTGCTAGATAGACCCCATAATAGTTAGATAGTAATGTAAACACCAAGGTAACTAGAGTAGTAAACTTCTCGACAATTATGATCCCTTTTCCCCCCTAAGTTAGTGATATATCTTGTTGGAGTATAATGCTATGATAATTTTGGTTATGTGTTTATACATGCTCAATGATTGAATGCTAGGTAATTAATATTGATTTTAAAAGCAATGCATATGTCTTTCTAATATATGCGCCTTAATATTTTTTGTTTTAAGAGTTATTAAATATTATTTATTGTTTAAATTCAACTTAAAGACTCTAATGCTATGGATAAATCATGGATCACAAAACCACAAAATTCTCTTGAGTATAAGCAAGGGGTTTCAGGATTTATTGATTTTGCTTTTGCACATTGCTCTGCTAATGGTAAAATAATATGTCCTTGTTCTTCATGTGCTTTTAAAAAGTGGCAAACAAGGGATGTAGTGTATGAGCATTTGATCTGTAAACAATTTCCAAAAGGATATACATTTTGGTTTTATCATGGAGAGTGCTCCACAGGCGAAACTAGTAATGTTTCAAGTAGTAGTGTTTTACATGCAGTACAAGACCCCGTGGTTGAGGTAGACTCAATTCGAAACATGCTCAATGAAGCTTTTGGAGTTGATAGGAATGGTAGAATAGAAGTACCCTTGACAACTAATGAAGAAGTTGAAGGTGAAGGAGCAATGCCAAATGTAACTCAAGAAGGACTTGAAGCAAAAGAGTTCTATGAATTACTTAGAGATGGAGAACAACCATTGTACGAAGGGTGTACAAGGTATTCAAAATTATCTTTCATGGTGAAGTTGTATCATATCAAATGCCTAACTATGATGAGTGACAAGTCTATGATGATGATATTAGAACTATTAAGCGATGCATTTGAACATGCAAAGGTTCTAATTTCATTCTATGAGGCAAAGAAGACCATCACCAAGCTTGGTTTGAATTATAACAAGATACATGCATGTCCAAATAATTGCATGTTGTATTAGGGTGAGGATGAGAATAGGGAGACATGCACAGTTTGTAACAAGTCTAGATGGAAAGTAAATTCAAAAGGTGGTCAGACTGAGGCTTCTAATATTGGTGGTAATAATAGGAAAAAGGTGCCTGCAAAGATCCTTTGTTATTTTCCTTTAAAACCGCGATTACAGAGATTGTTTTTATCTTCAAAGATTGCAGAGGACATGAAATGGCATGCCATGGATAGCAACAAGGATGGCATGGTGAGGCATCCTAGAGACTCTGAGGCTTGGAAAAGGTTTGATTCGACAAACACCTTGTTCGCATCAGAACCTCGAAATGTGCATCTTGTATTAGCTACTGATGGGTTCAATCCATTTGGAACTTTGAGTACAAATTATAGTATTTGGCCAGTCATCCTTATTCCATACAATACCCCTCCATGGGTGTGTATGAAGCAGACATCATTCATTATTTCAATGATAATTCTCGACAAAAAAATGCCAGGAAATGACATAGATTTCTATTTGTAGCCTTTAATCAAACAGCTAAAGGAGCTATGGTATGAGGGTGTCGATGCATATGATGCTTCTTTACAAGAGATATTCAAGTTGCATACAGCTTTGATATGGACAATTAGTGACTTCCCTGGGTTGGGGACTCTTTCTAAGTGGAACACATACACGGGACTAGCTTGTCCATCTTGCAATTTTGACACCGTTCCTTGTCATCTCAATCATGGTAAAAAATTTTGTTTTATGGGTCATCACCGTTTTCTTAATCAAAGACAGGTTTAGATTGAACAAGATTCGATTTAATGGAGGACAAGAGACAAGATGTGCACCAAGAACATTATCTGGTGCTGAAATTCTTTCACAAGTTGAGAACATCAGTGTCATATTTGGGCGAAGACCAGAAATAGAAAGAAGGGGAAAAAGATTGCGCAATGATGGGCGTGTTGAATGTGGTAGCACTCAACAATGGAAAAAGAAAGGCATAATTTTTGAGCTTCCATATTGGCAGTGTAATTTGTTGCGTCATAATCTTGATATGATGCAAATTGAAAAGAATGTGTGCGACAATGTCATCTACACCTTGCTAAATGATAGTGCAAAGTCAAAAGATCATGTCAATGCTCGAAGAGACCTTCAAGCAATGGGCATCAAACGTGACCTTTGGCCATATGAAAATGGGAAGTGTCCTCCAGCTATTTTTACATTGACTAATTCGGGTAAGAAAGCATTCTTGACAACTTTGAAAAACATCACTGTTCCAGATGGTTATTCAAGCAATATTTCAAGGTGCATTGATTTGGATAATCTTAAGTTGAATGGGATGTTGAAAAGTCATGATTGTCATATACTTATGGAGCAATTGCTACCTTTAGCCATGCGAACAAGGTTGCCCAATGAAGTGTCTGCAATATTAATTGAGATGTGTTCATTCTTTAAACAATTATGTGGCAAAGCTTTAAGTGCTTCATCTTTAGACAAATTGCAAGATCATATTGTCCTTACTTTATGCCACATGGAAATGTTATTTCCCCCTTCATTCTTCACAGTTATGGTTCACTTGATGGTTCATCTTATTGACGAAGCTAGACTTGGTGGTCCTATCCATTATCGATGGATGTACCCTATAGAGAGGTAAAAAAAATTTGTGTGATCTTACCTTTATTAGTTTATTAATGTGTAGGATAACATTTAACTACACTTTTTATGATGCACTAGGTATTTAGGACACTTGAAGTCTTATGTACGTAACAAGTCACAACCAAAAGGTTCTATAGCAGAAGTTACTTAGTGGAAGAAATTCTTACATTTTGCTCAAGGTATCTCGATAATATCGAGACCAAGTGGAATCATCCTAGCCGTGTTGATGATGAACCCAATTGTGTACAACCTAATTCTTGGGTAGCAAAATTATTTCCCCAAGTAGGTAAGCCAGTTGGTGGTTCTTCATATTTTACTTTAACAACTATCGAGAAGTTGCAAGCTCATAGACATGTGTTAACCAACTGCTCTATACTTGACACCTATCTTCAGTGAGTAATTCTTTGACTTCTACTATTTATAATTAAGATTGCCGATGTAATTCTTAAGACTAATGCTACAAATCTATATAGGGAATTTAGAAATGTTGTGCGAAAGAAACTAAGGAGTCGTGCAAGAAATACATCAGAGATAGACAAGAAAGTTCATAGAGAATTTGTTGGTTGGTTCTCTAATCGTGTAAGTTAAATTCACAAATTTCATAGATATTGGTTCTAATTTTCTAATATATATTTGAAAAAAACTTGCATGCTTTTTTAGATTGTCAAAGATCTTGATAATCTCGAAGACTCTAAGAGAGGTGCCCTTCTTAGTCTTGCCAAAGGTCCCATTGACCAAGCAAGAAGGTTCTTTGCATATAATGTCAATGGACACAAGTTTAGAACTATGGCACGTGACAAAGGATTAAAAATCCAAAATAGTGGAGTTTTTGGTACATTTGGAACAAGAAGTTACTCAAGCAGCAGTGATTCCCAAATGAGGTATGGAGGGGTGCCTTATTATGGAAAGTTGGTGGACATTATTGAACTTAACTATGATGGCTTATTCACTATTCCACTATTTAAATGTGAATGGGCTAATACCACTAACCTAAGGGGTATGAAGAAAGATATGTTGGGTTTCACCTCCATTAATTTTGGTAGATTGATACATATAGGAGAACAACAAGATGATGAGCCATATATTAAGGATTCTGAAGCTCAAATGGTTTATTATGTGGAAGATGAAAAGGAAAAAGGTTGGAGCATACCCATTCATGTAAAGCCAAGAGACTTATATGACATGGGTGAAGATGATGAAGAGATTATCTATGACAATGAGGGTTATCCATCCCAAGACTTGGAATTATTTTTCCCAAATGATGTTTCACATATGCAATTGGCAAGAGATAGTATAGATGATGACCTTCCAAATTTGTTTATTAATGAAAGTATTGTTGGTGATGATAATGAAGATATGGTTTTCTAAAAAATGTAAGTATCAAAATTCATATATGTGGTAGATAGTTATTTAAAAGTAGATTGATATTTAGTTTATAAATAAAAGTACCATGGATTGTATGTAACTTAGAATGCTATGTATTTTGTATGCTTGTTTCAAAGAATTAAGCAATTTGAATATTATTCCCTTTACTTGTTTTTGTGACTGTATTTTGTTATTTTTTCAGTTATTAGTTGATTCAAGTACTATCCTTTTAATTATGTTGTCACGTTCCAATATTGATTTTGATCTATTTTGACAAACAGGAGACATGCCTAAGAGAAAAAAGTATGCTCTTACGAGTAAATCTATAGCAGTTTAAGCTAACTCTTTGGGTCTAAATGAAAATTTATCACATGGTCATGCTCATAGTAAGCCTTTGACCTAGACTGGCACATCCCTTCACCATGTAGGCCAAACTGACCCATCTTCTCGGCCTATAGTCCAAGCTAATACAACCACTCATACTATAGGCTAAGCTGGCACATCCACTTGTCTAGTTAATGAAGCCCTTCCATCCATAGAGCCTGAAGCTCCAACATCCATTGAGCCTAAAGCCCAAAATGCCCCATCAGATGGATATGGAAAAAAATCCACTAAATATTGGATTGTTGAATTGGAAGGCATATGTTTTACTTATTCCCATTTATACTATGTTGAAGTCTTACATTCTTTGGCCTCTAATATTTTGGTTCATTTTTACTTGGTAGATTACAATGGAGTTATCAAGGAAGGACGTTTAAAGTTGAAAGACGTTTGGGTGCTACCTACCGGGACCAAGGTGATTGTACGTTGGAATCGATTTGTCCAACCAGTTGGTGAAGCAGGTGGCCTTTTAGGAGCAATTGCTGGAATTTCAAAAATTTTCCTATTTGCTATGAGAAATGGCCTAAAGTTCCAGAAACCTACAAGAAAGATATTTACAAAAATACCATTCAGGTTTACACCATAGTCAATTTAATAGGTTCATTTTCAGGTTGTTTGATATTATCAACATGTGATCTTTTCACTTTTTTCTTTTTATGAAGGCAAAATTTAATGTTGATGATGGGCAGCATAAGAAGTATATACTTCAAAACCTTGGGAAGAAGTGGAAAGATAATCGGTCCAAGCTTTTTAATGGCATCTATGATTTTGATCTTAGTAGGGAACAAAACCTTAACTTGTGTCCAGAAGGAATTGACTTGGACCATTGGGCATCTTTTATAGACTATAGATTTGTAACGTCCCATTTCTGACTTCCGACCTCATCAGTAAAGGTTTAAAATTTTTGATTTCTGATTTTGTTAAGGCTCTAATGGACTAGCTAGGATTTTTCGATTTCCGACCTTACGTACATAATATACGAGTTCCGACCTTAGGTTAATTAGAATGTACACGAAATCCGACGTCTGAGTTGATCTCAACCAGAAACGGACGCGAGATCAGGTCTCTGAATTGGTCTCCAAGTTTGACCAATTTTACACGAGTTCTGATATCCAAGTTTATTACCAAGAGCTCTTCATTTCCATTGATGTTCCCTAGTTTGTCTATAACAGACTTCCGAGATTAAATTTGGAGTTCTGAGATTCTATAAGTTCCGATTTCCTGGAATATAGGATTAATGATTTTGAATCCCGATCTCCAGTGTCATGCTTAGAATCGATTCAAGTTTACCAATGTCCCTGACTTCCAGATTTAAGTGCTTGGTTTCACATCCGACTTTGCTTTCAAGTTTTGAGTAAACTAGACAATATTTCCGAGTTCCGATTTCATCTAAGATTTCCGACTTTAAGAAGAGTACGAGTTCCAATGTCATTTTCAGAATATACTGGAAACGAGTCCCACTTTTAGGCGACGTGGAGAACAATTTTGTCACAAAAAGAGGATGACGTGGAGAGCATTTTAGTCACAAAAAGAGGGAAAGGTTGGCTAAAATTCAGCCTTGTGTTTTGAGGCCAATCAAAACCCTCCAAGTTAACTACTACTCATGCCTATATAACATATTCTCCTCCTCTCATTCAGCCCCATTTCTTATGTTGCCTTCTCCCTCACTTCAGCTCTCTTTTCTCTTCTCCATTCACCCACTCCATCCAACCTTCAAGTTCAACCAAGCTCTATTTCCAAACTTAAGCCTAATAACAAGAGGTAGAGGTTTTCTTCTTGCTTGATTCTCTGACTCTTGGATGATTGGTGGTGGTTTAATTCCTTAATTTTGATACATTGATTGAATGATTATGATGAATTATGGCTGGATTATTGGCTGTTTGTGAGATTAAAACTGAATTGGAAACAAGAAAGGATGAAGATAGGAAGAGTTGAGAGGCTGGAAAACTCAAAACCCTCGGCAGTCCGTACGGCGGAGTGTATGGCTCCGCCTCCCACTGTTTAAAATTGATGAAACCATTTTTATGTGAAACTAGACATCTAAGGCTTTCTATACATATGTCATATAAGGCCATTGGATTAATACTGAGAGATGTAGGAATTTTTGAATTTTGACCTAGAAATTAGGACACTCACTCGGGCAGTATGGGTTGAAAAGGGTGTAACTCACCCTATACAACTCCAAATTGAGTGAAACCAATTTTGTTGAAAAGCTAATACATAGGAGAACATCATACAAAGAAATTTCGAGTTTGTTATCATCTTAGTTGTTCCCAGTGATTTGAAGAAGTTACCCTATGTCTAAACTAGGCCAAAACAGGGCAGTTCAGGAAGGTTAAGTTTCGAGGCTTATAACTTCAGGCCTACTAAGGCAATTTAAATAGAACTTTTTGCATATGAAAATCTGTCCTGTTAGCTTTGATAAGAGACCAATTTCGTGTAATTTGAGCCAGTTTTCGATTTTTAGTAGATTTTTACTTTTGAGTGTGCAATTCTGGCCAGCCACAGAGCAGGCCGGGATAAAACTGAATAACTTGAGTTATGGTTATCAAAATTAGATGGGACTAAAGAGGTTAGAAAATAGACACATAACACTTTAACATACCCAAACTTGAGGTCCAAATGATTTAAATAGAAATTATGGCATGATTTACAAAAATCGGGTTGAATACAAGTAGTGAGGCAGTAAACATGTTTTAAAGTGCAATACTTGTGCCTTAAATTTGATGATTGAAACATGAATGAAATATGTTGAATTATGTATGGAATGAGGTGTTTTCTTTGAATAAGTTGATATGCTGAGTACTGGCACTATTCATGGGGAAGCGGACACGTTCCGTTATGCCGCCAAAATTGCGGTAAAGTATATGTATGAGTTATGATTTACATGTAGATACATGAGCATTTTCAAGAAAGTTATGAAAGTCATGTTATGATGAACATAAGGAATATATTATGATGAAAGTTCCATCATACTTGGGCCAGCCCCAAAATAAAGTTAAGGGAAATAGATCAGTGGGAAGTCGGGGAAAGTAAACCCAACATTCTTGTATAGGAATGAGCTCGATCCTGAAAGACAGACTATTACCCAGGAGTCTAAAGTGGCCAAGAACTCCCGAGAAACCAAGTGATAGAAAATAATGAAAAGTAATGGAAAAGTTTTTGAAGAAAGGTTCAAGAGCAAGTTTTGCATGATTGCATTAAATGCATAATTACATTGAATAGTCATTATAAGTCATTTACATTTCGTTTGTTAAATTCACTTACTGCTGTATGTTCATTATTGTTGATATTGGTTTATTCTATTTCTTATATTGTCTTAAGTAAAACTAGACCCTGCCTCGGATCAGACATTTTTCCCAACCTTATTGAATATGAATAGTTAAGTCTAATCTCATGTTTTTATAATTAAATAAAACCCGAGGCAGCTGAGAATGAACGCGATATCAGTTAAATGTCATGCACGACCCTACTGAGAATTTTCTTAAATTCTCACCTCGTTTTGCATTTTCCGCATCATTCTCAAACATGGGCAATGGACTCCACGGCCACCCTCTTTATTGAGATTCTAGATCTGCAGCTTCACCACGATCCTATCCTAGATTCTCTGTATATAGCCGGTTCCTGCCACTTTCGCCTTTACCTATTTAGTAATAGGAACTTTGCTGTCCCACTTTTTCATCTTGCTTTTGATCCTGCTACTCCATATGTTGCGGTTCCACTGCAGATGGCACACCCACCTCCAGCACCTCCCGCACCCACAGTACCTGCAGCTCCTGTTGACCCAGCACTAGAGTCGCCCCCGCAGATAGTCCCAGATATGCCACTCAGCTCCGAGAGTGATCCCTCTGAGGCCACCAGCTCATCACCCTCTTCCTCCTCGGGACCTATTGCAGGTTATTCTCCAGCCGGGCTTGGCATGGCTAATGGCTATCTGACAGAGTAGGTCAGCCGCAAATAGTGTTGTACAATATGACCCTCTTTTGGCAGCACACAGCTTCAGGTCATAGACTTAGCAGCAAAAATTAGAAGTAGGTTTGAAATGTCCTCTGAGGACCCCACCTAGGATCGCTTTGACAGGCACGGGCCTTTTTGATACACCGACCCCTTTTTTTGTATCCTGTTTTGGAATTTGTACATAAAACTGAAGCAGTGGCTTCTTATATATATATATGCACATATACAATTGACGGTATATATGTTATCTGTTCCTATTTTTCTATTCTATGGTGATTTATTAAACTCTATCGCGTTCATTATATACAGCGCTCCGCTTCTTCTTTTACAAAAAAAAAAAAAATTGTATGCTAAATGAAACGTAAGCAGAGCAATAACACAGTAACACATTCTACTTAATTTCATGCTACGACTTAAGCATAACATTAAATTGGTTACAAGATTGAAGGAGAAAACTTTGGTAATTAAACTTATATTCAATTACTTAGCAACAATTGTTTTGCCTATTGATTTACACCTTTTTTTTAATATAATACAGGAGATGTGTGACAAAAATGCAGCTAACTGACAAATGCAAACGGTTCCTCATACCCTTGGGTCCAAGACAATGGCTAGGAAACAACATGAGCTGGTATATAATAATTATTTTTAGGTTATATTGATTTTAAATACTTAAGTGTATCTTTGTGAATTATAGGAAACTGCAAACAAGAGAATTTATACTAGAGCTCAGATGTATCCAATTAGCCATAAGAAAAAGGATGGATCTTTCATTAATGATGAGGCTAGAAAGAAGAGTGTAAGCATTGTTGTCTTTTTGTTCTTTAAGTTTATATTGTGAAGTTAACTCTTTTAACATATGAGTTATGTATGATTACTTACACTTTGATCAATTTATGTATGTAGGTACAATTAGCTATGCTTGAGAGTGAAGGGGCTTCTTCCAAGACACTCATGATGATGTCTTTGCGAAGTTATTTGGGGAGGAGCATCTAGGCCGTGTTCGAGGTATGGGATTTGGTGTTTGCCTATCTCAAGTCTTCAAATCTACCACTAGCCATTATGGAGGGATGTCATCTTCATGTAATCATGGCCCATAAATTGTTAAGATTCAACAGATGGAAGTAGAATTGAAAGAGAATAAAGCAACAATTTCATTATTACAAGCCCAAGTGAACTATTTTATTAAACACTGTATGGGTGGAGAGGTGCCATCTGACTTTTCTACTATTGGAGGTGATGGGGTAAATATTTTTCTTTTGGGTTACTTTTACATATACGTTCATTATTATCATATTTTGTGTGTTCGAGTTCTCTTAAATAATGTTAATGTTTTCTAAACCTTCAACAACTTGTTTACCTCTTATGCTCTTGTTGCTTTGCTATGACCTATGGTTTTGATTTTTGAAAGATTATTTTCAAAATGTCATCTTCGAGTATGTAGACTGAAGTTGTGAGATGTTGTTTTGATAATGAAAATATGTAATTTGTTCCTCTAATTTATGCTTTGTAAGGTTATGATGATTAATATGGGCTTGGTCTAGGATTTGTTAAGAGATGTGTTTAAATTTCAATTACTAGTTTAAGTAGTGAGTAATTTTTATCAAATGGTCATGTTACAATCCGTGTTGAATCTAATAGATGCTCTAAGTATTTTTTGCATGACTATGAGGCGTTGAGATGCCTTTAGGACACTTATGATGTTGTATCTTAGTTTTATTCTAAAATTTAACACGAGATCCACTTGTAGCATAGTCACTAAATCCTTTTATAAGAGATAACCTTACTAGTGAATTGATAAAATAAAATTCTAGTTCAATAGGATAGTAGCTGTCCATTTTGTTTTGAACCCTTATAATTATGCTTTAGGGGTTGATATAATGCATCATTGATCGATTACTAATAGCTTAATGTTGGTTTACTTAAGTCTTTAAAATTGACATGATTTAAGTATGTCAAGCTCACTATAAGTTGAAAGTTTTAAACCAGAGTTTTTGGACAATAGTTTGCAAATTTTGATGTTTATGACTATCCAAAGATGTTAGAACCACTAGCTGCTACTATAGGAAGCATGTCCAATGGTATAAAGTTAGGCTTAAGCTATGCTCTAGGAATGAATTGAGCAAGACAAATCACTAAATTTTTCATTAAGCGTTTTGGTCTTAATATGTGTGAATAGAGAGGGATTTGGTTGTGTGCATATGCAGGATTTTCTTGCTGTTTAAACTATGTGCTTTCTAAGGAACTCTTTTCTTCTAGACATGTTTCATGAGAACTCATAATGAAAGAAGATAAGATTGATCAGTGAGCTTGCTAATGTATCTCCAATGAAAACAATTGGGTTCTCATCCTCTTTGCTAGTAACATAAAGCTTATGTGACCTTTGCTGTGACTGAGCAATTAAAAAAAAATGACTATAGTTAACAAAAGAGAGAAAATGTTTCATGAGAAAGAGTGAAAGTTAGGTTCAATAACTGCAAAAATCATCAAGCAATAACATGCATGATGCATCTAATATTAACTAATAACAACAATTAAGCAAGGTTATGCCTTTTGGTGGCTTTGACTTAAAGCAAAACTCAAAGCATCCATTGGTTTTATCAACACATAAATAGAGCTATGAAACTTTAACCTTGTGTTAAGAAAAATATAACTTCAGAATTGAATTGAAATGATTTACGAGTCCTATCAAGAGTGATAACATGTACAAACCTTGAAATATTACACACAGTTATTTGTGGGTGAGTTTAATTCTCAAATTAATATCATCCAAAAACAACTTGTATACAATAATTCATTTATGAATGAAATCAATTCTTTCATTTCCAAGATTAGTCATAGAAGGTCACAGAGGATAAGGGCACCTTGAACAACAAAATTGAACAAGTAGTACACAATTCTTCATCACAAAACTTTTTGATAAGAGAAAGGCATTACAAATATCACAACTTTCTTCCCCTTTGTTAAAGACTAATATAATATTCACCATGATCATAATTCTCTTCTGTAAATAGTATGCTCCATAATTATCAAGTTGATGACTTTTTTGAATCTTTTCCAGCATATGTAGGGACCTTTTGATATGTTAAAAGTTTGATTTAAATTGTGAAATAATATAATTTTCATGATAAAAGAGTAAAGGTGTTGACTCCTAAACTTTACATGAAAACTTATTAGAATGAGATTGAGTAAAGGTACATTTTACTTATTCTTTGTGATTCTTCTGGTTTCATTCTAAAAATTCTATTTTATTTTCAATTTAGATTGCAGATTTGGAATCACCAGTGTGGGCAAGACCTTCTTTTGTTGGAAGCCATGAACCCCAAGACAATGGACCATCCAATACTTAGTTTTATTCTTGATTTTAAGCCTTCTACTTAGTTAAGCTCAGGATATGTAACTTCAGGTTTATGTTATTACAAGATAACTAAGACTTGCATATTTGTAAATTTCTTTTCATGACTTTGGATGATCTTTAAATATGTAAGGCTTGCTAGATACACTTTATTATGTAATATTTTGATATAGTTAAGTAGTTAACAAAGTGACCAATGTTTCGTATTTTACTATTTACATAAAATATTCTTAAATTTATCAATTAATACAAGTTCAGTGATACAGGTACTGAAATAAAAAATATATTTTAGAAAATTAAATTAATTGTTATAGGACAAAATAAACTTTCTAGTTAGCTTTTTCGCGGCGGTTTAAACCGCCGCAATATTTAAAGTAATTTAAATCATAGTTTTTTGCGGCGAATTACAAACTACTGCAATTTTCTGAAGTCATCTAAAACGTGTTTTTTCGCGGCGGTTTGTTAACTGCTGCAATGTTTTTCAGCCCATTTTTAGGGCTTGTTTTTTTGCGGCGGCTAAAAAACCACTACAATGTTTTTAATTCTATTTTATCACTTGATTTTTTTCGGCGGTTTATAAACCGTCGCTATGTGTAACATCCCATTTTCGATCTCCGACTTCGCCCCAGAATGATCAATTCCGATTTTCGAGTTTGTATGGCTGAATTCCCGACTTCACGTATTGTACGACTTCCGATTTCGTTTAAGTTTGATTATTCCCGATTTCCTCGTTCGTGTTCAACTTTCAGCATTAATTTCTGACTTCCGACCTTATCCAGCACTCCTCAACTTCCAACTTCCGATTTAACCTTGGTATCCACGCAATTCCCGATATCCGACCTCATGTCTCAAGGCAATGGTCTCGATTTCCGACCTTATGCTTCAAATACAAAGGAAACGAGTTCCGATTTCATCTCATGAAGTGCACGAGTTCCGATGTCATCTTTAGAATATACTGGAAACGAGTCCCACTGTTAGAGCGACGTGGAGAGCAATCAGAACCCTCCAAGTTGACTATCACTCATGCCTATATAACACCTTCTTCTCCCCTCATTCAGACCCATTTTCTGCTCCCTCTCTTCTCCTTCACTTCAGCTCTCTTTTCCCTTCTCCATTCACCCAACTCCATCACTCCTTCAAGCTTGGCCAGGTCCTAATAATTCAGGCTTCAACACTTAACTCAAGATCACACTCAAAAGAGGTAGGATTCAATCTCTAATCTTAATTTCTCTAAACTAAGGATGCATGAAAGATTACTTTTTATGGTTATTTGATGATATATTGGATGTGTATAATTGGATTAATATGGGATTAATATGAAATCTTGAGTGGCAATTAGAATTAGAAGAAGAAAACTAAGAGAAAATGGATGGATGAGGGTGCTGTCTTGGTGGAGATTCCACGGCAGTCCGTACGGCGGAGTGTACGGCTCCGCCTACAATCGGTCAAATCCGATGAAACCATTTTTAGATGAAAGTAGACATTCAGGGCTTTTCATAGATATATCATATAAGGTTATTGGATTCGTATTGAGGGAGATACGAATTTTTTGAAGTTTAACCTAGGGTTCAGGACTTTCATCCGGGTAGGGTGACTTATGGAGGGTATAACTCACCCTATACAACTCCAAATTGAGTGAGATCAATTTTGTTAGAAAGCTTACACATAGGGAAACATCCCAATATGAAATTCCGAGTTTGTTATGCTCCCAATTGATCCCAGTAATTTGAGGAAGTTGCTCTATGTCCAATCCAGACTAAAACAGAGTAGTTCAGGAAGGTCGACTTTCAGGACTTATAACTCGAGGTGTACTTAAGTAAATCAAGTGAAACTTGTGGCAAATGAAAGGTTGTCCTTTTAGTTTCAATATGAGACCAATTTCGCATGATTTGAGCTTAATTTCGATTTTTAGTGAATTTATATTTCTAGGAGTGTAATTCGGGCTAGTGACTGAACCAGCTGAGGCAAAAGTTAAATATCTTGAGTTATATAAATCAAAATGATATGGGACCAAAGAGTTTAGAAAGTAGACATGTAGAGCTATGACATATCCAAGTTTCAGATTTAAATGATTTGAATAGAGATAAAGGTGGATTATACAAGATTCGGGCAGAACCGAATATAATTGGTAGGATGGCCAAAGTGATAATTTTACAAGTGTTAGTGAAACATATAAGGTTTGAGTTGAGGATTGCCAGTTTTACATTGATATATATATATATGTTAGATTGAGTATAATGCTATGACTGAATTGTCTGTGAGAACTGGCACTATTCATGGGGAGGCGGAGCTGATCTATTATGCTGTCGAATTTATGGCAGAAGTTTATGAAACTAGGAATATTTACATGCAAGGATGAATTGGAAGATGATATGGGTTATCAAGGATGAATTAGAATATGAATGGGTATATAGAAACCCTAAATTCAAGAATGACATGAGTATGAGATGAGGTATATGAAAGTAAAGGACAAGGCATACGTATGAGTGCCGGTAGAATGGTAAAGAGGCTACGGGCCTTTATATGTCACGACTATGCATAACCATGTATGAGAATGAAAAGACATGAGTATATTAAATGTGAATCCCTTCACTCAGAGGCAGTTAATTGAGATCCCTCCCTGCGAAGGTAGTTAAAAGATAAAGATATGAATCCCTTCACTTGGAGGCAGTGCACTTTGAATCCCTCCTTGTGAAGGTAGTTAAGACTATGAGATCCCTCTACCTTGGAGGCACGTGGTCAGATGAGATCCCTCTATGTTGAAGGCACGTGGTCAGATGAGATCCCTCAATTTTGAGGCACGTGACCAGAAGAGATCCCTTCAATTAAAGGCACGTGACCAGAATGAGATCCCTCCAAGACTAGAGGCACATGGGTCCCCTTGCGGGTGAGTCGGTGTAACGATGGTCACGGGTGAAGCTGACGAGCTCACTCCAAGGCTAGACTACCGAAGGGCAGTAATAGCACCTTAGGGACGGCGATATGTAACGCCTAGGTGTGCCAAGTAAAGATTAAAGATTAAAGTATATGCAGATACCCCACTCACATGAGGCATGGCTTCGACCCAGCTAGTGTGAGTACCAAGTGAAGATCCCATATTCCTAAGGAACGTGACATGGCGATCACGCTCTGATGGGGTATGACATGGCGATCATACTCTGGAATGTGGCACGTAAAGATTTTATGATGAAAAGAAAAATGAAGAAAGAAAAGCAAGTTTTATGAATAGGCATACGTTTAAATATGAGTAAAGTTATGTGCAATTGCTATGTTCTCAACATATTAATGTCATGTGGGTATCATCTTAATATACTGTAGTTCCAGTAAAGTATATGTAGAAGTTATGTCTCTAGTACATTGATGCTATCATACTTTATTGTATTTCAGTTATTAGTCCCAATATGATTCATGACTTGAATTTTTATGGATTTTCTCAGATGCCAAGTGTATGATAAAAATGAACGTTGCTTCGGATAATATATTTTCGAACTGTAAAATTAAATAGTCCACATTATATGATCCCCTTTTCATACTAAACCGAAGCAAACTGGAGATGACAACGATGACACTACATGTGTATTATAGAGAATCGTACTGAGAATTTATAATTCTCACCCCTATTTTCTGTGTTGTCTCCAGATAATTACAGAAGTTTCCGAAGGCGACGGAAGTTGCTGATAGACAAGGTCCGTTCAGGTAACAAAGAATAACTCAGGTGTGGTACTATGACTTAAGCATAGTACTGTACTTAGGAGGGTGTTACACTATGTTTTCTCACCTTTTCAAGCTTGGGTTTTTCACGGCAGTTCATAAACTGCTGCAACATTATTAATTCTATTTTGTCGCCTGATTTTTCGCGGCGCTTTATAAACCGCCGCTATGTTTTTTCTTCTTTTCAAACTTAGTTTTTCGTGGCGGTTTCATAACCGCCGCCATTAGCCTGTGGCATTTACCGGTGGTCGTTCCAGCTGTTTACCAAAACCGCCGCTAATTGACCTACTGACGCTTTCCTTGCCGACACTCGGGGAACCGCCGCAGTTTGCATTTAGCGACGGTTGCAACCGCCGCCGGTTGACAAAAAAAACCGCTGCCGATTACCTTATTCCTTGTAGTGTATGGAAGGAGTCTGTTTGGAGGTTGAATCTACGGGAATCAAAGCTAATGTTCAAACACAGTAAGATTGGGAGATGGAATTAACTTCGTTGAAAGTGATGGGAGATTAGAGTAATCTTATTTCTGAGGAGGCTCCCAATTCTATGAAAGTTGTTTAGCAAATTGAAAAACTAGAGGATATTTTGGGTGGCCCTTCCCAAAAGAAATCTTACTAGAATTCTGTCGTAGGAGATAGATTGGATACTTCCCTAACCCCTAAAGAAATTGCAAAGGTGCTTGGTGAGGAGTTCTTTGCGAAGAAACTTAGTAAGGGGAGTGAGGAAGATCTCTCACAACCTTTCAATCCAAAGCCTAAAGTCAAGGTGTCATTGGAAGAGATTGAAGAATGGTGTCATCCACAGAAATCTTCACTGATTATCAAGCTTCTTAGTGATAGGATTGGATTCTAAATGATTAATGCTTGGATTGGAATGGTGTAGGCAAGAAAAGGATGTGAAAAGATTCTAGATTTGAATACGGATTTCTTTTTGGTAAAATTTTTAGATGAAGAGGACTACAATCGTGCCCTTTATGAAGGACCTTGGAGGATAGCAAACCACTACCTCCTTGTTTAAAGGTGGATGCCTCTATTCAAGCTGATGGAAAAAGAAGTCCAGAAAATAGTTGTGTGGGTTCATATTCCAGATTTACAAGTGGAGTTATATAATCACAATTTTCTATTGAGAGTAGGGTCAAAGTTAGGAACAATGTTAAAGATTGATGGGTTAAGTTCCATCCATTCAAGGGGTCCTCACAAGAATTTGTATTGAAGTAGATCTTAGGGAAAAATTAATTCCGTAATTCACTACATCAGGAAAAGATTTTCTAGTAGAATATGAAGGATTACATCTTATCTATTTTAAGTATGGTAAATATGGTCACAAGATTTCAAGTTGTGATATTTAGGGCCCAGTGGAGATCATTCCAAATGGTACAGAAGTAGATAAAGATAATAGTAAGGTTACCATATCGCAAGGGACAATGGAGGAAGGTTTGAATGATGAGGTGCAGGCTACTCAAATTATAACTAAGAGTAATAAAGCTGTTAATGAGAATCCACCTTCAATGGACCAACAGAAGAGTGGGGATGGAAGTGGTAATAACTATTTCAGTCCCTAGATGCTAGCCAAAAAGACTTAATACAAGAAAGGTCCACAAAAGTCAAACAATGATAAAACTAAAGGATTGGCTAAGCAAAATTCTATGGGTTCCTGCTTTGAGCCTTTGGAAATAGAAGAGGATAGCCTACATGAGTTAGCCTAACAAAAGGTAGAAACAGAAGCCCAAAATATAGGTAACGACTCTACTCTTAAAGCTTTGAGTGCTCTTAATGACCAAAACTCTTCCCAAATAAATTTAAAGAAAAGAAAAATGAAGCCCACTAAGTTGTTGAGCAATGGTGGGACTGAAAAGTTTGCCCAAGCCTAAGCGATGAAGAAGGACTCATAAGCCAAAGAGAAGGTTGCTCTAGAAACACCTATTAGGGACAAAGGCAAGGGAATGGCAATTGAGGAACAGAACCAAGGAATGATGAAAGTACCAGAAGAGAAATTTCATGAGTATTGAGAGCTCTTCAATTTGCAAAAGGAGTTTCCACATCATATGCTCCCTCTAAGGAAGAAAGGGAGTTTGCAAAGAAGATGGCAAGACAACATAATGAGTCTGCCCAAAACCCACCAGATCTAGGTAATATGACAATGGAGTTGAATGAAACTATAGCTCAAAATCTTCTCGATCTAGGAGTGGTAGCAACAAATTCAGTGCATCATTTGGACCTTGATATAAAGGAAACTAGCTCTTCGAGGATGATGGTTGATGAACAATCGGCCGGTAACATCTAAGAATTTTAAATCTCTCTTATCAAAATTTCTCTTCTATTATGAATATTTTATTGTGGAGTTGTAAGGGTGTTAGGAACAAGGATCTTTCTACTTCATTAGGAGACCTTAGTGTCAGATATAGAACTAACTTTATGGTTTTGTTTGAAACTCAACAATCTGGCCAAAAATCTAAAAAGATAATTGGAAATTTGATTTTGATGCAGTCTTTGTTGTTAATGGAGATGGTTTGTCTAAAGGGATTTGGTGCCTTTGGAAGAAATTTAATTGGCAAGTAAATGTTGTAAACAATGTAAACAGTTTGTTCACCTAAATGTTAGTTGGAATAACTCAAAATCTTGGTTCTTTACTGTTGTATATGGGTCCTCTAATTCTATTTAGAGAAAAGAACTATGGGAGGGGCTTTATGAATTAGCTAAATCTAACACAGAGTCTTAGTGTGTGTAGGGAGATTTTTAATTTTTTCATTTCTTTAGATGATGCGAGGGGAGATCAATGCTTTGCTTGTGACACTTCAATGTTCAATGGATGTTTATTAGATATTGATTTATTTGACCTTGGTTTTGTGGTTAGCCCTTTACTTGGCTATTATATGAAGACTTTAAGAATTTAATTAATTTATCTTGGGATGAAAGTCGCATTTTAATCCAAAACTTAGAGTCTTTTACTGAAAAAGCCAGAGTTTGGAACAAAGATGTCTTTGGGGACATTTGATTAACCCTAATAGGCCTATGTAATGTTATGTATAAAGTGATAACAAAGATAATTGTTAATAAACTAAAAAACCTTATGCCAAAACTGGTTGGTTAGTCTCATAATAGCTTTGTCCTTGGTAGACAGTCTTCGAACAACATTTTAATTGTCCAGGAAGTAGTTCACTACATGAAAAAGTAATAAAGGAGAATCGAGTACATGGCCATAAAATTAGACTTAGAAAAGGCCTATGATAGGCTCAACTAGGAGTTTATTCATGACACTTTGTTAGACATAGGCATTCCTAATGAATTAACTTCCCTTATTCAAGAATTTATCACCTCAACCAACATGAGCTTACTTTGGAATGGTAGATATGCAAATTCTTTTACTCTTTCTAGAGGTATCTGTTAAGGGGATCCCTTCTCCCCTTATGTATTTGTTCTTTGTATTTAGAGGTAATGTCAATTCTTTAACTTAATGGTTAATCATATGCTATGGAAACCTTTTAAAATAACTAGATTTGGTCCATGTATATCTCATCTTTGCTTTGCAGATGATATCATCCTCTTTTGTCTTAGTTCTGGGGAAAAAATCAATCATGGAAAATCTTATACTTTCTTTTCTAATAATGTTACTCATCCCCGTTGCCAAGAATTAAGTGACTTATTTGGATGTTGTCTTACCTCTAATTTGTGTTGTTATCTAGGTATGCCCCCACTACATGAAAGGTGTAGAGTTTCGGATTTTTAGTTTATTTTAGACCAAATGAATAATAAAATTAATGGCTAGAAAATCCTCACCCTTTCTCTTACTTGTAGGATAACTCTGGCAATACATGCATTAACTACAATCCCCAGTTACATTATGCAAACAATGAAACTCTCAAATATTATTTGTAATAAAATTGATCGTATCAGCAAGCAATTCATTTAGTTTTCATCGTATTTGAAAAAGAAAATCCACCTTATATGCTAGAATAAAATATGCAATCCTAAAGAGGAGGGAGGACTTGGTTTCCAGAAAGCTAAAGAACTTAATTTGGCATGTATGATGAAATTGGCTTGGTGTTTAATTAGCAAACCGGGTTGTTTATGGGTCAAATTAATGAGGAAAAAATATATGTATGTTGATAATTTAATCCCAAATGTTAGGCATATAGCTCAAGCCTCCAGTGCATGGAGAGGCATTATGCAAGTTTGGCCTCTTTTCAAGGATAACCTCATTTGGAGGTTGGGGGAAGGACAAACTATCTTATTCTAGCTTGAGCATTGGATTCCTAGGGTCCAAACTCTAGTAGACTCTACTGTCCTTTCGATAAGGGCTCAACTAATCAAAAAGTGGCAGAATATGCTACTGATGATTGAGATTGGAATTGGAATAGATTAGGTTAGGTCTTGTCTAGGGATTGTTTAGACTTGTTCATTCTTATGAAAGCTCCTTGTAATGTAGCATGTTCTAATCAAGTTGCTTGGTTTCCTAATATTTCTAGTAATTTTAATTTAAAATTTGCATGTAGTGTTTGGATTTAAGTACCATTTTAATCCCTGAAATTGTATGTGTGCATCACTTTAGTCCCTGAAATTTGGAAATTAATTTTTTGGTCCCTGAAGTTGCATTCCGTGAGTCACTTTTATCCTTGATTAGTCAACCGTCAGTCAAGTATTACGGTTTGCTGATGTGTCATGTTAAGCGACACATCACCATGCCACATGGCACAACATTTGACGTGACATGCCACGTGGCCAAGCATGGTGATAACATCTGACGTGTTATGCCATGTGTTATCGAATTTAAATTGGTTCAAATTAGTCTCTGAAATTTTTAAAATGTGTCAAGAAATTTCTAAATGTGTCAAATTAGTCCCTAAAATTTCTAAATATGTCAAAATAATCCCTGAAATTTTTTAAATGTGTCAAAATAGTCTTAAATTCCTAAATTTCTCCTCTTTTCCTTCACAAGCTCTAAATTTTTAATTGCCCTTAAACCCACTAATTTCTTTCCAATTTTCACAGCCTACCTAGACTAGATCCTCTCTACATAGAAGTTTGTGCATCTTATTAAAGTGACAAGTAAATTTAAATAGATTAAGATTGGTAAATTACAAAATTATTGACAATTATTAAATTCAAACTTAACATTCAAATATATTTGATTAACATTCTAAATATTTATTGGTCTCATTTAATTTAAGATTTAAAATTTAGGATTAACCAATTTAAACTTTAAAATAATTTATAATCAAAAGTTTTCTAAAATATGCCAATGGTGAAGGATATGATAGTTAGATGAGATCATAATTTAAAACTTCAATGCAATCGATGCATCAAAAGAATTTTCTAAAACTACAATTTTAATACAATTTTAAAGAATGATTATTTTTCTCGGAATAACTATTTTCAAACATGCACTTAATTGATACATTTGTCATAAAAGCTCCATCAATGTGGCCTAATCAAAATAGAAATCAACTTTTTTCTCTTTTTCTTTTTTTAATTAAAAAACTATAATTTAAGGTAAGAAAAAGGCTTAACATAATTTTGCAGTAGAGCATATGTTCAAATTTATTAAGTGCCTATTTATATAAGTACTTACAAATAACTAATTAATAAAATAATAACAAATTAAAACCAACTTATAATAAAGTATGACTAAAAGATCAATTAAGTAAATCAACTCCTAGTGAATGAATTATGGCTAATTAGTCTATATATTGACAATAACTCGACCATATTCAATATTTTAAATATTTAAAAAATTTTCTTTTAGTGTTCTATTACTTTTACCTTTATAATATATTCTTTGTTAATTTTTATTGAAAAATTAATATTTTATTTATTTAATTTTTTATAAAGCATGTTAAATTTATATTTTTTACATAAGTACGCTTATAAGTATTCATTAAGTCTAGAAACATTCTTGGATCTTGAACTAAGATGAGCTATATTAAAATTATTTATTATATTTCATTATTTCATTTCTATATATTCTTTTCCCATTATTGTATACGGAGAGGATCCAGTCTAGGTAGGATGTGAAAACGGAAAAGAAATTAGTAGATTTAAGAAAGATTAAAGATTTAGATCTTGTGAAGGAGAAGAGGAGAAATTTAGGAATTTTGTACTATTTTGACACATTTTTTAAATTTCATGGATTAATTTAACATATTTTAAAAATTTCAAGGACTAATTTAAACCAATTTAAAATCGATAACACATGGCATGACACGTCAGCATGTCATGTTAGATGTTGTGCCACATGGTCACTTAACGTAACACATCAGCAAAATCGTAATAGTCGACTGACAGTTGACTAACTAGAGACTAAACTGACTTACGGAATGCAACTTCAGAGACTAAAAAATTGATTTCCAAATTTCAGGGACTAAAGTGACGTACGTATATAATTTCATAGACTAAAGTGGTACTTAACTCACTTTGACAAGGAAATCTCATATCATGCCCATTTATTTAAAGGCATATGGAGGATCAATGTGCCACAAAGGTTGAAGACTTTCTTGTGGGTGGTTATACATGATGCACTTCTCACAAATTATGCCACGATGAAAAGGGCTCTTTTGACTCAAGATATTTGTATCCTTTGTGGGGTTGTGCTCGAAACAACCTCCCATGCCCTCTGCGATTGTTTTTATGCGAAGGAGTTGTGGAAAAGTGTTGGACATAGTCTTGTTTCTAATTCCTTCTTCCAAAAACCTCCTCTTGAGTGGCTAGAAACAAATTTATTAATTGAGACTCGTTACATTGGAGGGACAGCTGGCCGTTACCTTTTGTCACAGCCTGCAATCTGTTGTGGCTTTGCCGTAACATGGTTAGTTTTGAGCGAAATTCTAATGCCCATGATTTACTTGATTGTAGGGTGAAAAGCATGGCAAAGGATTATTAGAATAGCCTGCTTATGAAGGCAGCAGCTAGAACCAAAGTTCCTAAAATCGTGCGATAAAACAAATCTCCTAGAAGCCGCCTCCTCAAAATTAGCTAAATACGAATGGCTCATTTCTATCATATTGCTCGGTTGCAGCCTATGCAGGAATCATGAGACATCATGAAGGTCGATTTCTAGTAGCTTGGAGTGCAAATCAAGGAAGCTGCTTGATCACTCTAGCAGAAAACTTGGGAGTATACTTGGGCCTCGTAATAGCTAGAAGTAGGGGCTACAATAACATATGGCTGGAACTAGACTCTAGTTGTGTGTACCAATTTTTAGATAAAGGTATTTTATTTCAGTTTGATATAGCATGAAGCTATGTTTTTCGGGATGAATTGGCCAAACATGGGTTTTCACTTGGGCCAAGGATGTTGGTCTTTGACATGCTATCTTACTTTGTTGCGAGTGCTTGCTGACTCGACTGGAGTGGTTAGGCGTTTTGCTGTTCATCCGTAATTCTCTTTTTTTTGGGCTTCGATCCAGTTGTTCATAAAAAAATTCTCAAGAACAGAAAATAAAATAAAAATAGGGTGGTAAATTTAAAATTAGTATTAAAAATGAAAAACAAAAACAAAAATTGTTTTCTAAAATCGAAAAGATAACTTTCAATATTATAGCCACAATATTCAAATCTCATAGTGTAACTTTTTGCAAGCTAGTATGGTACTTGTCAGTTCGCACTTCCCAACGGGGGAGTACCGAAGTGAAGGTTAAAAATACAATGATCTAAGTTGTTATTTTGAGAAAACATGTCCATATTTTTATTTTTAGCATTCCTATAAAAATTAAGTGTCCAATTGCGAAGAACAATTGAAGCACAGCCTCAAAAGGGCGTGAAACTAATGTCTAATAGGTCAATGATACATGATAACATGTGATAAGTACCACGGAATTTTCTATGATTGTGAGGTTGGAACGTTTATTATATTCACAATCACTGATGTCAACGTTTTGCCACGATACACTAATAAGCACTCTTGCATATCGGAGAATTTAATGTCTCGTACACAATAATGAACAATAATACCTAAAATAGTAACAGTCCCATGTTTGAAACTAACATTCGAACCCTTTCCAAAACGTGCACCAAATAGTGATGTTCAGTTCCAAGCTCTGAAAATGAGTTCGGACCCACAAGCAAATTGGTGGGGTGAGTGTCCCTTCTCTGCATGCATTTGTTTTGAGATGAAAGGTAGCTTCCTGCAATTACTTCTCCCTCTCTTTGTTCTAACTTCTAACCATTACATTACCTCATGAATTACAAACTTTCCACCTTGAGAGCTTCTCAGCAAAAAATAGCATTTTGCTTAATCCCCATATTTAGACCCAGATGATGATGATGATCTCATGGTCAACCATTGGGTTGGTGATTGCTTGGTATAGTTCTAACATTGGTGTTCTCCTTCTAAACAAGTACTTGCTCAGCAATTATGGGTTCAAGTACCCAGTTTTCCTAACCATGTGTCACATGATGATGTGTTCTGTGCTCAGCTACTTTGCCATTTCCTTGATGGAAGTAGTCCCTTTGCAGAACATACAGTCCAAGAAACAGTTTGCCAAGATTTGTGGCCTGAGCCTTGTTTTCTGCTTCTCTGTTGTGTGTGGAAACATATCACTCAATTACATTCCAGTGTCGTTTAACCAGGCAATTGGTGCCACCACGCCTTTCTTTACTGCAGTTTTTGCCTATGTTATGAGCAGGAAAAGAGAGGCTTGGGTTACATATTGCACTCTAGTGCCTGTTGTTGGAGGGGTCATCATAGCTACTGGGGTAAATTTTTTTCACCTTTAGTCTTTTGGTTTTCCAACCAATTAGATTTTGAAGATTTTAGTACAAGATGGAGAGAAAAATAACCCATTTTTGTCTCTTATGTTATTATTCAATATTGGAACAGAAAATATGAAGCTTTCACTCTTGTGTTTTATGCATATATGCCTAAATTATCATGTTTACTTAGCTTCTATTTGTTAGTGTTGGTAATCAAAGGAAAGTAGGAAACAAACGATGATGCCTAATCATGAATAAGTGAAATAAATTGTAATGTAGAGAAAAATAAGTATCCACATGTATGCAACAGTGGTTGAGATTTTCCTCTTTGTTTTGATTTGAACCCCCCTTTATATACAGCAACTGAATTGTGCATTGTGATAACTTTTGCTTGTGGAAAGCTGATAGAGATAACAAATACAACGAGAAAAAGCATTAGGACAAGTTTCTTGTATCTCAAGATAGACGTGTCTATCCTTGCAAACGATTAGGAGAAGATAGGGAAGGTTAATCAAGAGATTGAAGCTACCAGCCTTTCTACAAATTTGCTTGATTGGGGTGTATGAAAAACCAATACTGCAATACATTACTCACATTCCTCTCCCTTCACTTAAACATGACAAGCAAATAGAAAATCATCTTTAATCCTCTGATTTAATTCCTTTCCCATCCCTATTCTTTTATTCCATTTCCTTTCATTTCCCCCTGGACTCCCAAAAAAGTGATCCAATATGTACTAGTTTTAAGCTTTGCTACTAGCAATTTTCATCATCAATGCAATACATCTTATGATCAGAAATTCATTCTTGACAATTTTAGTTTTTGAAAAACTCGGATAGCTATAGTTTGACAAAATCTTGATTCATAACTTTGAAAATAGTATTTTGATCTTAAGCCATCTTCAAGAAAATATTTCTCTAAAATTGTTAATAAAATATAGTGTAGAAGATGATAAAGAACCTGAATATTATTGTGGTTTCAAGACACGAATTACTTTGCTGTCTTTAGAGAGATATTTGCCTCTACACATAGTTGCTATTGGGTTGATGACAATACTTTCCTAGAATACAATGAAACCTCTACAAATTTCTTGATTAGCAATAACAAGAAATTTTTCTCACTCTCTTTAAACTTGAGAAATTAATATAAAACTTACAAAATTTCAAAACACTTAAATTCACACAATACACAAAGTAAAAGTGCTTGAAATGTTTGATAATGAGGGATATTTATAATGTTTGAGAAGATGCAAATGAACGCTTACATCCTTTGCAAATGTCGCGTATTATTTCACGAAGCACAAAGCACCAGAGCCTTGTATTTGTTCATGAAACAATACCAACGTTTACATCCAATACATGGGGTCTAATGGTTCATAAAGCCGTGACTCTTGCTTTTGACTGTTCAAGAAAAGTCGTGGCTTTTAAAGCCCAATGGATGTGTTGTAAGTACATAACACATGAAAACGTATGCTTTTTCAATTGTGACTTCTCCTAATAAGCGTGGTCAAGTTCAACAGTTTTGCTCTATTTTAAATTGTAAAATATATTTTAGATGTTTGAGACAAGAATAGATTATGGGGTAAATTTGTTATAAAAAAATGTTAAATGAATCTATGTATCAATTTATAAGTAATGATAACTCTCCTTAGGTGGACAAAAATTTAACACATAATCAAATTCTATTGCATTTCATACATTGGAATCAAAATAGTACTTGATAAATTCAAATTATTGGACATATATTTTAATATGATGGTTTATGTGATTCAGCCGTTTAGCTAGTCTTTGCCCATGCTCGTACCCCATTTAATGGGTCAAATCAATAGCAAGTCGACAACAAATATTTTATTCAATCCTGGATCCTAATATTTTGTATTATTTTTCAATTGAAAAATAATTTTTATATCATTTTTGTCCATCCTTTGGATTCCTTCAGGCTTGGTGAGAACTAAGCAGAATAAAATATTTGAAACGAACGATATCTTGAGTGTTGATTCTCACGCTTAGATGTTCTCTTAGTATTATGTATGTATGGTCAAGTAACACTCTTTTTTGCCAATGCTTGATTGTAACATGTTTTTTTACTAACAATTGGATATTTAAATGATTCAGCACTTATTTTACTTAAATAAGACCTCGCATTAAAGTTTTGTAACAAAAAAACTAGCATTAAAAGAGTTCTACTTCCATATCAAAGAGAAAAAAGTAACACTCTTCTTTTCATATGTACTTTAAATCCCGAGTCGATTGTTGTTCCTCCCCTCATAAGCTATATTCTCTTCAAACAGAAAAAAGTAAAAAAGCTATGCTCTCC
>JAVHNN010000089.1:0-50000 GCA_031439585.1 Pterocarpus macrocarpus
TCAAAGAGTTCATGCTTCTGAAGTCCACAATCTTGATTTCGACTTAAAGATCCTTTTTACGCATCCATGGATACTTGAACTGAAAGCACTTTCCAATGCTACCCCAATAACAAGTCCACCCCCATATCCAATCAGAATTATTTTCCAATTAAATTCAAGGAAAGATCCTGCATCAGGGTCTTGATCACCATCAAATTCAGGTGATGGAGGCATGGCACGATCTTCACATTTCTTCAACAACTGTATCCCACACAGACCTTGGTTTTCCTCAAATGAATTACTTTCAAATGTGGAAAACTGGTTATTTTCTGGTATGGGACCTGAGAGATTGTTATAGGAAACATTAAAGAAATCCAAGAAGGTCAGCTCTGTGAGTTGTTGAGGGATTTTCCCTGACAGGCTATTGAAAGAAAGGTCCAATACTTCAAGGTTTGATAGCTTTCCTAATGAAGATGGAATGCTGCCAGTAAGCATGTTATTGGACAAGTTGAGCAAAACAAGGCCCTTCAAGCTTCCCATGATATCTGGAATCTCACCAGAAATTTTGTTACATGAAAGATCAATGGCTACCATGTAGTGAAGGTATTCAAGCCCCGTATATTCCATGATGACCCCCTTGTTAGACATTGTGAATGAAAATGAAAGAAGATCCTCAAACCATATTTTGTTTCTCCCAAAAACAATCACGTCCTTGAAATGTAATTGACTTATGTTGGAAACTGTCATGGATTTACAATTCTTGATTATTTTTGAAGGTAGATTTCCAGAGAAATCATTGTGAGAAAGATCAATGATATGAAGCTTTGAAAATGTGCATTTCCATGGGCACTTTATAGCTCCGTAGAATTTATTATCACGAAAAACAACAACTCTTAACTCAGGAAGAGATCCCAACCAAAATGGAAACGAATCATTGATCTGGTTATGGCTCACATCAAGAAACTGCAGCACTCTACAATTGACCAGTGCTCTTGGCAACTGACCATGCAAATTGTTATTACTGAAACTAATCATCTTAAGTGCACTTCCAAAAATATAATTTTGAGGAATGCGGCCCACCAATTTGTTCCCACTTAGCTTCAAAACTTGAAGAGATTGGCTAAAGTTTCCCAAACATGATGGAATCATGCCAGCTAATTTGTTATAAGATAAATCAAGATGCACAAGTGATTTCAAATTGCAAATCAAGGGGGATATTTCTCCTATCAATGCATTGTTGGAAACAACCAATTCCAAAAGACTTCTTTTACTCCACACCCAACTCGGTATTGACTTTATGCCATTGTGTGGTATGTAAAGAATTGTCAATTCTTCTAGGTGTTGTATAAAATAGGGAAAATCAACTAAATTGCATGAATCCAATTCCAACACCTGAATCTGAGAAAAGGTAACATTGGAAGAGCTTTTTCCTTCAAGAAAAGACAATTTGTTGCCTCCTACACAAAGATAAGTAAGCATTTTGAGCTTTGAAAGCATGTCAAGCTCTAGCCGTCCTTCCAAAAAATTATCATGTAGACCAAGAGTTGCAAGATTCTCCAATGCAAAGAGAAAGCAAGGAATTTCACCTTGAAGTTTATTTTCACCAAGATCCAAGTGATCTAAAGTGGTCAGGTTCATTATCCAAGATGGAATTTCTCCAGATAAATTGCATGAAGCCAATCCCAACCATTGAATTTGAGGAAGGGTTATATTGGAAGAACTCTTTTTAGGTAACAAAGACAGCTTGTTGTAAGATAAATCAAGAACATAAATCATTTTTAGCTTCAAAAACATGTCAAGCTCTAGCTGCCCTTCAAAAAAATTATTCCATAGAGAAAGAAATGCAAGATTCTCTAGTCTAAAAAGAGAGTGAGGGATTTCACTATCAAGCATATTATATGCAAGGTCCAAATGAGCTAAATTGGTTAGGTTCATTATCCAAGATGGAATTTCACCACCTAAATTGCTGTGTTGTAAGAATAAAAAAGATAACTGGGTGAGATTTGCAACAGATAATGGGAGGGTCCAAGTAGTAAATCTATTATATCCAAGGTCCAAATACACAAGTTGGTTGAGTTTGCCAAATGTAGAAGGAATAGACCCATAAAAATTGCATTGTGAAATTGAAAGCCAATTTAAAGAACTAAGATTTCCAATGGATTCAGGTAGTGTACCATAGAAACTTGTGCCTGGGAGATATAATATGGTGATGAGTGCCTTTGAGTGAAAATCAGGCAACATACCCCTGAGGTTTTGGTTGTATCCCAAACTCAACATTCTTAAGTTTGGAAGATGGAATATTCCAATTGGAAATTCACCATATAGTTCACAGTGGGAAAGAGAGAGTTTTTGCAAAGATGTAAGATTTGTGAGTATATCAGGTATAGTTGATGAAATAGTCACAAAATTGAGGCGAAGTTCTTCAAGTCTAGTTGAGTTTTGAATTAAGCTTCTTAGAGTGGATATCTTGAGTCGCAAATGGTTGATTGAATCATCAGAAAAGAAGACAGTGTAGCTGCGTAGATCAAGGGACAACAAATTGGACAATTGTGAAACTTCTGGCGGAATTTCATCTGAAAATGTGGTTTCATTGTATTGAGAAAGATTCAGATATCTTAGCTGTGAAAACTCACCAATCCTGGCTGGAATTTGAGAGTGATTGAAGTCATTGTCAGAAAGATCAAGCCTTTGAAGGTGTACAAGTGAAAAAAGACTACTGTTGGCATCCATAGAACCATAGAGCTGGCTGCTACTAAGATCAATGCCAATAACATGACCTGTAAGCTCATCACAGTCGATGCCATGCCATAAGCAGCAATCTGTGCTTGGCATCCAAGATGCAGTTTTAGGATAACTGAAAGGATTATAAGAAGCAAACTTACGAATGACAAAGCTTTCCTTAAACTGCAGCAAGGCATAGCTTTCATCTTCATGACATTCATGAGTTGGCTGAACGGAAGGTAAACAGTTTGTAAGGGTGGATGAGAAGAGTGAATAAAGGAGAAGAAACTGTATTGACAAAGCAAGAGAACTCAACAGACCCATTGTATGTTAATAGGTTTCAATGCAAATGTTCAGATAAATAGTTTTTTATACTGATTGGTTTTTTATACTGAAGGACTCGATGGTGATGGCTTGCCTTCTTTCAGGAAGCTTGCTTGTTGCTTGTTGTATGTAGATAGTAGGCGCCCGGCAACGCGTCTAACATGCACTGCCGTACATTTTGGGCAAGAAAAAATTGGTCTGTTTATGGCGGGTTGTGCAGACATTTCAAACCGTGTGCATTGATTTTGGTTAAGAAATGACGGGCTGAGACATTCGTGCATTTTAGATTAGAAAAATTGGTCTAATATTGCCATCCATGTCAATTTTATGAGCGTAAGAGTTTTCATAGTTTCGTCTGCGTACGTGGTTTAATTTTGCTAGTTCTGTAAGAACTTCAATGTAACTGAATATGATCTCTCATATGTTTCAAACTTTATCTTATACAGAGCCTTCTTCATTACCTCCACAAACTTAACTTTCTTGTGTGTTCATACTTTATAGTGAAGTTTTGGACGGTTTCTGTATATTTGTCACTAATATTTGACTCTGCAATTTGCATTCCGTCGTTATGCTTCATTTTCTCTGTTTAATTTCATTATGTATAACCTCAATCTCCACAGGACTGTTTCAATCTTTACCCCCCACGAACTTCTTATGTTTTTGGTCTCTTTCGATCCACTTGTTTCTGATATTATTGGACCCCTGCATATTGTCTTCTTTCCTCAATCTCATACATGCATTTTGAGGGGAAAAAACATCAATTAATCTAATTGAATCTATCCAATAACGTAGGCAAAACGAGCATCGGTCTAGTTTAAGCTTTACCTTACTGTGAGGTTTTCTTCATTACCTCCATGAACTTTGGTATATGAAGAGAGCTTAGATGTTTGGATGGTATGATATTGTTACATCTCATATTGGACTCCGCAATTTGCGCTCTCCCTTCATACTTTAGTTTCTATCTGTTATTATTAGTATATATAATTATAACAACATTAATTAAACTTAATTTTAGGGGGTCTTGAAGCTATAACCCATATATAACTAGCATTAGTCCTTTCTCCAATTCCTCGTTTATCCGAAGAGATCTTGAGTAATTTTTTGAATTTGTATTTCCTGTCTTGTTAAGTAATGCAACCTGATTATTTTGATGAATTCAAAAAATATATAATGTTAAGCAGTCTCAAATAATAATTTAGTTAAAGCCATTTAGATCAATTTTTGGTTATCTTGGATCCTAAGATTATTATTCTTAAGCTTGCGAAATCACGCGTATATGAACGATTATATAAAAGTTGGACTTTGAAAACAAAAAATTAAAGGTAATTGATCCTTTGGTATCAATAAGTCATAAAGAGCTTAATCGATCTTGATGTTGGAAACTTTCATAAAGTTAATTAAGGCAAAAGCATTCTGTTTTATTGTTAAAGATTTTTATTTTTTATATATGTGATTGATTTCGATACACTATTAACTAGTTCTACTGTTAATCAATCATGTCCATATAAGATAATTAATATATGAGTAAAATGCTTTTAATGAAGGGTCACGGTATAATTAAATAACTTTATAAAAAATATTTTCGGGAAGGACACGTCACCCCAACATGATTATTACTATTATAATTTTAATTAATATTTTTTTAGTTTCTCTAGATTAACCTTCATATTGCTTATTAATTAAGATAATATTTTAACGTTAATTATTCATTATTAACCATAGTTTTGTTTAAGCTTATTATTTTTAATTTATTTTATAATTACGTTAGTTTTCTTAAAATCTTTGATTTTGTTACATTTTTAAAACTTGTTTACTTTTTAATTCTTCGAAGTGTTTCGTCGTGCATTTTATGTAAGAGGTTCAATCTAGCTAATTGAATATGACCTCTCTTATTACGTTGCTAATTAAAGTGACCATTCGTCGGTTTCAAACTTTATCTCAGAATGAACCATTCATATTACCTCCACAAACATTCTTGTCCATTCAAAGTGCTTATATTCTAGGAGGGTTTCTATACATTAGTCTAATATTTGACTCTGCGTTCTATCGTTATATGCTTCACTTTCTCCGATTTAATGTAATTTTATCATGCACTATGGGTGAAATTTAAAAACTTTAATCTAATTAATCTCATGTCTCTCTTACTCTGTAGCCAAAACGCGCATTGGTCTACTTTAAGCTTGCCGAAGACTAACAAAGCTTACAATTGTTGTTGTCTTAATAACTGCAAAAGCTAATACAGTAAAATGGTTTATTAAATTAATAGGAAATGTTAAAAAGTAAGAATCTTTGTATGAAATTATTTATTAAAATGATGTGCCTTATCAGTTGATCATTGGATGATTAAGTGCATCGTATCACCTTATTTTATTTGAGAACCACCATTATATTTTTTGTTATCAAAAGTTCTAATAATTTTTTCTATTTAAGTGCCACTACTCCAAATTAATCAGGTGAGGAGTTCAAAATGTATAGCAATCGATAATGCTTTTTGTGCATATAAAAGTATAAAAAATGATGAATGAGTCTAAGTCTTCTGTTATTAAAGTTGGCTTATGCATATATTTTGATGGTTTTATGATTATGACTAATTTTATTTATGCATATCTTTAAGATATGTATCTCTTGATTTATGAATATCTGGATTAAGATGTAATACCCCGGTTTAAAATAAAATACTAATTAACAATAAAATATAAATAACGAAAAATTTTAAATTTTTATACAGTTTATGTCATTGGACATTTCTCTATTTGTTTTAAATTATAAAGCGGTAGAGATGTTTAACTCAATTAAATAAAGGTGTTTTGTTGTTGAAAAAAAAAAAAGAAATAGAAGAAGAGACAAGACAAGGGATTATGGTGCACCTCACTAATGATGGTCCACACCATACCCCTCCATTGCTTTTATTTCCTTCCTCCACCCCCCACCGTCAGGGTCCTTTTCTTTTTCCCCTGTTTCTCGTTCTCTCCTCTTCTCTATCTTTCACTCTCACACCCTCACACTCTCACTTGTTTGCTCTCTCACTCCACCACCGACTATTGTTCCTCCGCCATACTTCACCGTCGCGGTCGCCCCTCCCCATCGGATCTGTTTATCTCTGCCAGTTTGTCTTTCTCTCTCTCTCTCTCTCTCTCCTCTGCGTTCTCTCTCTGTTTGTCGCGGGTTGTTCCCCCTCCACTACAGTACTTCTACCATGCAGGGGGCTCTTGATTTAGCTCCCTAAATTCATAATCTTGGGTAAGCATCTTGACATTAGCGTTCTTGTGTGAATTCCTTATTTGATTTTGGGTGAGTCACAATACTAGATTGTTATGTTGTAAAGTTTTGTGTTTTGAAGATGACAAATTATATAGAATTATTATGTTGTTAGTTGTAAGATAGCCATAATAATTTGGAGCATGTATGTGTATTTTTGGCGTTGGTTGAATTTTAGAATTTGGAGTTCTCTATATGTGCTTTTAGGTTTTAGTTGGATTGTTTTGAATTGGTTTTGTGGCGATTAATTGGATATGGATGTAATGAAGAGTTAGTGCTAGTAAATGAGATAAGTCATGAAAAAGGATAAGTTGAAGCGAGTAATTCTAGAATGAACTAAAAGGATTAAGAATTAAGAGTAAGCTGAATTTTATTTTAAGTTTGGAAGGTAGTAAGTTAACTGGTTGGTTTTGAGGTTGATTTAATTAAAGGTTATAACCGAATAGTTATAGATAAGGGTAATTATGCATAAGTTAGAATTGATGTAATACCTTTTTAGTAAAAGAGATATCTTGGATAATTCCTGGCTCTACAGGTTCTTCGGCATGTGAATGATGACTTTTTGGTACTGGATTCCCTTGGATAGCGATCGAGACTCTAAGACGCTATAATTTCCGGCTACTTCTCGGTTTAGCCTGTGAGTGATAGTATATTTGTAATCTATTTTCTATTTTTATTTTTCTAAATATATGTTAGATTCTAAAACTTGACATGCTTGAGAACTATATTGGATCCATTGTTATAGGGCTTTGGTGCTCTGATAAATTTAGTTTTTGAAATAAATTATTTAAGAACTCTACTTGAGCTTTGGATAAATGGTTTTTTTTTCTTGGGAGGGACCTTTAACAGAACTGTATGCTAACGGTATCGTTATGCAAAGGTGCACCTTGGTTTGACCAACTTGACAAGGGTGTTGTAGTCTTGGCTGAATGGCCACACGTCCAGCTTTGTTTGTCGATCCTTCGGCATAAGACCGTTGGTGAGATATTTGTTCTCGTTGAACCTTCAGGGACGCTCGTTGGTGAGACGTGTCTGTTCTATTCTGACTTTGTAATTGAGACCTCCCCTTTTTAATTTCAGATATATTATTATTATTATTATTATCATTATTATTTTTAAAACTAGTTTTAACTCCGTAGTTAAATGTACTCAAATTACCAATTCTTGAAAGTACTAATTTGTTATTGATGACTTTTATTACAAATTTTATTTTATTTTCAGCATTACCATATTCTGTTTTCACGTATCATGTTGGATTTGGAGTATCTTTTGCATATGTATATGTACATCTATATATGGATCTTTTATGAGGATATTATTAATGGATTATATTTATTTTATTAAAAGCTCGTGCTTGCACTTGTCCCACTCCCCGTGATAAGTATATTATCTCTCACTGAGTCAGTTTGACTCAACCCTCACTTTCCCTCTATTTCAGAGTTAGGTATGAGCTGCAAGTGACTTGTTTCAGTAAATCAAAGGTATAAAAGCTCCGTGAACTTGATGCATTCAGTGTGGACCTTCGGGTTGTCCATATATTTTGATTTATGTATACTTGAGTAATCATATGTTATTAATCTGTAGTTATGCTCCATAATCCACAAAGTGAAGTCTCAAGCCTCCAAGTAATATATCTATATATAATTGTAATAGGTTTTGTTTTGAAAAGAGTATATATCCTTATATATGTCTTGCATATTCTAATATTTGAGCGCATTCTGAGAATGCTTATTGTTCTGAGTCTGTATTTTAAATATTGTTGATATTTTGGATTTGTGGCTAGTTTGTATATTTTTGGTTTGTATTTGGAGCTTTTTGTATTTTGGGAAACGTCAAATTTTTAAGGGAAATTCTGTCCGTTTCTTAGTTAAAATTCTTCAGAGGGCTTGCTAGGAATGGTATTCCCCTAAAGCGCCGAATCACACACTAGTTGGGTCGTGACATAAGAATATAAAAAATCTATTATAACATGAGAAATTTGTTAGGATATGAAATAAGCATTCTTAGAGGCTCAGGACCTTAGTTATATATACAATCAATGAACTAGGTGTGTGTGTGTATGTGAGAGAGAGAGAGAGAGAGAGAAATACCAAGTTATGAAAGATAGTATACAAGGCGCTTTAAATATAGAAACAAAGTGATATTCTTATTATTGTTTTTTCTCATAATAAAAGCATTTATTCTATGCAAAATATAGATTAAATTACGTAAATTCTTATATCTTGCACTTACTATCGTCCTGTTAATTTCATACTTTTAATATTTACTATGAGCTTTTCTTCATCACCATTCACCTCCACATACTTTGCTATCATCAACTTTGTTAGCCCTTCCCCCTTTTGAAAACTCCGTTTTCATCTCAACCATCACCTTCCATGTAGCTTCCCAATTCCCATTTCTTACAATAGTGTGAAAAGCAGACTTATCCCTGCAGCATCTTTTTGCCATCGAATGCAAACAACCTCTGAAGCTACCACTTCAAAGAATCCATCATTTCCTCTGTCAACACACGCACTCTATTAACCTGAAAGGTAGTTTTTGGATTGTCATTTCTTAACTTTTCTTTGCCTTTCTTTTCAGTACTGTTATTTGAATGTAGTTTTATAGACACTCTACATTACTAGTAAATTTAACTATGAAAATATATGGGAAATTATTGTGTATTAATAATAGAGGATTTTAGTCCTATCAAATAATAATAATAATAATAATAATAATAAAGAATTTTAGTTATCTTACAGTGAATCCGATGAATAAATTTCTCTTTACATCACATAATTCACGTAAATATAATTAAATCTCAAATTATTTATACCCAAATATATTACGTAGTGTCTAAAATATATGTTCAAAAAAAAAATTTCGCTTCCCTTTTTGTTGAGTTTGGCTCAAAAGGTAATCCACCCAGTTAAGGAAGTTTTTATTTTATTTTATTTTAAATTTGGTATCCTTTTCTATTTCTTTTCAGTCTTAGGAGGTGTTGTCAAAATAAGGAAAAAAAATGGAGGTTAATTGGTTAGGTGTTAGGTTTGACTAAATTTAGTTTTTAGGACCTTTTGTTGAAATTATCAAAAAATAAGAATAATAATAATTAAAAATGATAAAAACAATAAAACTAAAAAATAAAAATAAATTAATAATAAAGAGGAAATAATAATACATAGGTAGAGTAAATAGAAAAAAGAGAAAATAAAATAAAATAAAATAAATTTGCATTTTTTATTGTTAATCATGCTTAGATATTCATTATCTGTCTGACTTCTTATCTTGTTTAGTTAATGTTTGATGTAATGCATGATTTTTTTTTTTTTGGGTTAGTTGTTAGAAAAATATTTCTCTTCAAAAGGTTTTTTAAATTCATGCGATGATCAATAATGATATTGATTGAGTAAAAAATAATATCTTCATAATTATTTGAATAATAAGAGTTTATTGATAGTAGCATGATACTAATTTAAATCGTATACAAGACTTCTTGTTCTGGAGGAAAGGTAGACAAACAACTTCATTATCACGAAAAAAGCATAGCCGAATCAACCTTAATCTCAAAATTTCTAAGCAAAACAATAAGCCAAGTTAATTCGTTAGCCACATGTACCAATACATGGCATTCAGCCCATGCTGATAATTATGAGACTGTTGGTTGTTTCTTTGATTTTCAAGAAATCAGCAGAGAATCACCAAAATAATAATAATAATAATAATATGCCCTTCTAAAATATCTTCTTAACAATCATTCTAATTACTAAATATAAAAAATTTAATATTTTGTAAATATATTTATTATCTTGAAAACATAAAATGCATTCAATATTTTTCTAATTTAAAAATTAAAATTAAAAGGATATTTTAGGAAGATATATCATTATTCATAAAATACACATACTAAGAGTCTTTGCCTATCCAGTTCCGTGGCCAACACGCCCAAAGGTTTGGTTGAAACTTCATCTTATATTGAGGCTTTCTTCATGACCTCAACATGTGTGCCTATACTTTTGTCTCCATTATTTGACTCTGGAACTTGCATTCTGTCACTATGCTCAATTTTCTCTGTTTGATTATAATTTTAATTGTGAACTTTGGGTTAGAATTTCGATCTAACCTCATGTCTTATAGTGAGGTTTTCTTTATTATATTCACAAACTTTCCTTTCCATTCTAGATGCTCAGACTTTTGTCTGTTTCTATACATTTGTCTATATATTGGATTCTGCAATTTGCTTTCCGTCGTTTTGTTCATTTTCGCCCTTTAGTAGAGTTTCAAATTATAGACCGCATCACGTTATGCAATATGATATTGCAGTCATGCCATCTGCGTAATCGCGTCACAATGATTGTGATATTTTACCCATTCATGTAAATTGACAATGATAATCGTGTCGAGGCCAGAATGTGCAACGAGCTTAATTTCAAGTCGCAAACTAAAAAAAATTCACACCGCAACGGCCGCAATACGTATTGCAATAGCCGCAATACCCGCAATTGCAACAACCGCAACCACAACCGCAACGGTATCTGCAGCAGCAATCGCAATTTAAAACACTGCCCTTTAGTATAGCTTGTATTTTTAATCGTGTACTTTGGATTAGAGCTAACTCATATCTCACCAACTCCTTAGTTAAAATAAAGACCATAGGTTCATTTAGACTCTGCAATCTCTGTTCCTTGTCATACTTCAGTTTTCTTCTCTTTGCACATTATAACAAAACACCAGATGAGAAGATAATATATATATATATATATATATATATATATATATATATATATATATATATATGCAATTGCCAAAAAATAGATAGGTTTTTATTTTATTTTATTTTAGTCATAAAATCAACTGTCGTTCAAATCTCACTCATAATTACTTAGCATTTTGGCATGTCTACTGTGACTACGGGTTAAATCATATGTACTAAATGAATTCAGGTACACCTTATAAATATACCATAAATTATGGTTATATTAATAGAATGTGTGACAATTCAGGGGGTAAACTCTCTCTTTTCAAGATAATTTGTGTAAGTTTACGAATATAGGCAGCATCCGTGGCAGTAACAAGCAAAGTGAACATAGCTAGCATTCACAGCGCACAAGAAGACTAAAGACTTAGCCAAAAGCCTAAGGAGTTGTCAAGATTATTTCGTTTAATTGTTTCCGGTAAAAATCATTACATACAAATTGAATTTAACACCTTCAGGGCTAGACATCTTTTAGATCATGTTAGACTTCAAAAATCTTGCTCTGGTTTACATTTCAGAAGATTTCATTAGCATAAGATTAATAACTATATTTATTCTTTCTCATAAACTTGTACAAAGCATTGGTTGATTATTTTTTTTATAAACATTTATTAAACTTATAATCCAAAAACATCTATGATTCATTAATTTCAACCAGAGCAACTCTTACCTGTTTCTAAACGCATCCAAAATATGTCGATCAGTTTGGGTTTAAAATCAAATATGTCCGACCCAATTAAAAGGATAACGTATGAATTATAAAGAAAATGGATTTTGAGCTCATAGTATATAGATATTATATAGACGCTGTATATTAATGTGTGTATGAGTATTGTGATACATGTATAATGAAGTGAAATAAATATTATATGTATAGTTGCACCCAAAAGAAAAATTATATGTATAGTAGCTAATAAAATTTTTTGAAAAAATGATACATTATGATGGATAACTATTTATCTTTATTTAGCAATTTTTTCAAATTCTATTAGCTAACGATGTAAAATTATTTTATACTATGCGTAAAAATTAAATCCATATATACACACACTTGAGTAGTAGTGAATTTGGCATCAGATTTAATGTACAAAAAATATACCTCAAATTACAATGGCTTTGACAAAAAAATGAAAATAACACTGTTATGATATAGTTTTAAACTCAAGTCTATCCAATTCATCAAAACGATCATAGTTGTCGTTGGTCAATTTCGATCTACTTATCTCCGATATTGTTAGATTCTCCAATTTCAAGTCTCCTCTTGACTGATTATGTTTAATAGTGGTTTATAAGTTCATTGATGCATTTTGGCTGAAAACTTCAATCTAATTGAATGTCTCTTCACTTCCGTAGCCAAAACGAGAATAGGTCATATCTTAAGCTTTGCACCTCATTATCTCCACAAACTTTGCTGTGGACTTTCAAGAGCCACTTTGGACTATGCGATACTGCTGTCCCCTACATTAGACTCCGCAATTTGTCTTCTCTCATCATGCTTTAGTTTTATCTCTTTGTATTTTGCCTGAAATTGGCAGTAGTAAAATGGTGGAAGATAGAAAAAAAATAAAAAATAAAAAAATTATGAAACGCCCAAAATATATTGATTAATAGCTAGAGAGGTAAGTAGGCTTTATATAACTTAAACCTGGGTTCAAATCTCATCCATAATTACGTAGAATATTAAACCATAAAATGAGAATGAGCTGAGGCAAGAAAGATGTACTGCTAACATGATAAAGTTATACAAAATCAAGACAAAAAATATAGTAATAGTAATAGAATATATGACAATTCAGGAAAGTGAACACGATCGGTTCAAGTTTCAAGACAAGTGTCATTTATATATTATTATGAAAAAAATGAGAAATTATATACAACATTATTTTTCACATAAATATACATTACATTTATTTTATCTTGATACTCTTACACACTCACGGTAATATATGATATATTCATGGGAATATCTGTTATGAACTTTGGACTTCTAATTCCTAGCAATACTTTCAGAAATGTTCCACATTAGGCTGCTGATGCAATGTTTCCTTTACCTCATACTTAAGGACACACCATAAGGAAACTACCAATTAGACAAAAAAGAAATAAAAAAAAAAAAGTACAGTTGCTTAATAAATAAGACGTATCCTAGACAACTTACTAAATCATTACATTCAAGGAAGATCCAGGGCATGATCTTTTCTATTTTGACTAATTCAATACTTGGACGTGAAATAGTGGTACCCTGAACTGTCAAACATAATAAACCAATTGCTCAAACACTGAGCACAAGCTTCTTCACCTCCTCCTCGATCCTCAAGTCATTGCCTTTCTTGAAATATCTTCAGAACGTCTCTGAAGGTACGCGTAAGCTCAAATTGGACTAAGTATGAAGCATCGTTTCAAGACCTCATGCTGTACACATTGCTCCTGCGATCGCCAATCCGTATCTAGTGATAGTGTAGAAGTTTTTAACAGAAGCTAAAAATTATTAAAAAATAAATAAGACATAAAATATAAAGAAGAGAAGTTCTAATAAAAAAAATAAAAGAAGACGAAAAGTTGAAAAATAATATATTAAAAAGAAATTTAATAATAAAATAATTTTATCCCATGATATAATTTGCTATAATTTTTGCTTCGTATAAACCACCATTATCGAAAGCTAACTGGAATCCAACTAATTTGATTTAAGTTGAGTCAATTTATTATAAAGGTAGTAAAACCTTTTTAACATTGATTTTATCTATTAACAAGATTCAAATTTGAGACTTAATTAATCCCATGCCATGATTATGCAGTTTTTTTCTTAAAAAAATTATTTAAAATTTTAATTTATATTTTATTTTTCAATAATTAATTTAAAATAATAATTACTGATAATAAAATAACATAAGGTCTCTTAAATTAAGGGAAATTTTGTGTGTTGAAAAATAAGGAAAATTTTATTAAAAAAAATACTGCTAACAATAGTTTTTCGCATTACAAGATAATTTTAAGTAATTTAATATAAAATTTGATATGGACTAAAGTTTCACGCTCAGGTTGATCACTTCAAAATATATGATAATTTAATTATTTTAATATGAGTACAAGCAAAATCGATAGCACACTATGTTTATCATTTTCACTTTTTCTTTCAAGTAATTTCCATAGCACACTTTTGCATAACACAATTACAATAACTAAAGGAAACAAGAGCAAATAAAAAACATTAAACAGTTCATACTTCCAAAGTCATGATTACTTACGTAAAAGATCATCATTACCCATCCAAAAATTTTTGGACCAAAAGCGTTTCCCGATACCAGCCCAACAGCAAGTCCTCCTCCATATCCAACCAGAAGTATTTTCCAATCAAATTCAAAGAAAGATCCTAAGTGATGATCCTCATCAGATTCATGCATATTCCGTCGTTTTGCTTCATTTTCTCTGTTTATTGTATTAACCTCATATCTATAGGTCTATTTCAACCTCTACGTCCTCCACTAACTTTGATATTTGATCTGTTTCGATCCACTTGTCTATGATATTATATAGTTGATTATATATGTTGTTGTATATAATGTTATTCGGTATAGCATTGTACTATTGTAGGGGAAAATATCAATTAATCTAATTGAATATCTCTCCAATTCAGTAGTTAAAACGAGCATAGGTCTAGTTTAAGCTTTAATACTGTGAGGTATCTTTGGGCTAATTTGAACTGCAAATGTTATTAACACTGTTTAATTAGATGCGGGAATAAAAGTTATGGTTATGAAGTTGCTCACAAGAGTTGCTTTTCTTCATTTTATGGAGTAGATATTACTCGCTATCTTGATCTGTCCTTCATAATTCGCAACTTGTTTATGGGGCAATTAGATATAAGAGATATTTAAAGGGAAGAAAATGACAAAAGAGAAAAAGATTGTTAAGCTTCCATAAATTAAGGGCAAGTTTGAATGAGAAAGCAAACACTGCTAACTGTTATAAATTTCAATTATATTAAAAAAAATTAAGATTTATTAGTTTCACTTATAATTATTTTATGAATTATAAATATGTAATAATGACAAAATTCAGTTATTTTAAATGAAAATTCAAGTTGACATAAATCAAACTTTGACATGATCAAAAACAGGTGTAAATACGAAGTATAAAACAAATCACAAGAAGATACAAACAAACAAAGAATACAATGCAACACAGTAATTATTTCAGTACGAGAACAGGAAACTCCATAGCACACTGCCTTTTATTTTACTTTTTAGTGATTTTATATACCACACTTTACATGATACAATCACAATAACTAAGAAAGGTAAAGAGAACAAATGACAACCATTAAAGAGTCCATACTTCCAGAGTCTAGTTTCTTGATTCCAACTCTAAAGAACATCCTTACCCTTCCAGGATTGATTGGACAGAAAGTACTTCCCAATGCCAGTCCAGCAACAAGTACACCCCCATATCGAACCGAACTATTTTCCGATCAAATTCAAAGAGCGATCTTCAGTCTTGATCACCATCAAAGGGAGGTGGTGGTCCTAGAATGATCTTCACATTTCTTCAACAACTGAATCCCACACAAGCATTGGCTCTCCTCAAATGAATTGCCTTGGAATGTGTCAAACCACTTATTTTTTGGTATAGGACCTGAGAGATTGTTGAAGGACACATTAATGAACTCTAGAAAGGTGAGTTCTTTTAATTGCTGGGGAATCTTGTAATACCTATTCATAGTAAGCACACAACTTTATATAGAAAATTCAAAGTTGGACACAAAGATACCATAGGAGCAGGGTAAAGTACTGTTTGCTATAAGCTAAACATTTTTAGATCAGATTAAAAAATTACAATTTATTTAAGTACAACTCCGATATATTTCTAGCAACTGAAGGAGGCTGTTTTTCATTAAGCTATTACTTGATTAATTTAAAACCACTATAAATAAGGTGAGAATTAAAAATTTTTAGTAGATAATGAAGGGTTCTAAAATATTTGAATTGTGGTGGTTCTAGTTATGTCTTTGCACGAAAATACACACGGCTACTGTATCATAATCTCATCGCATTACTTACAAGCAAATCATACTTCATAACATTATGAGCAGTAAATGCTAAAAGAAATATATGCTATGCAATATGTAATGGCAAGTATTAATATGATTATAATCTCTTTTGCTTTAAGTTCTGCTTTTCTTTGTCTACTTATCTCACATATATTCGAACGTCTTCTCTTTGGAAATTCCCATTCTCTTATGTTACTATTGATATCGTGATGACAAACCAAGACTTTACACCATACTAACCAAGGTAGATAACATAAAAGATCTTACATCTTATCTCTCTGCCTTCTTGGCAGTTAGCGGCAAATCTTATATGTCTTCTTTTTGAATTACCTATTTGCCATTATGCATAAATCCACAGTAAATATATATGCATAAACTTAAACCATAAATATAACTTAAATAAAAGATTTAAGTAGCATAAAAAAATAATAATTTGCACAATATAAATAAATTTATCTAATACTAAATTAAATAATAAAACATAACATTAAGCAATAAATGGAATAAATTGTGGAAGTTACAAATCAATTTATAAACTTAAAATAAAAGAAAGGTGCAAGAATTGAAAAACATGAATAAATAACATAATATCTCAATAAAATTTTCTAAAAACATAAAGTTACCAAATCAAAATGTTAATTTGTAAAGGGAATGAATCAAATATTATATTTATTTAATTTCTTTTAAACTTTCTTATCATAGTTGATAAGTCTATCTTTGTCATTATGTCACATTTAGTGCATATAGGTCATGTCCTTATAAGGATCACTATAAAGTCATAGTAATGTCTATAAATTAAAAATCACCATATTGTCCATAAGTCAAGGTATAAAATTCCAAGAAAGGGTATTAATAATTTAATAGCTCAAGTTCATGCATAATAAATTTAATTTATGGTTAAATATGATATTTTATTGCTAATATTGATCTTCTAGAGAAATTACCATAAAAATTGACAACTCAAAATAATGTATTAATATAAAGTAATATCATAACAATAATAATAATAATAATAATAATAATATAAAGGAACATTAAATAAATTAACTTGATAAGAGGAATAAAATAAATAGAAATGATAATGAGCAATAATATAAATTAATATTAGTGGAAATTATTTGGAAAAATAAATAGAATATATGATAATGATAAATAATAAGGAGTAATAATATAAAAGAATAATAAATAAAATAACTTGGGCTGATAAATAAATTGTAACAATAGTAATACTGAACAATTTTAATAAATAAGATAACTTGGAACATAAAATAAGTTACCATAGTAAATAACAATGAATAATAATATAAAAAAGCATAATTTGCAATGAATAAATATAATCATGATTTTACTTTATAAAATAATTTCATTATCTACCTCTAATCATTGTAGGTAACCAAAAATAGTGCATTCACATCGAGCTTCTTTTCCTCTTCTCTCCCTTTCTTTTTCTCTTATTTTTCTTTCTTCCTCTCTCTCGGCTCTCACTCTGTTTTGTTGCTCTCTTTTTTTTCTTTCAATATAATGTCAATTCTTACCCTTTCGTTGTTTTCACCGTGCCCTCTTCCCCCCCTTTTATAGAGTTTTGCGCGGCTGAAGAAACCTCATTGGTGACATTTTCTATTTTTAGTTTATTATTATTATGGTTAATTTTCTTTGCATGCATTTATTGTTATGTATTGTTTTTCAAACCGAGTTCTCTTTTCTTTTTTCAATGAGAACTTAATGTCCTGCAATGACGTGAAGTTTTTGTTGTTGTTGTTGTTTTTGTTTTTTTTTTTGGTTTTTATAGGTATGTTATTCTTCTAAGTTCTGAGTTCAATGTCACTACTAATTTATTGTCTATGATTTAACTATTTGATCAATCAATGATTGTTGTAAAAATTAACTTAAACAAATCAATTAAAATATTTCAATAAATTAGGTTAACTAAATGCATTAAATTTTTTATGAAAAAGTAGGATGTTACAGATCTTCCTTGTTAGACTATTGTGAGAAAGGTCTAATGCTTCAAGATTTGAAAGCTTCCCTAAGGACGATGGAATACTACCAGGAAGCATGTTATTGGATAGATTGAACAGGACCCTTCAAGTCCCCTATGACATATGGAATCTCTCCAGAGAGTGCTGTTACTTGAAATATCAATGGCTATCAAGTTGGAAAATTGTTGGAGCCTCTCATAAACCATGTCCTTCCCTTTGTTATCGATGGTGAAAGAATAAGGATCACTTTCAAACCAATATGTTCCATGTTGCTGGTATAAATGATATGGTTCATTGTACAATAATTGGCTCATGTTGGAAGCTTCCATGGATTTCCAATTTTTGATTATTTCTGAAGGCAAATTTCCCGCGAATTTATTGTGGGAAAGATTAATGATGTAAAGCTTGGGAAAAATGGCTATCCTTGAACATCTTATGGCTCCATAAAATTCATTATAACTTAAAGCAATAACTTTCAACTCAGAAAGAGCTCCCAACCAACAGGGAAATGAATCATTGATTTGATTATGGCTGGCATCAAGATACTCTAGCACTCTACAATTAGCTAATGCTCTTGGCAGATTGTTATAGCTGAAATCAACCATCTTCAAGGAACTTGTTGTCATATATGTTTGAGGAACGGAGCCAGACAATTTGTTTCCTCGAAGCACCAGAATTTGTAGAGATTGGCTAAAGCTTCCCAAACATGATGGAATCGTGCCACTTAAGTTGTTAAAGGATAAATCGAGATGCATGAGTGACTTTAGATTGCAGATCAATGGGGACATTTCACCTATCACTGAATTGTGGGAACCACTTAAGCTGAGAAGATTTCTTTTTCTCCACATCCATGAGGGTAGTGAACTTATACCGTTGTTTGACTAGACAAGACATCCTAGCTCAATCTTGTCTTGTAAAACACTTGGAAATTCAACTAAATTACATGAATCCAATAACACTTGAAGTAGAGGAAGGGTTACATTGGTAGAACTTTTTCCATCATTACCTCCAAAAATTTATACTCTTAAAGGGTCAATTTGGTATAGGTGTAAAAATATGTGAGAAAATTTTAGGAGTAGTTTTTTATACAATTGTATTATACTCATAAATCTAATTTATGAAATTTTTTCCTCTGTAACGAAAGTTTTTTTAACCTGTTTTCACCATTGGTCTCTTATAGGAGACTCAGCAATTTTGTGGTCTGTCGACATGCTTTATTTCAGTCTAACAAAATAAATTAATTCCGCAGCCAAGATGACCATAAGTCTATTTTTAAGCTTTGTCTTACAGTGAGGCTTTCTTCATTGCCGCCACGAATTTTGTGTCCATTTTAAGTTTTTGGACAGCTTCCATTTCTTCACATTTGTCCCTAATGATTGAGACTGCAATTTGCATCTACGATCTAATTTTTCATCTTTTCAATTCCATAAACGGCCATAGGTCTATTTCATTCTTAACAGTATGGAAAGACTTTTAATATTGCCTCCACGAACTTTACTGTCAATTTAAGAGCTCAAGTTTTTGAAACTTTTCGATACACTTTTGTTTGATATTTGTTACAACCCATGAAGCAAGTAAAAGGAACCAGAGGATTAGAAAGGCTCCAGCATGGACAAAAGACTTTGTAACTAATATGTAAATAGAATAGGTAGTTAGTAGAATAAAGAGAGGACCTCTTTAGTAAGCATGTTAGTTAAAGCAGTTAGGATGAATGTTAGTTACTGCAGTTAATTACTAATTGATTGTATAGTTAGTTAGGAGTAAACATGCATTGTAAAAGAGGACCTCCACACTAATTGTAATCATTCTTTTGTGATCAATATAATTGAATAGAAAGTGCCGCCTCTTTTTCTCCCTGTAGAGTTGGAACCTTACTCGAAAAGGTTCAACATTGGTGCCTTCATTGAGCTCCCATTTCTTGTTTGTGTTCTTGTTCTGCTATTCCTCTGATCTATCATGGCAAAAAACACACACCTGGGTCGTCTTGAAAACGAATTCAAGGAATTCCAAATTGATATTCGGGATCAACTTTCCAAGATCATGGAGTTCATCCCAAATTTCAGCCGAAATAGTGATTCAGACTCCAATTCTAACCAAGTACCTGGCTCCAACTCCGACAACAATGGCTCCTCTGGTTTTTCTAACAGAATGCATCATCGTGCATTACGTAACAACCTACCTCAATTCAATGGAGAAGATTTGGATGATTGGCTCTTTCGTCTTGAAGAATATTTTGATACTGCAGCAACACCATTAGACCAAAGAATCAAGGTGGCATCATTCTATATGAAATGACCAGCTTACTCATAGAATAAATGGATGGTATGTAATAACTACACCAATGATTGGTTGGTTTTGTGGATGCATTGCAGAAAGGACTCGGGACTGATCTTTATGAGAATCCTCAAGAAGCTTTGAAAGAATTGAGACAAGAAGGTACAATTGCTGACTACCGAGCCAAATTTGAGGCACTTTCTAATCGGGTACAAGGCCTATCTGAACCATGGATGGTAAATTTCTTTGTTGCTGGTTTATCTAATTACCTTAAGTGCCAATTATGCCTAGCCAAACCAAATTCTTATCCTGAGGCAGTTTCCTTTGCAAGATTACATGAGCAAAACCATGTGGCACTCAAAAATTCCCCCAGGAACCAATCTTTCCCATCTTCTACTTACCTCCCTAGATCAAGATTTCCTACCTCAAATTCTGCACCTTCCATATTAACCACTCGCAATGCTCCTTCTGCATCTGCTTCTACTAATATATGCACCTTAAACAACCACTTCAATACCAATTTTGGATCCATCAAATAATCCTTCATCTTCTGTTCCACCCATTCCTAAGCCTCCCTTTAGAAAATTTTCTGCATCTAAATTAAGGGAAAGAAGGCTACAGGGATTGTGTTACTACTGCAATGAGAAGTACCGCCCAACACATAATTGTAAATCACAATGTTTGGCATTATTGGAGAAAGAAGACCTTGATCAAATCTTGCCAACAGACTTATCTACTAAATTGGATGTGGCTTCAGATCATATTCCTGCAGAACCAGAGGTCAGTTTCAATGCACTCACAGGTGAATATCATCCCTCTTCTCTTCGGTTGAAAGGTCACTACCAAGACAATATTCTTAATGTAGTCGTTGATAGTGGAAGTACCTATAATTTCATTAAGCCCTCTGTGGCTGCTACTCTTAAATTACCTATCATGGAAATCCATCCCTTTAAAGTTTTTATGGGTTCTGGTGATTTCATTTAGTGTAAAGCAAGGAGTGTGGCTATTTCCATGCTGATCCAACGCATTTCCTTCACTGTTGACTTGTATCATATGGATATCACTAGTGTTGACTTAGTTTTTGGTATAGCTTGGTTGCGTAGTTTTGGCAGAGTCTTGACTGACTACTAACATTTAACTATGGAATTTATGTATAAGGGGGCCCCTAGACTTTTATATGCTGAAAACTTACTTAGACCTATCCCCTTGAATGCAAAAAGCATGAAGAAACTATTGACACATTTAGAAGTTCAAACTTTTTGTCAATTTCAACTTAGTTTTCAAACTAACCAGCATTCTTTGGCTGAGATACAACCTTTAATTCGGGATCTACTACACCAGTTTGAATTTGTTTTTAAGGAACCCTGTGGTTTACCACCCCATAGAGAGCTAGAACATCAAATAAACCTTCAGCCAGGGATCAAACCAGCACAAGTAAGGCCATACAAGTATCCTCATTGTCAAAAAGCTGAAATTAAAGATTGGTTAATGAGATGTTGTCTAATGGAATAATTCGTGATAGCAAGAGTTCTTTCTCTTTTCCTGTCCTTCTAGTTAAGAAAAAAGATGGCATATAGAGATTTTGTATTGACTATCGTGCATTAAACAAAATCACAGTCAGAGACATATATCCTATGCCAACAATGGAGGAGATCCTAGATGGCTTGTAAGGTGCATCAATTTTCTCTAAAATAGATCTCAGGTTGGTTTACTATCAAATTCAAATGAAGGCTTCTGACATCCATAAAATAGCCTTTAGGACACACAATAGTCATTTTGAGTTTCTAGTAATGCCATTTAGCCTTACAAATGCCCGAGCCACCTTCCAATCTACTATGAACAAACTTTTTCAACGCTTCCTCAAAAAATTTGTCGCTATTGACTTTGACAATATTCTAGTCTATAGTAATACACTGGAAACTCACTACCAACACCTTAAGACAGTCCTCGAAACATTGCAACAACACCAACTTTTTGCCAAACTTTCCATCACTATATTGGCCACGTGATCTCTGCTGCTAGTGCTCAAGTGGATAATAAAAAAATTGACGCCATTGTCAATTGGCCAATTCCTCAAAATATGAGACAGCTTAGAGGATTCTTAGGACTCTCAGGGTATTACAAGTGTTTTGTTAAAGGTTATGCCTCTCTAGCATGGCCTCTAATAGAGTTATTGAAGCTCAAATCATTTGAATGGAATTCTGAGACTAATTTGGCATTTCAGAATTTGAAGATTGCCTTTACTTTAACACCAATCTTAAAACTACCTGATTTTTCTGAATTGTTTGTCATTGAAACCGATGCTAGCATACATGGAGTGGGTGCTGTCTTATCCCAAAAGGGACATCCTTTGGCTTATTTCAGTAAGAAATTAGCTCCTAAAACGGCTAATGCTTCAACCTATGTGAGGGAATTATATGCTGTAACTCAAGCAGTAGCTAAGTGGCGACACTACCTACTTGGCAAGCATTTTCTCGTTAAGACTGATCAACAAAGTCTTAAAGAATTAATGTCTTAAATTGTGCAGACACCTCAACAGCAATATTATTTGACTAACTACTGGGATATGAATTTGATATTAAGTACAGAACAGGAAAAATGAATGCAACAGCAAATGCTCTATCTAGACTTCCGACAGAACACTTCTAGACTTATACTGCATTAAAAGGAGTACTAGTCTCAGAGATAAGGTTGGCAAACCAATCTGACAAAGAACTCTTACAACTGCATGAATTAGCTCAAAAAGACCAACTACCAAATGACTACTCCATTCAACATGGCATTGTGTTGTTCACGAACAAAATGTTCATACCAAAAGGTTCCTCTTTAATACCACAAATCGTTTATGAATTTCATGCTACACCTCAAGGAGGCCATCAAGGTATTCTCAGAACTTTCAAAAGAATCACTGAACAATTCCACTAGAAAGGAATGAAAAGTGATATTGAGAAATTTGTGGTTTCTTGTTTAACATGTCAACAAATCAAATATGTTTCTACAAAGACACCAAGGACCTTACAACGTTTACCAATCCCTTCAGCTCCTTGGGCAAAATTGTCAATGGATTTTATAGTTGGATTACCCCTATCAGTAGGTTATAGCTCTATCATTGTGGTGGTTGATAGGCTAACAAAAGTTGCTCACTTCTCTGCACTGAAGATAGGTTTTACTGCAAAAACTGTGGCTGATGTTTTCTTAGATTCAATTGTGAAACACTATGGTTTCCCTCATGGCATCATGTCAGATAGAGACCCTATCTTTTTAAGTACCTTTTGGAGGCAGATCATGTCTTATGGTGGAACAAAACTACATTATTCCACAGCTTGTCATCCATAGAGTGATGGCCAAACCGAAGTTGTCAAGAGATGCTTGGAACAATATCTTCGGGCATTCAGTTTAGAACACCCATCTAAATGGCATAAACACTTGCCATGGGCTGAGTTGTGCCATAACACAACATTTCACAGAATTATTGGCATGACACCACATCAAGCATTATATGGTCACAATCAAGGTAATCAAACTCGAGAGTTTAAGCAAAACTCATGGAGCCTTTGTAAATTTGTAAGAGTTTACCTAATATTAAAATAATATTTAAAAATATATCATACTAATAAAAATAAAATTCAAATAGAAACACCAACATTAAAATTAAGACCCATGTAATGTCCAATTAAAATTACATACCAACATTAAAATTACAATAGTACATTTCATGTCCAATTAAATCAAAGCATAAGATCCTAATGATTAAACTTAAAAAAAAATTCTAACAATTCAAGTCTTAGAACTCAAATCCTCCAACATCTTCAATGTCATCTCCATCATCATCATCATCATCATCATCATCATTATGCTCTTCTTCTTCTTCTTCATCAGATGATGCTTGTTCAACAATAGAATCAACAATCACATTTTCAGGGTCATCCCAATTTGTATTATTTGAACTCCTAATTAAGTCACCATAATCTACTTTATCCACATTAACTTCATTACTAGGCCTAGCAATAGGAACATCCCTAGTTGGTGGTTGAGCATTCTCGTCCTCTACTTCAATAGCATCCACATCTCCCTCTTCAGTTATCCACTAATAATTTTTGAGTAATAGTTGCACTTAACCTTTCTACCATTGCCCTGATCATCAATCCCATGCTTCCACCCAATATTAGATCTATTTTCACGAGCATTTTTTTCTTTTAGAGGTAGCAACTCTGGGGTTTGAGGACCCTGTCCCTAACCCAGCAATTTTAGACATCCTAAAATGCAAATGAAAACAATATAACTAGGCACTAGCACACACAAATCAAAGACAAGACAACATCTAAAATTAAGCCAACACACACACAAAATACAACATCAGAAACTTTAAATTAACACATTGGCAGATCTAGATTCTGCTCTAAAGAAATCAAGCAACAAACCAAATAAGCTGGACACTGACAACATAAGTAGAAATCCACCATAAATTAAGACAAACCTAGCGGCACAAACAGAGCTTGGCCGTGAACAGTCTAATGATGAATGGCAACGAATAAAGCAACAACACGATGAAGGAAGGCGTGCAGGAAGGCAACGAATAGAAACAGAGCAGCACGAACGTGAATGACGAATGGTGGTGTGAACAGAGCAGCACAAACATGATAAAGAAAGGCATGCAATGATGAGAGGCAAGGTGCAACGGGGAGCAGCGGCATGCGGCGGTGCGAGCTCTTGAAGATAGAGGATGAAAAGAGTGAGAGTTTCAAAATAGGGCTCACTCAAGGGTTGAAGTGTTTGCAAAAAAGGCTAAGATATGAGCCCTGATGGTGATGGTGGGGGCGTGACCAAAATGATGTCGTTTTTACCCTCAAAACGACGTCGTTTTGGCTTTTAATGGGCCTCGGTGTAAACTCTTAAACTTGAGGGTAAATTGGCAATTTTGTATGAGTTTGAGCAAGTTCACCCGAGTTCACTCGAGTTTACTTAGAAACGAGTTTGTAAGTGAGTCAGCTCGATTTTGTTACCTAAACTCGTAAACTCAAAAAATTTTACGAGTTAATTCGCGATTTTGATAACCATGGTTATAATCCCAAACTGCTACCTACTTATACTCCAGGGTTTGCTACTGTAGAAGAAGTGGATATTACTCTCATCGATAGGCAACAAATTCAACAATAGTTGCAATCTCAAATTGAAAAAGCTCAGTAGAAAATGAAGAAGTATGTAGATACAAAGTGAAAAGAGCAACAATTTTCAGTGGGACAATGGGTCTAGGCAAAACTTCATCATTACAAACAACAATTAGCAGCCAAAAGACTAAACTTCAAGCTAACTAAGCGATACTATGGCCCATTCCTTATACGAAATCACGTAGGGCCAATGGCTTATAAACTACAATTTGCACTTGAGAGCAAGATATATCCAATCCTACATGTTTCTCTACTTAAACAATACAAAGGTCCAGTACCTCCACCAGTAGCAACTCATGAGGAATTAGATGTAACCAAACCTATACTCCCTCATGCAATTGTAGTAGAACGGACTCAACTAATGGATGCAGGTCCGAAATACCAAGTATTGGTAGAATGGGAAAACACGGGCAGAGAGCAAGCCACTTATGAGGACTGGGATGTCTTGGTGGACTTGTATACTGTGCAAGCCCTTGAAGACAAGGTCCTTTTCCACCAGGGGGTAATGTTGCAACCCATGAAGCAAGTAAAAGGAACCAGAGGATTAGAAAGGCTCCTGCAGAGACAAAAGATTTTGTAACTAATATGTAAGTAGAATAGGTAGTTAGGAGAATAAAAAGAGGACCTCTTTAGTAAGCATGTTAGTTAAAGCAGTTAGGATGAATGTTAGTACTATAGTTAATTATTAATTGATTGTATAGTTAGTTAGGCATAAACATGCATTATAAAAGAGGACCTCCACACCAATTGTAATCATTCTTTTGTGATCAATAAAATTGAATAAAGAGTCTCGCCTCTCTTTCTCCCTATGGAGTTGGAACCTTACTCAAAAAGGTTCAACAATATCGCATTCAACAATTTGTCTTGCCTCATCATATTACATTTTATCTAGTTGTACACAATTTCAATTTTCACGTGCATTTTGGTTTAACTGTTTAAGACTTCAATCTAGCTGAATATCTCGCCAATTTTGTAGCCAAAACAAGTATGGGTCTATTTTACGCTTCAAATTTCTTTGAGGTTTTCTACATTACCTCCGGAGACTTTGCTATGAACACAACTCAGTTTTTTGGCTGGTTTGATAATGTTACATCTCATATGTATTAGACTTTAAAAAGTTTTAATCAATCCATTTTGATGTTGAAAAATTTAAAAAACTTGAACTTAAGCTCAGCTGCTATTTTATGCTTTACTTTTCTTTGAGGTTTTCTTCATTACCTCCATAAAGGTTGCTATGAAAATAGCTCAGATTTTTGGCTGGTTTGATACTATTACATCTTATATTGGTCGGTTTAAAAACTTTTATTCAAGTCCATTTTGATGTTGAAAAATTTCAGAAATTTGAGCTAGATCAAATTTTTTTTTTTTGGGGGATTCTAGGGAGCTCCTGAAAGAGATAGAGGAAAATGGGGAAGAGAAGAGGATTTGTAAATAGAGATCAAACTCTTAAGATACAGTTCATTGGCTCAGATATTATGTTTTATTCTCGAAGATTTTACTCATTTTAGCTTTTTATACGTTTTTTGAATTCAAAAGGACATATATCCTTATTTACATTTATATTTTTATAGTTGTTGCATAATAAAATAAATAAGAACAATCAATGGATATTGGCTCACATGGTTGGCTTTCTACTCATGTATCACTATGACTTGAATTTCATCATTTACAAATAATTACTCATTGAGCCTTGAGACATACTCTAACCTTGGATTGGGGCAACACTTTTCTACAACCTAAGTTATTGTACATTAAAAATAATAAAGGAGAACATGTTTTGTTGGAGTGCAAAATAAATGAGAACATTAAGCCAGGCTCCAAGATTGCTAAACCATCGTCCCTTTCTCCCTTCATGTCCTTGTCCTCCTCATCTTCGACCTTAGTAGAGACTAGATTATCTATTTCCACTACTTGCTAACCATGTTTTCCTCTCCCAAATACTTGTTTGATGCTTGGTTTGAGTTTCAGCTGGTTGGATGCTGCAGTTTGATATAGAAGCCTAGTTCCCAATTTTTTTCATATAAATAAACTTTTGACTTAAAGATATCGTTAGAAGTAAAATAGGGATTTATGTGTCATTTTGGTATACACAAGGTTTTGGACATAAATTCTTAAGTGCAGTCAGAAAAAATAAATAAATAAATAAATCTTATTCTATTCCATTCACTAGTAATAAAATGAAAAATAGTAATAACACATATATGGGAGCGTTTGGTGTGCGGAATCTTTTTATTTTCCCGGGAATGTTAAAACATTCCCATGTTTGGTAGGAGGTTTGAAGTAACATTCCCAGGAATATTGCATTCCCAGGAAGGAGTTTGACCCCCAAAACATTACCACCTCCCCCCATAGGAATCCAACATTCTCATGGGAAGGGAATATTTGCCATGTGAAAAGACCAAAATACCTCTATCACCACTCAAAGCCATTGGCCATCGATCACCGCCGCCGGCCACCCTCCACCGTCAGTCGCCGTCGCCGTCGCTGGCCACCTTCAGCCATCGGTCGCCATCGCCGTTGCCGGCCACCCTTCACCACCATTGGTCACCACCGCCGCCACCCTCGCCACCGCTGGTCACCGCCGCCGTCGGCCACCCTTCGCCAAAGCTGGCCGCCACCGCCATCGCCGGCCACCCTTCGCCACCGTTGGCCACCGCCGCTGCTAGCCACCGTTGACCATCTGCCACACCGTGCCTTTGTTGGTCGGCCCACCTCAACCCTCGACCATCGCCGACCAACCTTCATTGACCGCCACCAGCCGCCACTCTTCACTACCGCCACCGTCATCACCGTCGACCTCTACCTCCATCACGGGTAATTTTGGAAATTTATCAAATATTCCCGGGAATTCAATTTGCATACCAAATGCTCCTAAAATATCATACTCGAAAAAGTTATTCCCGGAAATAGCATTCCTGGGAATGAAAATTCATTCCATCTACCAAACGCCCCCATAAAATTAAGGTGTCAAATTATGAATAAAACAACATATAACCTCCTTTTTTTTACCAAAAGAACTTATGGATTGCTAGATTGATTAATCTATCCTAGACGCGGATCATGACTATCCAAGTTGGGATAATAACAGAGGTGATGCGAAGCAATTCAAAGATCCCAACCAGCAAGTTTATTTCATATAACTATTTATTGTAGGAATTACATTTACAACATACAGGTTGAATATAACATCTTAAGAACTAAAAATATTTAAATCAAATTTGACTTCAAAAATCTTGGCTCCATGATGCAGAAGATTCCATCAGCATAAGATTATACTCTTATTTTTATCACAATCTTCTAAACACTACCAATGGGCAACTCAACTTAGATGGAAATGCGGACAGTGTACAAACAATTGTCCAAAAAGACATGCAAATTATAATATTAGTAATCCCACTAAAACATGAAGACAACACTGTCATGAACTCTGGACTCTTGATTCTGAGCCACAGTCACACACTCAGAAATCCACATAAGGTTCCTGATCTCCTGCTCCCTTAAGCTCACATATGCGAAGAATACAGCATAATGAAACTGCAAAATAGACAAATGGGCAGCTCAGTAATGAATAAAACATGCCACACAACCAATAAAATAACAGGCAATTAATTTCCCTCTGGGGTAATGACTTCCAGTTTTTTGTTCCATTACTTGCTAGGAAGGATCCAGCAGCCATTAAAATATTAACTAATTCACTACATGAACTAGAAATAATGATACGCATAAATGTCAAGTATAAACCTGTTGTTCAAACGCCAAGCAAAGCTTCTTCATCTCCTCCTCATAGAATGCCTTGTCGAGCATTGGCTCTCTCCATATGATAACTTAGCAAATATAGACTGATAGGGGGGATATTTCTCCATAACAGCACGAACCTATATGAGCAACCAAAACAAAAGACTAAGGGCCAAAAATGCACTAATAAAAGCCATCAACCAGAGGTATAAGTGAGTGCTACCCACTGCTATGAGGACTGACAAATATTTCAGTAAAGATACCGACATAGAAGGATAACGAACTACTCAACTATACAAAGAACCTCTGGAAATTGGTAACCAAAACCAACTTAGAATTACAAATGCAATAAAAAACAGTCAAACAATCAAAGGATACTCTATTTCGGCTTGAGATAGTAAGAGGATTTGTAGCATCCTTGGGAAAAAGAAACCACACACATATATACGCAATTTTGGGTTAAGAAAGAGAAACTGAGAAAGGTTTTGTGATGATGTCCCTGAGAGGAAAAACTAAAGGTAGTTTTACTCTATTTGGGGTTAAGATAGAGGGAGATTTTTATGGTATCTTTGGAAACAAACTATGTATATTCTACTTGGGATTTAGTGGAGGAAAGTTCATTGGTTGCCTCATGGCAAAAATTTGACAAGCGAAGAAAACATCGAACCATGTTTGAGGACTAGATGTAGGTCACATATTGTAGCCAAACTAGGATAAATCATTTGTACATTTCTCTTATCTCTACCCACTTTATTTGTTTGCATTTTATTTAAGTTGTTTTTCAATTACATAAAAAATTTTACTTGCTCAAAATCTTCTGTTATTAAACATATAGAACTAATTCACCCCCTCTTGGTTCTACCAAAAGCAATTTAATATTGAATTTGATATAGACCAAAATTTGACATTAGCTCTAGCCCCCTCTTATCAGAAAAAAAAATTGACCTATAACATGTACGAATGAGAAGTGTAAAACAAAATTACAAGAATATACACAAACAAAGAACACAATATATGACAAATTAATTATTTCAATATGAGAACAAGCAAAATGCATAGCACATTATGTTTATCATTTTCACTTTATTTTAAAGTAATTTTACATAACATACTCTTACATAACACAATTACAATAACTCAAAAAGGAAACAAGAACAAATGAAAAACCATTAAAGAGTTCACACTTCCAAAGTTTGAGTTATGATTTCTTACTTAAAAGAACCTCTTTGCCCATCCTAAAATATCTAGATCGAAGGCGTTGCCCAATGCCAACCCAGCAACAAGTCCTCCCCCATATCCAATCAGAACTATTTTCCAGTCAAGTTCAAAGAAAGATCCTAAGTCATGCTTCCCATCAGATTCAGGAGGTGAAGGCCTAGCATGATCTTCACATTTCTTCAACAACTGAATCCCACAAAGGCCTTGGTTTCCCTCAAAGGAACTGCCTTCGAATGTGGAGAATTGCTTATTTTCTGGTATAGGACCTGAGAGCTTGTTAAATGACACATTAAAGAACTCCAAGAATGTGAGTTCTGTTAATTCTTGGGGAATCTTCCCTGACAAGCTGTTGAGAGAAAGGTCCAATGCTTCGAGATTTGAAAGCTTCCCTAAAGAAGATGGAATGTTGCCACTAAGCATGTTATTGGACAAGTTGAGCAAAATAAGACTCTTCATTTCTCCCATGACTGTTGGAATCTCTCCAGAAATTCTATTGCTTGAAAGATCAATGGCTATCATCATGAAGTGAGAGTGTTGAAGATCCTCATAATCCATGATGACTCCTTTGTTAGACATTGCGAATGAATAAGAAACAATTTGAAACCAAGGTTCACTCCCGTACTGAAAATTCCAATCCTCATATTGTAATTGACTTACGTTGGAAACTGTAATGGATTTCCAATTCTTCATTGTGTTTGAAGGCAAATTTCCAGAGAAATCATTGTGAGAAAGATCAATTATATGAAGCATGGAAAATGTGCATTTCCTTGGGCACTTTATAGCTCCATAAAATTTATTTTGCCGTAAAGAAATTAGTTTTAACTGAGGAAGAGATCCCAACCAAAAAGGAAATGAATCATTGATCTGGTTATGGGTCACATCAAGATACTCAAGCATTCTACAATTGACCAATGCTCTTGGAAGTTGACCCTTCAAATTGTTATAACTGAAATCAATCATCTTAAGGGCACTTCCTATCATATAAGTTTGAGGAATATGGCCAACCAGTTTGTTCTGTCCTAGGTTCAAAGCTTGAAGAGATTGGCTAAAGCTTCCTAAACATGAGGGAATCATGCCACTTAAGTTGTTGTATGACAAATCAAGAACCTTAAGTGATTTCAGATTGCAGATCGATGGGGATATTTCTCCTATCAATGAACTGTGGGAAATATACAAACCCATAAGACTTCTTTTTCTCCACATCCAACTGGGTATTGTAGACTTTAAATCATTGTCTGATATGTCAAGACCCACCAATTCATCTAGGTGTTGTAAAAAATTGGGAAATTTGACTAAATTGCATGAACTTAATGACAATATCCCAATTTGAGAAATGGTTATATTGGAAGAGTTCTTTCCTTCGAGTAAAGACAGTTTGTTGAATGATAATGAAAGAAAAGTAAGCTTTTTGAGCTTTAGAAACATGTCAAACTCTAGCTGTCCTTCCAACATATTACTATATAGAGAAAGAACTGCAAGATTCTCTAGTCTAAAGAGAGAGTGAGGGATTTTATCATGAAGGTTATTTTCTTCAAGACCCAAACTAGCTAAATTAGTTAGGTTCATTATCCAAGATGGAATTTTACCACTTAAATTGCATGAATTCAATACTAACACCTGAATTGGAGGAAGAGTAACATTGGGATGACCTTTTCCAATAAGATTTCCAATGGATGCAGGTACTGCACCATAGAAACTTGCGCCTGCAAGATTTAAGAAGCTGATGGGTGCACTTGTGGGAAAAACAGGCAACATAACACTGAGGTTTTGGTTGTGTCCCAAACTCAAAGTCCTTAAGTTTTGAAGATGGAATATTCCAACAGGAAATTCACCATATAGTTCACAATTGGAAAGAGAGAGTTTTTGTAAATATGTAAGATTTACGAGTATATCAGGCACAAATGATGAAATAGTCACAAAATTAAGACGAAGTTCTTCAAGTCTGGTTGAGTTTTGAATTAAGCTTCTTAGAATGGATATATTGAGTCGCAACTGGTTGATTGGATTAGCAGGAGGAACATATTCAATATAGCTACATAGATCAAGGGACAACAAGTTGGACAGTTGTGAAACTTCTAGCGGGATGTCACCAGAAAATGTCGTTTCACTAAAATGAGAAAGATTCAGATATCTTAATTGTGAAAACTCACCTATCCTTGTTGGAATTTGAGAGTGATTGAAGTTATTATCAGAAAGATCAAGTCTTTGAAGGTGTACAAGTGAAAAAAGACTGCCATTGGCATCCATTGAACCATAGAGGTGGCTGCTACTAAGATCAATGCCAATCACATGACCTGTGAGCTCATCACATTCAATGCCATCCCACGAGCAGCAATCTGTGCTTGGCATCCAAGAAGCAGTTTTAGGATAACTGAAAGGATTATGAGAAGCAAACTTACGAATGACAAAGCTTTCCTTAAACTGCAACAAGGCATTGCTTTCATCTTCATGACATTGATGAGTTGGCTGAAGGGAAGGTAAACAGTTTGTAACTGTGGATGAGAAGAGTGAGGAAAGGAAAAGAAACTGCATTGACAAAGCAAGAGACCACAACAACCCCATTGTATCTTAACAGGTTTCAATGCAAACGTTCAGATGAGAAGTTTGGCACACACCAACTGGCTTTTATACTCAAGGACACGATGGTGATGGCTTGCCTTCTATAATAGTGAGAGGACTTTTGTGCCAAGCGTGCATCTTGGGCAAGAAAAATGGGTCTCTTTATGGCGTGAATTGCGTAGACATGGAAATTCACATGCGTGGATGGAGAACTTTTTAACTTTATTTTGTTCGTATCCACATTCGATATGGGTGGATAGTGGATAGAGATAGTTGTTGGAAAGTGAAGGAAATAGAACCCTGATGCTACTTGCAAGAACATTAAGTAGAAGAAAATTAATGCCTCATTAGGGAGAGCAAATCTAGAGAGTTTATTAGAAATTTGTTACGAGAATCTGTACCACTAATAAAATAAAAAATATAATAAAAAAAAGTTTACACATGTCGTAACTAGATTAATTTTATATTAAATACATTTTTTTGAAAAATAAAAAGAAAAGTAAAATCAGTTAAAAATTTATATTTAGAAAAAAAATGAATGCATTCATTTAAAAAATAAATTTTTAAAAAGAATTCAAATATAAATGTATTTATTTCTACAAAGAATTTAACTGTTGATACATTCATTTAAAAATAATTCAAATATTGTTTTTAAAAATAACTTGAAGAATTCAAATATTTTTAAAAAATAACTTTATTCACTTTTGTATACTAATATACTAATACTAATAATATTCTAGGATCCAAGTGTGAAAAGTTTTAAAGGTATCACAAAATTGTGCATTCAAAATTCCACTGAGTAAGAATCTTTCTTTTTCCGAAAAGATTTTAAATTTTTGCTTTAATAATTATTTTAGAAATAAATTATTGTTAAAGCTTTTGCCCATTAATTCTCGTTCACATGCAATTTGAATTTTAAATAAAATATACCTTATTTGAAGACTCATTTACGTGCTTATTCATTCACGGGATTTAATAGTGGACACTTCCTTCCTTTTCCGAGAAATCATTTCTAATCCTAAACAAAACAGTTTCTCTTCATCCTCTTCTCTTATTTCTTCTATCATAGAAATTTCCTTCAACTTATGTGTTTCATTTTCAACAATCCCTTTTTATCCTTGCTCTGGTATTATTTTATTATTTTTTCAATAATTTCTTCTCTCTTCCATGACTTTTCTAATTTTTTTTAGTCTTTTGGATAGTGAAATTCCTTAATGTCCATGGCGATTCAGAGCTTCTGTTCAAGATGCCCTTACAAATGAGTAGCTTGCGATCGATGCAATTCTTCTTTGGGACATTGATCAAGACAATGATTAGAGAAGGTTTCTTCTTGGTGATGCCGGCGGCAATAGATGAGGAGTCACCAATGGCATGCTTGGCATGGTTTCATTTACATGTAGGTTTGTTTGTTCTATTCTCTATTCCTATTTTGAATATTTTATTTTCTCTATACATCATAAACTATACCTTGATTATGCTTTATGTAAATTTGGCACTTAAATTCACTCGAATACATATTAATATTATATAAAATTATTATTAATAATAATTTATATATTTATCATTTAGGCTTAATTTGATATTGCTGTGACTTTTCAGAGCTGTTGATCTCTTTAAAAAAGTTATAGTAGTACTATTTGGTAAAATAATATAAATGTTGCTCTCAAAAAGTGGAAACCATAATAGTGGTATTTATTAAAGTAGCTCTTAAAATCTAAAATAATTATAATAAACATAAATACTAAAAAGAATAATTTCTATTTTTACTAACATTAAAAAAATAAGATTATATTAATATATTAAATTTTAGAGAGTAAAAATTAACTCTAAAAAGCACACCATGAGGACTATCAATAGCACCCCTTAATTTGTAAAAGTCAAGAGTAAAAGCATCCATTTTTTTGTTTATCAAATAGAAAAAAAAAATTAACTTATACTTTTTATAAGCAAGAACACCCTCTCAAATTATACTACCAAATTAGGCTTTATTCTATTATATTTGTTTATAACTTTACATAATATTAGACATTTTACATTTAATTGAATTTTTATTTTTCTTATCCCATACATCGCACGTACATCGCACGGATTTAAAATACTAGTATATTATAATTTATAACAATTGAATATGTTTTCAAGTGATGGTGATAAATTAAGAGTCTGTTGAGCCATGCCTTTTGGACAAGAAAATTTGGTTTGTCTATGGTGGATTGTGCAGACATGCATTGAACTTTTACAGCAAATTAAAGAAAAAGTTCTCAAAGTGTTTATGATAATAGATTCCTGCATTTTGGGTAGGAAAAATTGGTCTGATTATGCCATTCATCTCACGGTGAGGCTAACTTTATTATCTCCACAAACTTTATGTCAATTTTCTCAGTTTGTTTATAATTTTTATGGAGTGGAGCACTTTGGGTAAGAACTTCAATCTAACGTCAAGTCTCTCTCTGACTCCGTTGTCAAAACGTCCACACTCTATGTCACGCGTTACCCACTTATCCGTGATATACTGCTTTTATTAGACTCTGCAATTTTAAAGTATCCTCCTACTAAATTATATATTTAGCAGTGGTATATAAGTTCATTGATGCGCTTTGGCTGAAAAATTCAATCTAATTGAGTATCTCTTCAATTCCGTAGCCAAAGCGGGAATAGGTCTATCTTAAGCTTTACAGTACACTTTATTACCTGAACAAACTTTGCTGTGAACTTTAAGAGCCGAGACTTTTGGACTCTGCGATACTGTTTTCCCTTATATTAGACTCCGCAATAGTCTTCTCTGGCTCATCATGCTTTAGTTTGATCTCTTTGTATTTTGCTGAAATTGGCAGTAGAAAAATGGTGGAAGATAGAAAAATAAAAAAGAATTATGAAACGCCCAAAATATTGATTAATAACTAGAGATATGATGCGATATGCATCTATTCACGACAGAAAATGTCTTACAGCAATAGCAACAAACAGAACTAATGCAATATACGAGTGAAAGTATATGAATGTGCATTTGTAACAAGAATGTAAAAAATAATGGGTGTCCATATAATCAGCTATGAACGGGTCTGTCTCACATTCTTCAGATGTCACCTGGTAAAGTAAGAACAAGGATTAGAAGGGAACAACGAAAAGAACTGGTTTAGACGAGAAGGGAGAAACCAATACAGAGAGAATCTATACTACTAATAAAACAAAAGATATAACAAGGAAATTTCAACACGTATCGCAACCAGATTAATTTCACATTAAATGCATTTTTTTAAAAAATAAAAAGCAAAGTAAAATTAGTTAAAAATTAAAGTTAATTATATTTAGAAAAAAAAATGCGTTCATTTAAAAAAGAAAATTTTAAAAAGAATTCAAATATACTGTAGGACTCGATGGTGATGGCTTGCCTTCTTTCAGGAAGCTTGCTTGTGGTATCTACATAGTAGACGCCCGGGAATGCGTCTAACATGCAGCAGCAGCAGGAACAGGTAACATCGCTTGCAAATGTTTTCCAAGTGATAATGATAAATCGTGAGTCTGATACTGCTGTGCATTTTGGGCAAGAAAAACTTGGCCTGTTTATGGCGGGTTGCGCAGACATTTCAAACCACGCGCATTGATTTTGGTTAAGAAATGACAGGCTGAGACATTCGTGCATTTTGGTTAAGAAAAAATTGGTCTAATACTGCCATTCATGTCAATTTTATGAGCGTAAGAGTTTTCATAGTTTCTTCTGCGTACGTGATTTAATTGTGCTAGTTCTGTGAGAACATCAATGTAACTGAATATGATCTCTCATAATTCCGTGGCCACAACGACAACAGGTATGTTTCAAACTTTATCTTATACAGAGTCTTTCAGATTCATTACCTCCACAAACTTTCTTTTCTGTCCATACTCCATAGTGAAGTTTTGGACAGTTTCTGTATATTTGTCACTAATATTTGACTCTGCAATTTGCATTCCGTCGATCTCCACAGGACTGTTTCAATCTTTACCCCACACGAACTTTCTATGTTTTTGGTCTCTTTCGATCCACTTGTTTCTGATATTATTGGACCCCTGCATATTGTCTTCTCTCCTCAATCTCATACGTGCATTTTGGGGGAAAAAAACATCAATTAATCTAATTGAATCTATCCAATTACATAGCCAAAACGAGCATCGGTCTAGTTTAAGCTTTACCTTACTGCTAGGTTTTCTTCATTACCTCCACGAACTTTGGTATATGAAGAGAGCTCAGATGTTTGGATGGTTTGATACTGTTACATCTCATATTGGACTCCGCAATTTGCGTTCTCTCTTCGTACTTTAGTTTTATTTGTATATATAATCATGGATTTAATTTGAATACACTAAAAGACTTTTACACAGACATCCAATCATATATTACTACATCAGCAAAAGTCTTTGACATAACCACCACTACTTGAATGGTCATGTAAATAGAATATTTTGATTGAAAGTGCACTCCAATTAAACTCATTAATTATAACAACATTAATTAAACTTAATTTTAGGGGTTCTTGAAGCTGTAACCTATATATAACTAGCATTAGTCCTTTCTCCAATTCTTTGTTTATCCGAAGGGATCTTGAGTAATTTTTTGAATTTGTATTTCCTATCTTGTTAAGTAATGCAACCTGATTATTCTGATGAATTCAAAAAGTATATAATATTAAGCAGTCTCAAATGATAATTTAGGCAAAGCCATTTAGATCAATTTTTGGTTATCTTGGATCCTAAGATTATTATTCTTAAGCTTGCGAAATCACGCCTATATGAACGATTATATAAAAGCTGGTCTTTAAAAACAAAAAATTAAAGGTAATTGATCCTTTGGTATCAATAATTTATAAAGAGCTTAATCGATCTTGATGTTGAAAACTTTCAGAAAGTTAACCAAGGCAAAAGCATCATGTTTTATTCTTAAATATTCTAATTTTTTATATCTGTGATTGATTTTGATACACTATTAGCTAGTTCTACTGTTAATTAATCATGTCCATTTAAGATAATTAATATATGAGTAAAACGGTGTTAATGAAGGGACATAATATAATTAAATAACTTTATAAAAAATATTTACGGGAAGGGCGCATCACACCAACATGACTATTACTACTATATTTTTAATTAATATTTTTTAGTTTCTCTAAATTAACCTTCATATTGTTTATTAATTAAGATAATATTTTAACGTTAATTATTTATTATTAATCATAATTTTGTTTAAAGTTATTATTTTTAATTTGTTTTATAATTACTTTAGTTTTCTTAAAATCTTTAATTTTGTTACATTTTTAATTTTGAACTTATTTATTTTTTAATTCTTCAAAGCGTTTCGTCATGCATTTTATGTAAGAGGTTCAATCCAGCTAATTGAATATGACCTCTCTTATAACGTTGCTAATTAAAGCGACCATTCGTCGGTTTCAAACTTTATCTTAGAATGAGCTATTCATTCCCTCCACAAACATTCTTGTCCATTCAAAGTGCTTATGTTCTAGGAGGGTTTCTATACATTAGTCTAATATTTGACTCTGCGTTCTATCGCTATATGCTTCAGTTTCTCCGTTTCAACGTAATTTTATCATGCACTATGGGTAAAATTTAAAAACTTTAATCTGATTAACATCATGTCTCTCTTACTCCGTAGCCAAAACGAGCATTGGTCTATTTTAAGGTTGCCGAAGACTGACAAAGCCTGCAATTGTTGTTGTCTTAATAATTACAAAAGCTAATAAAATAAAATGGTTTATTAAATTAAGAGAAATACTTTTTGTACTGACTTTGTGTAAATCACCGTACCTATTTATATCTCATTCATCATTGAAGGGGGTTTATATCGCATGCAAGTGATGTGCATATCGCATCCAATGGTGGATAGGATGTGAATGAGTATGGTCTCCTATATAAAGTGAGTATACATAATATAACTTTTCAATTAATAGAAAATGCTAAAAAAAGTAAGAATTTTTGTAGGAAATTATTTATTAGAATGATGTGGTTTATAAGTTGATGGTTGGATGATCAAATGGGTCGTATCAACTTATTTTATTCGAGAACTACCATTTTATTTTATTTTATTTTTATCAAAAATTCTAATAAAATTTTCTATTTAAGTATCATTACTCTAAATTAGGGTGCGATTAGGTAAGTTTTTTTGGCAAAGAAAATGACTTTTTTTCCTAAAAAATTACTTTTGACATATTTGGATAAAATTTTAAAAATAATCAGAATCTCAAAAAAATTATTTTCCGCATTTTAGTAGAAGTTGAAAAGAGTAGCTCCTAAAAAAAGAAAAATTTATTTTCAATTTTTTCAGTCATATAAAAAATTTTAGTTTCATAATCACTTTTTTTCAAAAATTAAAAAAATTCACCCTTAACCAGGTGAGAAGTTCAAAATGTACAGCAATCGTAATGCTTTTTGTGCATATTAAAGTATAAAAAAATGACAAATGAAGCTAAGATTTAATTTGGTATTGTTGTGTTTTTTAAATTTGTAAGACTTTAAAAATTCTCTAAAAATTATTCTAAAAATGTTATAGTAATACTATTTAATAAAATAATATAAAAATTATTTACAATAAATAGAAATCATAAAAGTAGTATTTAATAAAGTTGTTATTAAAATATAAAATAACTATAATAAACATAAATACTAAAAATAATAATTTTTACTTTTGATGTTATTAAAGAAAGTAATGTTATATTAATTTTTAAAATTTTAGAGAACACAAATTAGCTTTAAAAAGCACCTCACGAGAGCTCCAGAGAGTACTCCTTAGCTTTCTAAAGTCAGGAGCAAAAAACACCCAAATTTTTTGATTTACCAAATAAAAAAAAATTAATTTATACTTTTTATAAGCTAAAATACCCTTTTAAAGAGCACTATCAAACTAGCCTAATCTATTAACAAAGTTGGCTTATTTGTATATTTTAATAATAATGTGATTGATTTTATTTATAAATATCTTTAAGATGGATATCACTAGATTTAAGAATATTTGAATTAAGAATATAAGAAATCTATTAAGGTATGAAAAATATGTTAGAATATGAAATAAACATTCTTAGAGGCTAAGGACCTTGGTTATAGATAAGATCAATAGACTAGGTGTTTGTGTGTGTGTGTGTGTGTGTGTGTGTGTGTGTGTGTGAGAGAGAGAGAGAGAGAGAGAGAATTTTTTATCAAAAATTATAATAATTTTTTCTATTTAAGTACCGCTGCTCTAAATTAATTAGGTGAGGAGTTCTAGCAATTAATAATGCTTTTTGTGCCTATAAAATTATAAAAAAATGACGAATGAGGCTAAGTCTTCTATTAGTAAAGTTGGCTCATCTATATATTTTAATAGTATTGTGATTGGTAGAGGAATAAAGCATTGTTATGAAAGAGTGTGTGCAAGGAGCTTTAGGTATTGGAATAAAGTATTCATATATTTTGTTTTTCAGTTTTTCTTCTCCTCATAGTGAAAGCATTCATTTGATAGGAAATGCAGGTTGAACCATATAAATTCTCGTATTTTTGCATTTATTATCATCTTGTTAATTTCATTCTTTTAATATTTGATGCAAGCTTTTTTTCATCACCATTCACCTCCAGATACTTTGCTATCAACAACTTCGTTAGTCCTTCTCCCTTTTGAAGACTCCGTTTTCATCTCAACCATCACCTTCCATGTAGCTTCCCAATTCCCATTTCTTGTAATAGTGTGAAAAGGAGATTTATCTCTGTAGCATCTTTTGCCATCGAATGCAAACAGCCTCTGTAACTACCTCTTCAAAGAATCCATCATTTTCTCTGTCACCGCGCCTACTCTATTAACCTGAAAGGTAGTTTTTGGATTGTCACTTCTTAACTTTTCTTTGCCTTCCTTTTTCAGTAGTGTTATTTGAATGTAGTTTTATAGACACTCTACGTTACTAGTAAATTTAACTATGTATGCAAATATGTGGGAAATCATTATGTAATAATAATAGAGGACTTTAATCCTATGAAATAATAATAATAATAATAATAAAGGATTTTAGTTACCTTAGAGTGAATCTGATGAGCAAATTTCTCACTATATCACATAATTCACGTAAATATAATTAAATGTCAAATTATTTATACCCAAATATCTTAAGTAGTGTCTAAAATATATATTCAAAAAAATATTTCCCTTCCCTTTTTGTTGAGTTTGGGTCAGAAGGGATTCGACCCACTTGAGCAAGTATTTCTTTGTATCCTTTTATATTTCTTTCCAGTCTTAGAAGGTGTTATCAAAATAAGGGGAAAAAAAGGAGGTTAGTTGGTTAGGTGTTAGGTTTGGCTAAATTTAGTTTTTAGGACTTTTTGTTGAAATTATCAAAAAATAAGAATAATAATAACTAAAAATGACCAAAAACAATGAAACTAAAACCTAAAAACTAAAAATAATAGGAAATAATAATACATAGGTAGAGTAAATAGAAAAGAGAGAAAATAAAAATAAAATAAAATAAATTTCATTTTTAATTGTTAATCATGCTTAGAGATTAATTTTCTGTCTGACTTCTTATCTTGTTTAGTTAATGTTTGATGTAATACAAGATTTTTTTTTGGTTAGTTGTTAAAAAAAATATATTCCTCTTCAAAAGGTTTTTTAAATTCATGTGATGATCAATAATGACATCGATTGAGTAACAAATAATATCTTCATAATCATTTGAATAATAATAGTTTATTGATAGTAGCATGACACTAATTTAGGTGTGCGTTTGGTTGTGATTTTTTGGGAAACAATAACTTTTTTCATTAAAAAATTACTTCTTGTACATTTGAATAATTTTCTAAAATGAGTAAAACTATATTTTAGTCTCTTAAATTTTTTTATTTTAATACTTTAGTTCTTGAAAGATTAAATACATATATTTTAATTCCTGAAAGATTTTTGTTTTAAAATTTTAGTATTTAAAAGGTTAGATACATATACTTTAGTTCCTAAAATAATTTTAGTTTTAACCCTTTAGTCCTTAAAAGAATATTAAAATACAAACACTTTAGCCTTCAAAAGATTTAATCTTCTAAGAATCAAAGTGTTAAAACAAAAAATTTTCAGGGACTAAAGTGTTAAAATAAAAATCTTTTAAGAACTAAAATGTATATATTTAATTTTTTTAAAGACTAAAGTGTTAAAATAAAAATTTTTTACAGACTAAAGTATATGCATTTAATCTTTTAAGGATTAAAGTATTAAAATGAAAATCTTTCAAAAATTAAAATATAGATTTACTCTTGTAAAAATAATCAAAATCTTAAAAAAAAAAATTTACTTCCAGCTTTTTCAATTATATATAAAATTTAAGTTTCATAATAACTTTTCTTAAAAGTTAAAACAAATATATTTTAACGCTTAATTTGGTATTGCTGTGACTTTTTAAAAGCTGCTGAGTTCTTTCGGTTCTCTAAAAGCTATTCTTAAAAAGTCATAGTAGTATCATTTGATAAAATAATATAAAAATTGCCCTCAATAATCAAAAGTCACAAAAATAATATTTGATAAAATTACTCTTAATATCTAAAATGACTATAATGATTGTAAATACTAAAGAGAATAATTTTTATTTTTAATGTCATTAAATAGAATAAGGTTATATTAGTCTTTTAAATTTTGGAAAGCAAAAGTTAGCTCCGAAAAGTATCCCATGAGGACTCCTGAGAGTACGTTTTAGCTCTCAAAAGCTAGGAGCAAAAGAACTTCAACTTTTTGGTTTATCAAACACAAAAAATTGGCTTATACTTTTTATAAGTCAAAGCACTTATTTGGAGAGTACTACCAAACTAGGCTAAATGCTGTACGAGACTTCTTGTTTTGGAGGAAAGGTAGATAACTAACTTGATTATCACGAAAAAACATAGCCAAACCAACCGCAATCTCAAAATTTCCAAGCAAAGCAATAAGCCAAGTTAATTCGTTAGCCACATGTACCAATACATGGAATTCAGCCCATGCTGATGATTGTGAGACTGTTGGTTTTTTCTTTGATTTCTAAGAAATTAGCATAGAACCACTAAAAGGAAGAAAACAAAATATACTCTTAAAATATTTTGCTACCAATCCTCCTAATTATTAAATATAAAAAATAATCAATATTTTGCAAATGCATTTATTATTTTAAAAACATAAAATGGATTTAACATTTTTTATTAAAAAATTAAGAGGATGATTAGAAGGATATTTTAGGAAGATATACACAACTCATAAAATACACACGCTAAGAGTCTTTGCCTATCCAATTCCGTGGCCAACACGCCCAAAGGTTTGGTTAAAGCTTTATCCTATGTTGAGGCTTTCTTCATTACCTCAACATTTCCTGTGCCTATACTTTGTGTCCATTATTTGAATCTGGAATTTGCATTCTGTCACTATGCTCCATTTTCTCTGTTTGAATATAATTTTAATCGTGACCTTTCGGTTAGAATTTCGATCTACCCTCATGTCTTATAGTGAGGTTTTCTTTATTACATTCACAAACTTTCCTTTCGATTCTAGATGCTCAGGTTTTTGCCTGTTTCTATACATTTGTCTCAAATACTGGACTTTGCAATTTGCTTTCTGTCGTTTTATTCATTTTCGCCCTTTAGTATAGCTTGTAATTTTAATCGTGTGCTTTGGATTAGAACTAACTCATATCTCACCAACTCCGTAGTCAAAATGAAGACCATAGGTTCATTTAGACTCCGGAATCTCTGTTCCTCATCATAAGACCGGGAAATGAGAAGACAGAAAATGCCAAAAAATTTTAAAAAAAAAAATCATGCAATTGCCAAAAAAAATTGCTAGAGGTTTTTTTTTTTTTTAAATCATAAACTCAACTTTCGATCAAATCTCACTCATAATTACTTAGTATATTGGCATATCTATTGTGACTACGAGTTAAATCATAAGAACAGAATGAATTCAGGTACACCTTATAAATATAGCATAAATTATAGTTATGTTAATAGAAAAATGTGACAATTCAGGGGTAAACTCTCTTTTCAAGACAATTTGTGTAACTTTACCAACATAGGCAGCATCCGTGGCAGAAACAAGCAAAGTGAACATAGCTAGCATTCACAGCGCGCGAGAAGACTAAAGACTTAGCCAAAAGCCTCTTCAAGATTATTTCATTTAACTGTTAGTGGTAAAAATCATTACATACAAATTGAATTTAACATATTCAAGACTAAACATCTTTTCAATCATGTTAGACTTCAAAACTCTTCCTCTGGTTTACATTTCAGAAGATTTCATTAGCATAAGATTGATAACTATATTTATTCTTTCTCATAAACTTGTACAAAGCATTAATTGGTTGATTATTCTTTTGATAAACATTTATTAAAATAATAATCCAAGAATATCTATGATTCATTAATTTCACCGGAGCAACTCTTAACCATCTCTAAACGCGTCCAAAATGTGCTGATCAGTTTGGGTTTAAAATCAAATATGTCTGACCCAATGAAGAAGATAAGTCATCCTCTCCCACTGCACTTGGCCTTCTCCTCCACTCTTCACTATTTAGAGAGTTAGTTGAAAAGAATTCAAATATATCTGGGGATGAAACTGATGAGGCAGTCACAATTCACAAAGGATCAACAGCAACACATAGCCAGTGATGATGAACTGGGTGGGATCCTCTATGATGGCAATGGGGACATCCCGTTGGTCTGTGATCCTAACAGATACAACTTATAATTTTCTAAACAATAATGTAAACTATGATGGAATATTTCAAATTTTTCTATTTGCCTAGATCTCAGTTACTTTCAATTTTGCACTGGGCATAATTAACAAGGCTACTTAACAAGAAAGCATTTGCTGTTCATCTAAATCCCCTAATTAAATGCTTTTAAGCTAACTACTCATGTTTGACATATGACAACCATTAACACGTAGCAAGCATCAACTGCAGGCATTTACAGCCAATCAAAGTACTAAATACATCAGCATACCTTACCTCCTGTACAATGATACATGAGTTGTGTTTTCTTAAAATCATAGAAACTTCCTTTCCAATCAAAAACATCATAAAATTTGGTTCCTTTTATCTCTGAAAAGTTATCCTGTTCTGCATAAACATAAGAGAGAGCAGCAAAGCCATCACAGAAACTGAGAGTAAGGCCAGGGAAATGGAGGGTGCTTAAAGCACATAAGGGATGCCTCTATTTCTTGAGAAGCTTCATAGACAAGAGGGTGGATGGCTTTGAGATCATGATCAGAAGACCTCTAAATGTGACATTGCAGACACCATTTTGCCTAGCTTGCACCAATTACATCAGAGAATGAAAGAATAGAGGAGAAAATAATGATTGATTCATTAGAATAAATGAAGTGACTTCTGAGTATATATGCAGAGGCAGCAATGATAGCTATGCTAACTGGCTAACTACCTATGCTAACTGGCTAACTACCTGATGCAACTAACTAATATAACTAACTAGCATTAACTTATTATTACAAAACTTCCCGTCAAGTTGGCAGGCATACGTTAAAATAAAGTGGGATAATAAAATATCAAATAAATTTTAAATTGTATGAAATTTTATTCACCTAATCTACTTAGTAGAAACTTTCAAGTCGACAGTGGAATTAATAAAATTCAATGTCAATAAAAAGTTATTTAATAGAGTAAGTATGCCAAGATTTGCTCTTAAAGTGAGTGGATTTTTATATATTCAACTTATTTATAGGATTAATTTTAGTTTGGTTAAAATATAGGTGTTATTTGATTTCTAATTTATCAATTAAAATTCAATAGTTTTAATTTTTATTTAAATTAATTAACTTGAAATTATTCTATGAAATAAATATAATAAATAATTACTAAATTTGACTGCTTCAACCACTTTAACATGAGCAATGCTGCAGCTAGAAACATATTACCCAAATTTTTAACAAAAATCATAATCATTGTTTGCATAGCATGAAGTGATATGATCTATCATTCATTGAAGAGTCAATAAGTATATATCATCATTCTAAAATCTAAATTCGGACAAAACTTTGACTCTCTAACATTTTGCATTTAATATTTAATTTGATATAGACTAAAGTTTGGTATTTAGCTTTAACCTTGCTTTTGAAAAAAAAACTATAACATGTACCAATGCAAAGTATAAAACAAAATCATAGGATTACACAGAAACAAAGAACACAATGTATGACAATTTAATTATTTCAATATAAGAGCAAGCAAAATGCATAGCACACTGTGTATATATTTTCACTTTATTTTTAAGTAATTTTACATAGCACACTCTTACATAAGACAAGGCAATTACAATAACTTTAAAAGGAAACACGAACAAATGAAAATCATCAAAGAGTACACACCTCTGAGTTCCAAAGTCTTGATCTTTGACTTAAAAGATCCTTTTTAGCCACCTAAGAATATCTAGACTGAAAGCACTTCCCAATGCCAACCCAGCAACTAGTCCACCTGCATATCCAATCAGAATTATTCTCCAATCAAATTCAAAGAAAGATCTTGAGTCAGAGTCTTGATCCCCATCAGATGCAGGTGGTGGAGGCCTTGCCTGATCTTCACATTTCTTCAACAACTGAATCCCACACAAGCCCGTGTTTCCCTCAAATGAATTGCCTTGGAATGTGGAAAATTGATTATTTTCTGGTATAGGACCCGACAACTTGTTAAATGACACATTAAAAAACTCCAAAAAAGTGAGTTCCTAATCTCACTTTTTCTTTTGATTATCAAGCTTTGCCATTCTTTTATTTTATTACAAAAGCTTGTTATCTATTAATTTTTAAAGTTTGAGGTGAGTTTTTAATTTTAATTTTTTTTTTATGGATAAATTTTAAAAATTATCTCAAAATTAGGGAGTAATAATAAAATAATAGATAGGTAAGTAATATATCAGAATTTTGCTTAATAATAAGCATATTAATTATTAGATTATCTCCAAACAAATTATCTAAACTTATCAAAATATTTGTGTTGATCATATCCTCTTGATACGGTGCCAGTTACTCCTTTCGGAGTTGTTGAAGAGCAGCTCGGTTGATCTCTCTTTATTTTGAGTGGTTATTTACTTAATGTCAATAGTTTTAAATTTATTTTTTATTGGAGAAATTAACTTGTTAAAGTTAATAATTTGATTCTATGTTAATAATTGATTTAGATAATCATGTTAGCTGATTGATTTCTCTTTCTAAAATGATAATTGAGTTTCTTTGGATATTGGTAGCTGATTCAATATTTTGGATATCATTTTAGTTATTATTTCAATGCCACCTATTACTATTCCTTCTTATTTTATGTTTTATTTATAATAAATTATAAAAGTTTATTTCTTGCAAGAATTAGATTTTATAGAAGTTGACTTGTTGAATTTAAGTGTTTCATATTAAAATAAATTTGCACATGTCGTAACTAGATTAATTTTATATTAAATACATTTTTTTGAAAAATAAAAAGAAAAGTAAAATCAGTTAAAAATTTATATTTAGAAAAAAATAAATGCATTCATTTAAAAATTAAATTTTTAAAAAGAATTCAAATATAAATGTATTTATTTCTACAAAGAATTTAACTGTTGATACATTCATTTAAAAATAATTCAAATATTGTTTGAAAAAATAACTTGAAGAATTCAAATATTTTGTAAAAATAACTTTATTCACTTTCGTATACCAATATACTAACACTAATAATATTCTAGGATCCAAGTGTGAAAAGTTTTAAAGGTATCACAAAATTGTGCATTCAAAATTCCACTGAGTAAGAATCTTTCTCTTTTCGAAAAGATTTTAAATTTTTTCTTTAATAATTATTTTAGAAATAAATTATTGTTAAAGCTATTGTCCATTAATTCTCATTCACATGTAATTTGAATTTTAAATAAAATATACCTTATTTGAAGGCTGATTTATATACTTATTCATTCACGGGATTTAATAGTGGACACTTCCTTCATTTTTCAAAAACTCATTTCTAATTCTAAACAAAACAGTTGCTCCTCAGCCACTTCTCTTATTTTTTCTATCATAGAAATTTTCTTCAACTTGTGTGTTTCATTTTCAAAAATCCCTTTTTATCCTTGCTTTGGTATTATTTTATCATTTTTTTAAATAATTTCTTCTCTCTTCCACGCCTTTTCTATTTTTTTTTTTAGTTTTTTGAATAGCAAAATTTCTTGACATCCATGGCGGTTCAGAGCTTCAATTCGAGATGCCCTTACAAATGAGTAGCTTGTGATCGATGCAATTCTTCTTTGGGATATTGATCAGGATAGTGATTAGAGAAGGTTTCTTCTTAGTGATGCCGGCAGCAATAGATTTATTTGTTTCACTTATAATTATTTTATGAACTATATATATGTAACAATGACAAAATTCAATTATTTTAAATCAAAATTATTTTTTTGAGGTGATATTTTAAATCAGAATTCAATTTGACATAAATCAAACTTTGACGTGATCAAAAGCAGGTGTGAATAATACAAATTATAAAACAAATCACAAGAAGATGCAAACAAACAAAGAATACAATGTAACAAGATCTAATTATTTCAGTATGAGAACAGGAAAGTGCATAGCACACTGCTTTTTATTTTATTTTTTTACTGATTTGACATAGCACATTCTACATGATACAATCACAATAACTAAGAAAGGTAAAGAGAACAAATGACAACCATTAAAGAGTTCATACTTCCAGAGTCTAGTTTCTTGATTTCAACTCAAAAGAACCTCCTTACCCTTCTAAGATTGATTGGACAGAAAGCACTTCCTAATGCCAGTCCAATAACAAGTCCACCCCCTTATCCAATCAGAACGATTTTCCAATCAAATTCAAAGAGAGATTCTGAGTCTTGATCACCATCAAATGGAGGCGGTGGAGTCCTAGAATGATCTTCACATTTCTTCAACAACTGAATCCCACACAAGCCTTGGTTTCCCTCAAATGAATTGCCTTGGAATGTATCAAACTGCTTATCTTCTGGTATAGGACCAGAGAGATTGTTAAAGGGCACATTAATGAACTCCAGAAAGGTGAGTTCTGTTAATTCCTGAGGAATCTTCCCTGATAGACTGTTGTGAGAAAGGTCTAATGCTTCAAGATTTGAAAGCTTCCCTAAGGAAGAAGGAATGTTACCAGTAAGCATGTTATTGGACAGATTGAGCAGAACAAGACCCTTCAAGTTCCCTATGACATCTGGAATCTCTCCAGAGATGGTGTTACTTGAAATATCAATGGCTATCAAGTTGTAAAATTGTTGGAGCCTCTCATAAACTATGCCCTTCCCTTTGCTAGCCATGGTGAAAGAATAAGGATCACTTTCAAACCAACATGTTCCATGTTGCTGGTATAAATGATATGGTTCATTGTACAATAATTGGCTCATGCTGGAAGCTCCCATGGACTTCCAATTTTTTATTATTTCTGGAGGCAAATTTCCCGAGAATTGATTGTGGGAAAGATCAATGATGTGAAGCTTGGGAAAAATGCCCGTCCTTGAGCATCTTATGGCTCCATAAAATTCATCATAACGTAAAGCAATAACTTTCAACTCAGGAAGAGCTCCCAACCAACAGGGAAATGAATCATTGATTTGATTATGGCTGGCATCAAGATACTCTAGCACTCTACAATTAGCTAATGCTCTTGGCAGCTGACCCTGCAGATTGTTATAGCTGAAATCAACCATCTTCAAGGAACTTGTTGTCATATATGTTTGAGGAATGAAGCCAGACAGTTTGTTTCCTCGAAGCACCAGAATTTGTAGAGATTGGCTAAAGCTTCCCAAACATGATGGAATTGTGCCACTTAGGTTGTTGAAGGATAAATCAAGATGCACGAGTGACTTTAGATTGCAGATCAATGGGGATATTTCATCTATCAATGAATTGTGGGAAACACTCAAGCTGAGAAGATTTCTTTTTCTCCACATCCATGAGGGTAGTGAACTTATACCATTGTTTGACAACACAAGACATCCTAGCTCATTCTGGTCTTGTAAAAAACTCGGAAATT
>JAVHNN010000093.1:0-17730 GCA_031439585.1 Pterocarpus macrocarpus
TCAAGCCAAATTCTCTAACTTCTCTCTAAACTTCTTCATCTTCTTCATCTTCCTCTTCCTTTCTCCACCACCACCACCCTAAACCACTCACTTAGCCCTTCAAAGACCTCATCTTTGGGTCTTTGGAGACAAGATCAAAACACTACAACCTCCATTTCCACAAGATTTCAAGAGCTTCTCCTTCCTTCTTGCAAAATCGCAACCTTCATCATCAAGAGGAGTCATCATCTTCTTCTTTCATTTCTCTTGTTTTTCGCCATCTTCAAGAAAGGTAGTTGATCTTCATCTTTTTCATTTTGTTTGCTCAAGAAAGCTTGGAGCTTGGGTCTTTCTATGACCAAGATCTCTAAGTGAAAACTTGAGAAGATCCTTTATGTTCTTCATGTGTTCTTAAGTTTCCTCTTTTAGAAAAATATGTTCTTGATGTTCTTCATGTGTTCTTAAGTTTCCTCTTTTTGGAAAAATGTGTTCTTCATGTTCTTCATGTGTTCTTAAGTTTCCTCTTTTGGAAAAATATGTTCTTGATGTTCTTCATGTGTTCTTAAGTTTCCTCTTTTGGAAAAATGTGTTCTTCATGTTCTTCATGTGTTCTTGAGTTTCCTCTTTTGGAAAAATATGTTCTTGATGTTCTTCATGTGTTCTTAAGTTTCCTCTTTTAGTAAAATATGTTCTTGATGTTCTTCATGTGTTCTTAAGTTTCTTCTTTTGGAAACCTATGTTCTTATTGATCTCTAGCTTAAAGTTGTTCCTTTCTCTTTATGATGAGTGACTTCACCTTTCTATGTTTCCATGATTTGATAAGACTATGAACCTTCTCAAAGTTTTAGACTTTAAAAAGTTTGCTTCACGATTTCTTCAAAGTGGCGCAACTTTTAAGCTTCCATAAAGTTTTATTTTGTTTTGTTTTGAAGACAAGAATACATGTGAAAGTCTAAACTTTTTGAGTTAGAAAAAAACGATATCTTGTCACTTTAGGCTTTAGAAATCAAACCTTAAAAAAAAAAAAAAGACCTTTCACAAAGTTTCAAACTTTATTCAAGAATGAGATCATTAAGTTATAAAAATGTTGTTCTATAACATTTCATTCATAAAGTTTAGACTTTGAACCCAACTAATGCAAAAGGTGTTAACTTTTATAAAGAACAAAACTTTTTATTCAAAAAGCTAGTAGCTTGTATCATTATTTCATAAAGATCCAATCTTAAGATAAGAGCTTAATGTCAAAGGCACTTACTTTCATAAAGAATAAGACTTTTATGACTACTTTATAAAGAATGACAACTTTAATAATGTTTAAGGCAAAACCTTGGTATGTTATTAGTAAAAGTTTAAAACTTTGCAACTTGACTAAGTTAAAAGTCACCCTTGGTGATTAGTGAACATTGGTGTTGTTGGGTTCATGATGTGGTTATGCGTTGTCATGACCCGAGGATTAGAGGATCTCGAACTCCTTGGGAGCAGTATGATTAGGGCCTCTAAGCATACCATGAACCTAGGAATCACTAAGTCGCTATCTCAAGGAAAGGAAACAATCACATAATTTAATTAATTCGAACAAGTGTTTCATAAGACATGTACTTAAGTAAAGCATACTTTCATCCAAGGACCAAGTAACTAAAAGACTATAAACACATATCCTAACTATGTGATTCTATCATGGGAAATCATGTGATGATTCATAATATTCTTCACAAAGAACAACACAACTATAAACCCCTTTAGGGTATGAATGTGTGATGCCACTTGGCATGATGAATGATGAGATTGATTGAGCTTTGTCTCATGATTGAATGATAAGTGTGATGATATGATATAGATATGATGAACTATTGGTTGAATGCTGATGATTGGCATTTTTGGGAAGCTCCGGTCTAAGCGTTATCTTTCTTGCCGGATTTCCGTCAAAATTATGGACTTAGTCATATCATTGCATGCGTCTAGCCAAGGAGTTATGCATGTAAAGTATAAAGATAAGAAAAGAATCAATGGGACGTGACCCTTCAATCACTTCGGTAAGGGTAGTGAGGCGATCCACAAGGAACCTACATGAGGAGGCAAGGGTGTTTTGGAGGACCCTCCAACTTAGAGGTAACCAATATCGGCTTAGTCTGATTTGGTTAGTACTGCGTGACGACGGTCACGGAATGAGCTCATGTCCAAAAGCAGTCTATTTCAAAGGAAAGTAAAGAATGTTAAGCACGTGCTAAAAATGAAAGTAAAGTCTAAGTATGACCATGGTTACATCTGTGATGATGCGTGTCTTTGCATGAAAGTATATGGCCCATTTGCATTATGGATGTTATTCTATGTTTTAGTATGGATGTGAGTCATGATGATGTGTTGATGATGTTAAGTTTAAAAGCAACCCGCTTCGGGGTTTAAGTTTTCAAAACCATTAAAAATTGAACTTATATCATCCTTTGTTTTTGTAATTAAACCCGAAGTGGTGGGGCGATGACGATGACAGCTTTGTGTTTGTCTGCTTGCGATCCTCTCGAAATTTAGTATTTCTCATTCCTCGTTCCGTGTCGTCTTCAGAGGATGTCGGCGTCGAGACGCGGTGGTGATCTACATTGAGTTCTGATGTGGCATTGGCGCTTGACCCGGTCTTTGAGCGCCTCGATCTTTGTCGCGGCCGCGATGATGAGTCTACATCTTCCACGACCGCCGGTTCCAGACTCCCGTGATGAGCCCATTTTTCCGACCGCATCAGCCATTTGGCGAGGTTACTATGGATGACATTCGCCCCTACTTTCACCACCGAGATACCCCATCGATGATGATGAGACCGACTCGGATACCCGCTTTGACTCGATCGTTTCACCGGATTCCGATCCCTCGGCCGGCCTTATCCGAACTTCCATGTGGAGACCGATCCGTCCGAGCCCTCTATCCGACTCATTCGGGGTTCTCACCGCTCGGGTTCGGCCGCAGCCTTCAGTGATTCGTCTATCTTCTGATTCTTTTGCTTCATCTGCTGGCCCATTTTCACCCCCGGTTCGCGGGTGTGGGTTCATTCGTACTGCATTGCCCGTGGGTGAGGGCGCGCTTTCGAGGAGGAGGACGTGGTAGTACTTCTCCTGGTGGATATGGGAGCGGTTTCCTCGCCCGGATGCTTGATGTGACGATCGCATGCGGGCCGAGAGCGAGGATAGGCCCCTTTTGGTAGTAGTTATAGGGTTATCGATTCATTATGGCATGCTTGGATAGTAGGATTCTCGATGTATTTCTTTATTATGTATTGGTAGGCTTTTGTGTAGGGTGACGATAGATATCGGACCCATTATTATCTTATGTATGAACTGCATGCGACTCTTATTGTATTATCATGGTTGGCCGTGAAATGAATGTTACATTATTCTAAGAATTGTGGTTACTCTTATGGTCTCTATGCTTGTTAAATGCGATATATGTATGGGATAGCGGTGTTACTTTATATGTTCACGATGCGCTCATGGCTCTCGATTTCAAAAATGGTTTACTTGTTTTGTAGAAAAAATTTTACCCCTATTTTCAGTATAAAGTAATTTCTAAAAGGTAGTGATAGTTCCGCGAGCAAAAGTAGCAACTAGTAATTCCACAATATGACTTAAGCATAGAATGGAACTACTAGGGTGTTACAGATCGGTCTCCACATGGAAGCTCGGATAAGACGGCTCCGAGGGATCGGAATCCAGTGAAACAGTCGGAGTCAAACGGGTATCTGAGTCAGTCTCATCATCATCAGTGGGGTATCTCGGTGGCTGAAAGTAGGGGCGAATGTCATCCATAGTAACCTCGCCAAATGGCTGATGCGGTCGGAAAAATGGGCTCATCACGGGCGTCTGGAACTGGTGGTCGTGGAAGATGTAGACCCTCATCGCTGCGCCTTCGACAAAGATCTGGCGCGTTGAAAGACGGTCAAAGCGCCAACGCCACATCGGGAACTCAATGTAGATCACCACAGTGCCCGACGTCGACATCCTCTGAAGACGACACGGAAACGTAGGAATGAAAAATACTAAGGGTGCGTTTGGTTTGTAAAAATATTTCCTATTTTCATTTTCTGTTTTCATTTTCTGAAAAGATTTTCATTTTCAGATTTTCTGAATTCAGGAAATGCGTTTGGTTTATAAAAGTATATTCTGTTTCGAAAAAGTGAAAATAATGAAAATATGTTTGGCTTGTTTGTTTTATAAAATATAATTTTTAAAATCAAATTTGAGATAATAAAATTATATTTATTATTAAATAATAAAAATGGTGTATATTCGATTTGTATATTTTATTCATTTACTAAAATTATTTATTAAAATAATTAATAAGTCTATAAAATATTAAGATTAAGAATAAAATAAATTACTTACTTTTAAAATTATTTTATTATATAAACTGTTAATATAAAAATATTTTATACAGGTATTCAATTATATATTATCACCTCAACAAAAGTGTTTGATTTATCCCTTTTGTTTTGTCCTTTTTTTTTTCCTTTTGAAAAAAAATTAAATAATTGACAAAAATAAAAAAATGGGCTGGTAGGGTTCGAACACCCAACGTCAATTTTGTATGCTCAACATGAGCCAATTGCGCTGCCAACTAGTTTTTGTTGTCGTGTCCCTTTTTTTTTTCTTTTGTCCCTTTGAAAAAAATTAAATGATGGATAAAAATAATGGAAGTGGGATGAGATAGATTCGAACCCGCATCCGAGGGCTTCGAGAATCGATGCGTGACCACCTGCGCTGCCAACACGCGTGTATTATGGTTTGTCATAAATAATATATAATAGATTCATGAAAGAGTGCGTTTGACGTAAAAAAGAACATCCTCCCCGAGGATCGAACGCGGCTCGTGGAGGATGATAAGAAGAGAGTTTCAATTATTTACCGCAATGCCACCGCGTTTCTTTAGAAAATATTTTCAACAATCAAACATAAAAAGATGAAAACGTGGATATGACATTTTCAGATTTTCAAACATTTTACGAAATATTTTCTGAAAACATTTTCAAAACAATCCCAACAAACATATTTTCACTCCTATTTTTTGTTTTTACTTAAAATGGAAATAGAAAATGGCAAACCAAACACCACCTAAATTTCTCAGTAGGATCGCGGCTAGACAACACAGTGTCATCGTCATCGTCCCAGCCACTTCGGGTTTAATTACAAAAACAAGTGGATGATATAAGTTCAATTTTTAATGGTTTTGAAAACTTAAACCCCGAAGCGGGTTGCTTTTAAACTTAACATCATAAACACATCATCATGACTAACATCCGTACTAAAACATAGAATAACATCCATAGTGCAAATGGGCCATATACTTTCATGCAAAGACACGCATCATCACAGATGTAACCATGGTCATACTTAGACTTTACTTTCATTTTTAGCACGTGCTTAACATTCTTTACTTTCCTTTGAAATAGACTGCTTTTGGACATGAGCTCATTCCGTGATCGTCGTCACGCAGTACTAACCAAATCAGACTAAGCCGATATTGGTTACCTCTAAGTTGGAGGGTCCTCCAAAACACCCTTGCCTCCCTCATAGAGGTTCCTTGTGGATCGCCGTCTCTCACTTCCCTTACCGAAGTGATTGAAGGTCACGTCCCATTGATTCTTTTCTTATCTTTATACTTTACATGCATAACTCCTTGACTAGACGCATGCAATGATATGACTAAGTCCATAATTTTGACGGAAATCGGCAAAGATAACGGCTAGACCTGAGCTTCCCCAAAATGCCAATCATCAGGATTCAACCAATAGTTCATCATATCTATATCATATCATCACACTTATCATTCAATCATGAGACAAAGCTCAATCAATCTCATCATTCATCATGCCAAGTGGCATCACACATTCATACCCTAAAGGGGTTTATAGTTGTGTTGTTCTTTGTGAAGAATATTATGAATCATCACATGATTTCCCATGATAGAATCACATAGTTAGGATATGTGTTTATAGTCTTTTAGTTACTTGGCCCTTGGATGAAAGTATGCTTTACTTAAGTACATGTCTTATGAAACACTTGTTCAAATTAATTAAATTATGTGATTGTTTCCTTTCCTTGAGATAGCTGACTTAGTGATTCCTAGGCTCATGGTATGCTTAGAGGCCCAAATCATACTTCTGTTCCCAAGGAGTTCGAGATCCCTCTAATCCTTAGGTCATGACAACGCATAACCACATCATGAACCCAACAACACCAATGTTCACTAATCACCAAGGGTGACTTTTAACTTAGTCAAGTTGCAAAGTTTTAAACTTTTACTAATAACATACCAAGGTTTTGCCTTAAACATTATTAAAGTTGTCATTCTTTATAAAGTAGTCATAAAGTCTTATTCTTTATGAAAGTAAGTGCCTTTGACATTAAGCTCTTATCTTAAGATTGGATCTTTATGAAATAATGATACAAGCTACTAGCTTTTTGAATAAAAAGTCTTGTTCTTTATAAAAGTTAACACCTTTTGCATTAGTTGGGTTCAAAGTCTAAACTTTATGAATGAAATGTTATAGAACAACATTTTTATAACTTAATGATCTCATTCTTGAATAAAGTTTGAAACTTTGTGAAAGGTCTTTTCTTTAAAGTTTGATTTCTAAAGCCTAAAGTGACAAGATATCGTTTTTTTTCTAACTCAAAAAGTTTAGACTTTCACATGTATTCTTGTCTTCAAAACAAAACAAAATAAAACTTTATGGAAGCTTAAAAGTTGCGCCACTTTGAAGAAATCATGAAGCAAACTTTTTAAAGTCTAAAACTTTGAGAAGGCTCATAGTCTTATCAAATCATGGAAACATAGAAAGGTGAAGCTTTTCTAATCATTCACTCATCATAAAGAGAAAGGAACAACTTTAAGCTAGAGATCAATAAGAACATAGGTTTCCAAAAGAAGAAGCTTAAGAACACATGAAGAACATCAAGAACATATTTTACTAAAAGAGGAAACTTAAGAACACATGAAGAATATCAAGAACATATTTTTCTAAAAGAGGAAACTTAAGAACACATGAAGAACATCAAGAACATATTTTTCCAAAAGAGGAAACTTAAGAACACATGAAGAACATCAAGAACATATTTTTCTAAAAGAGAGGAAACTTAAGAACACATGAAGAATATGAAGGATCTTCTCAAGTTTTCACTTAGAGATCTTGGTCATGAAAGACCCAAGCTCCAAGCTTTCTTGAGCAAACAAAATGAAAAAGATGAAGATCACTACCTTTCTTGAAGATGGCGCAAAAACAAGAGAAATGGAAGAAGAAGATGATGACTCCTCTTGATGATGAAGGTGGCGGTTTTGAATGAGCAAGGAGAGAACTCTTGAGTTCTCTTGAAAATGAGTCTTGTAGTGTTTTGATCTTGTCTCCAAAGACCCAAAGATGTGATCTTTGAAGGGCTTAGTGAGGAAAGTTTGGTTATGGAGGTGGAAAATGATGAAGAAGATGAAGAAGAAGAAGAAGAAGGAATGTAGAGAGAGGTTGGAGAGTTTGAGAACTTTAGAGAGAGAGAATGAGAAGTTGAAAATGAAGTGAATGTGTGTGTGTGTGAGAAAGTGGCGTCCTACATTAAGGGAGGGGGAGTGAGATATTTTGCTTAATTTTGTGTTAATTAGTGATTAAGGGGACAAATGGGATGATGGGGAGACAAAGCATGGCCAAACTCTTACATAAAGTAGTCTTGTCTCATGCTTTTTGCTTTTATGACATCACTCTCTACTTTATTGTCTAGTTGACTAAATTTGAATTTAATCATGTGATTAAGTGCTCATACAACTTAATTAAGGTGATTAAGCAAGAATTAGTGATTAACACACAAGAACATGATTAACAAAAATTAATCTCATGATTAAGCTTAATTAACCTTAATTAAACTCGAGTAAGCTAATTAAGGGCGATTAGTGCTTAAGTAAGCTACAGGGCTCTAACTTGCTTAATTAGAGATTATCTAACCTCGATTAGGCATTCTCTTGACCCTTCTCGTCCGAGTCAACCCCTTAATTAAGCCCTAATCTCGAAATTCCTCATTAAGTGCCTAATTACTCAGGGTTACTACGGTAATTTAGCACGACATGAAATCGAGGATGTTACATTTCTCCTCACCTTAAAAGAATTTTGCCCTCAAAATTAGATTACTGTAAATAAGTTCGGATACTTGCTCTTCATTTCGCCTCCAGCCTCCCATGTATATTCTTCACATTTCCTCTACCCCAAGCCACCTTGACCAAGGGTACCGCCTTATTCCTCAATCAAGCTTTCTCCCACGATCCACGATCCGAGATGGCGGTAGATTGAAAGTTAGGTCTTCCCTTAACTGTACACTTTCAGGCTCAAGTAGATGACTAAGGTCGAAATGGTATTTTCTTAATTGAGACACATGGAAAACATTATGAAGGTTTGACAAATTTGGAGGTAAGGCTATTTGGTAAGCAACTGACCCGACACGTTTTAAAATTTGAAAAGGGCCAAGAAAACGGGCCAAGGGTGTGGTACTATGACTTAAGCATAGTACTGTACTTGGGAGGGTGTTACATTAATAAATTTTTCATTTCGAAAAATTATCTTATCCGAAGCAAAGTTTATTTTAATCATATGCTTAGCATTTGGGGAAAATCCATAAAATCCATTCAAATATAATACCATGAGTAATAACTGTGGCATATTAAACGCACACATAACATCTGCACCAAACTTTACTCATACTTAAATTTATGCCTATACATAAAACTTGCTTTTCTTTCTGCATCTTTCTTTTTCTTTGTCATCATAAAATCTTTACGTGCCACATTCCAGAGTATGATCGCCATGTCATACCCCATCAGAGCGTGATCGCCATATCACGTTCCTTAGGAATGTGGGATCTTCCTTCGTACTTACACTAGCTGGGTCAAGCCATGCCTCATGTAAGTTCTGTCCCCTATACTCACACTAGCTGGGTCGATGCCATGCCTCATGTGAGTGGGGTACCTGCATAAGCTTTAATCTTTAATCTTTAGTCTTTAATCTTTAACTTTTACTTGGCATACCTAGGCGTTACGTATCGCCGTCCCTAGGGTGCATTTACTGCCCTTGGGTAGCCTAGCCTTGGAGTGAGCTCAAATCAGCCTTCACCCGTGACTGCCGTCACACCGGCTCACCACAAGGGGACCCACGTGCCTCTAGGTTGGAGGGATCGCAATCTGGCCACGTGCCTCTAATATAGAGGGACCTCATCTGACCACGTGCCTCCAACATAGAGGGACCCAAATCTTAGCTGCCTTCACAAGGAAGGATTCAATGCAATCGCCTTGGTGAAGGGACCCATGTCTTTATCATTTAACTGCCGAAAATTAAATAGTTTATGCATGCATGTTCACCGTTTTCATAATAAACCGAAGCAAACTGGAGATGACAACGATGACATTACATGTGTATTATAGAGAATCCTACTGAGAATTTATAATTCTCACTCCCATTTTCCGTGTTGTCTCCAGAGAGTTCCAAGAGGTATCAGAATAGCGCAATGTGAAGTTCTTTGCCGATAAGGTCCGTTCAAGTAACCGTAACAACTCCAGGGTGTGGTACTATGACTTAAGCATAGTACTGTACTTGGGAGGGTGTTACATTAATAAATTTTTCATTTCGAAAAATTATCTTATCCGAAGCAAAGTTTATTTTAATCATATGCTTAGCATTTGGGGAAAATCCATAAAATCCATTCAAATATAATACCATGAGTAATAATTGTGGCATATTAAACGCACACATAACATCTGCACCTAACTTTACTCATACTTAAATTTATGCCTATACATAAAACTTGCTTTTCTTCTCAGATCTTTCTTTTTTTTTGTCATCATAAAATCTTTACGTGCCACATTCCAGAGTATGATCGCCATGTCATACCCCATCAGAGCGTGATCGCCATATCATGTTCCTTAGGAATGTGGGATCTTCCTTTGGTACTTACACTAGCTGGGTCAAGCCATGCCTCATGTAAGTTCTGTCCCCTATACTCACACTAGCTGGGTCGATGCCATGCTTCATGTGAGTGGGGTACCTGCATAAGCTTTAATCTTTAATCTTTAGTCTTTAATCTTTAGCTTTTACTTGGCACACCTAGGCGCTACATGACGGTCCCTAGGGTGCATTTATCGCTCTTGGGTAGCCTAGCCTTGGAGTGAGCTCGTCACCTTCACGTGACCGCCGTCACACCGCTCACCCACAAGGGGACCCACGTGCCTCTAGGTTGGAGCGATCTCAATCGTGCCACGTGCTCTCTAATATGAGGGACCTCATCGACCACGTGCCTCTAACATGTAGGGACCCAAATCTTAGCTGCCTTAAGGAGGGATTCAATGTGCAACTGCGCCAGTGAAGGGACCCATGTCTTTATCATTTAACCGCCTTCACAGTGGAGGATTTCAAATAATCAGCCTCAGAGTGAAGGGACCCACATTTTATCTTATTGCTGCTTTCAAGGAGGACCTCAAGTAATCGCCTCCAAGTGAAGGACTCACATTCAATATATTCACATTCTTTCATTCTCATGCTTATTCAAGCATAGTCATGCTGAGTGTACTCATACATATACTTCATTTATTTTCATATATCTCATCTTATACTTATGTCATTCTCAAATATAGAGTTTCTATATACCCATTCATACTCTAATTCTTTCTTACATCTAAGCAAATATAGCTTCTTAGACTTTTGCCGAACTGGATAAAGATAACTGGAGCAAAAAGTCCGTTTTCCCATGAATAGTGCCAGCCCTCACAGACAGTTCAGTCATAGCAACATAAATCAATTTAACACATATATATTAATATCAAACTGGCCATCCTCAACTCAAACTTTATATGTTTCCCTAATACTTGTGAAATCTTCAATTGGGTCACTTTGTGAAACTATTGCTTTGGCCATTCTGCCACATTCTAGTCGGTTCTGCCCAAATTTCATATGAACCACCTTTATTTCTATTCAACTCATTTAAATCTGAAATTTGGGTATATCATAGCTCTATATGTCTATTTTCTAACCCCTTTGGTCCCATATCATTTTGATCCATATAACTCAAGATATTTAAATCTTACCTCAACTCATTCAGTCACTAGCCTGAGTTACACTCCTGGAAGTATAAATTCACTAAAAAATCGAAACTAAGCTTAAATCATGCGAAATCAGTCTCATATTGAAGCTAACAGGACAACCTTTCATTTGCCACAAGTTTCACTCCATTTGCTTAAGTATACCTCGAGTTATAAGTCCTAAAAGTCTACCTTTCTGAACTACTCTGTTTTGGCCTAGATTGGACATAGGACAACTTCCTCAAATCACTGGGAACAATTGGAACCATAACAAACTCAGAATCTTATATTGGGGTGTTCCCCTGTGTGTAAGCTTTCTAACAAAATTGGTTTTACTCGATTTGGAGTTGTATAGGGTGAGTTATACCCTTCTAAAGTCACTCTGCCCGGATGAAAGTCTTGAACCCTAGGTCAAACTTCAAAAATTCATATCTCCCTCAATATTAATCTAATAACCTTATATGATATATCCATGGAAAGCCCTGAGTGTCTACTTTCATCTAAAAATGGTTTCATCGGATTTAACCGGCTGTAAACGGCGCCGTACACTCCGCCATACAGACTGCCGTGGAATTCTTCATCCAGACAGCATACTGATTCTTCTCTCCTTCTAATTTTCTCCTTCTAATCATAATTCTAACTCAAAATCTTCTATTAATTCAATCATAATTCATCATAATCCATCATAATACATCCAATAATTCATCAAATACATGAAGAAGAGTACAATCTCATGCAATCATAGTGCAAGGAATTCAAGAATAGAAGTAGAATCCTACCTCTTTGGAGTATGACTTGAGCTAAGTGCTGAAACTTGAAGGTTGGATAGAGTGGGAGAGTTGAGAAGAGGAAAGAGAGCTGAAGTGAGGAAGGGAAAGCTACATGAGAAATGAGCTGAAGAGGCAGGAGGAGGATATATATATATAGACAAAGCTTCGAAGTGGTAGTTAGAATGAGTGGCTTTGATTGGATGAAATTTTGTGGGTAAGGTTCAGCCATGTCTCCTTTTTTTGTGTCAAAATTGCTCTCCACGTCGCCAGAGAAGTGAAACTCGCTTTCAGCGTATCTGAACATGACATTGGAATTCGTGCATGGTTAAGTCGTAATTCGGAATAATCATCTTGTTTGTGACTTGAGGAAATCTTGTTTATGTTGAGACTTGGAATCAAGGTCGGAGGTCGGATGACATACACCGACAATCAATTGATCTCGTAACTCCCAGTTCAAAGTCGGGACTCCTTGTAATAAGATCGGATATCGGAACTCGTGTGTTGTGGAAATCAGCTCAAGGATCCGAACTCGTGTCCATCCCTATGGAGTTCAACACTAAGGCCGGAACTCGTTACATTAAACTCGGAGTTCGTTTCTCGTACCATTGTGTTAATCTATAACTTCTGAGATCAGATGAAGCATGAGGTCTGAGGTCGGAATGAGGATGCTTAAGATCGGAACTCGGGTGATTCAATCACATTTCCAAACCCAAGTACTTAAACCCGGAAATCGGTATCTTACATTTAATGAGATCGGAAACTGGGTATAATGTCTTTATGACATGAAGCTCAAGTCGTGGACATTGGAAATCGGAGAATATCATAAGATAAAGTCGGAAATCAGGAGTTTGAGACTAGATGAAGTCGGAAATCTGAGGTCATGAAGTCGGATTTAATGCTGAAAGTTGAACACGAACACACAAATCGGGAATAGTCAAACTTAAACGAAATCAGAAGTCGTACCAATACATGAAGTCGGGAATTCATCTATGCAAACTTGGAAATCGGGAATAATATTCTAACTGATATCCCAAAATGAAGTTGGAAATCATGGGCTTGGAAGTGAAGTCGGAAATCGGAACTCGGATGTTACAGGAAACACACATTCTGGCCAGCTAAACAAGGGCGTCCTCCATGGTGTTTGCCACACTTAGGGCAAGCTTGACTATTCGCAGGCTTAGGTGGATTCTTAGTAGATTTCTAGGGTTGCTTTCCTTTGAAACCTCCATTCTGAAAATGGCTTCCTTGAGGGTTGGGGCTTGAACTTCTGCCCTTACGGTGCCAACTTCTTTTTATAGGCTTCGGACCTTGCCACAGATAGCTTGCGGTTGCAGTCCTCCACCAGACGACACTTGTTGACTAGTGTAGCATAATCACGGATCTCCATGGGTCCTACAGACACCAGTATCTCCACACGCAATCCTCCTTCAAACTTGACACACTTCCAGTGATCATCAAGGTTCCCTTGATAAATCATCGAGAACTTGCATAGCTCATTGAACTTGGTAGTATACTCAGCAACATTCATGGTCCCTTGACGCAAACTCATGAACTCCAATTCCTTTGCATTCCTCACAGATGCGAGAAAATACTTCTCGTAGAAGTGCAACTTGAAAATCTCCCAGGTGATGTAGGTCTTAGCACCTTCTAATAGCCTCTTGGTGCCCACCCACCAAAACTCAGCATTAGCTTCCAACATGTAGATAGCAAAGGCTACCTTCTGCTCCTCGGTGCAAGCGAATACCGTGAAAATCTTCTCAATGGCCTTGATTTATTCATCAGCTTGATCAGAATTGTATGTCCCTCTAAAACTCGACAGATTTGCCTTCCTAAACTCAGCAAACTTGAGGTACTCAAGATCTACCTTAGCTCCTCCATTGTGCCCTTCGGGATTCTCCTCATCGTTTTGCTCCATTTACTCCATCATGTGATGGGCAGCAGCAGCTTGCTACCTCATGGCAGCAGCCATTTCACGAAGTGTCCCCATGACTTCCTCAGGACCTTCTAGCTCATTCTACGGGCTACCACGCCTCCTTGATGCCATTAGTTCCTGGTACACAAAAACAGAAGACATTGAGTTGATCGTGCTCAACATTTACGCTGAGTGAACTAGCAACTAACCACATTCTGTAATGCATTTATCATGGATGTCTAATCTCTATGTCCAATCATACGAGATAAGACTCAAAGCAAGACTTAACTAACACGTATGCTTAGAAGCATAGTCATCCATCCCAAGGCTCTTTAAGGACTTAACTACTCTGATACCAAAATGTAACACACTAATAGTTCCACACTATGTTTAAGTCATATTATGGAATTACTAGTTATTACTTTTGCTCGCGGAACTAACATTACCATTTGAAAATACTATTATATGAAAATACAGGGCAATTTTTTTTTTGATCAATAACGAATAAAATGTTTTGAAAACCAAGAGCCATGAGCGCATCATAAACGCATAATATAAACGTCGCTATCTCATACATACCGTGCGAATAAAATAAATATAAGCGGCAAGAATAATAATAACTTAGATAAACATAACATTCATTCCACGACCAATCATATTTGATATAATAATAGTGACACTTTTAAGCATTGTTTTGACTCAAGATCTAAACTTTATGAATTAAAGGTTGCAAAACAACACCTTTATGACTTAAAGATTTCATTCTTGACTAAAGTTTGAAACTTTATGAAAGGTCTTGTCTTCAAGGTTTGATTCTAAGACATAAAGTGATAAAATATCATTTCTATAACTTAAAATGTTTCATATTTCAAAAAGTTTAGACTTTTACATGTAGTCTTGTTTTCAAAACAAAATAAAATAAGACTTTATGAAGGCATCAAAGTCGCATCGCTTTTATGCATCAAGAAGCAAACTTTTTGAGCTTTAAACTCTTAAAATGTTCATAGTCTTATCAAATCATGAAAAACATGTAAAGATGAAACTTTTCTAATCATGAACTTATCATAAGAAAAGGAACAAACTTTAAACAAAATACCACCAAGAACATCATTCTTTTTCAAGCAACTCACAAGAAACATCAAGATCTTATGCATCAAGAAAGAAAAATAGAAACTTTGAAGCACTTAAAGAAAGGAAATTTTCAAGAACTCAAAAACACTCATGAACAAGAACATGAACATATTTTACCAAAAATAGAAGTTTTTGCTCATGAAGAGCATGAAAGATCTTCTCAAGTTTTCACTTGAAGATCTTGGTCATGAGAAGAAACAAGCTTCAAGCTTTCTTGAGTAAATAAAATAAAATAGTGAAAATCACTACCTAGTGATTAAAGTGGCATCTTCTTGAAGGAGAAAAAGAAGAAGATGGTGGCTCCTCAAGGTGGTGAAGGTGGCGATTTTGCAAGAAGGAAGAAGAAGCTCTTGAGTTCTCTTGAAAATGAAGCTTGTAGTGTTTAGATCTTGTCTCCAAAGACCAAAAGATGTGGTCTTTGAAGAGCTAAGTAAGAGTTTTTGGTTATGGTGGGGGTGGAAAAGGAAGAAGAATATGAAGAAAAGATAAGAGTTTTAGAGAAAAGTGAGAGGATGAGAGTTTTAGAAAGAGAATGAGAATTGAAAAATGAAAAGTTGATGTGTGTGTGTGTGTGTGCATGTTAAGGCCGTAACTTGTAGTGGGTGGGGGGAGATAATATTTTCTTAATTTTGTGTTAATTAAGGTTTAGGGAGACAAATTGGATGATGGGGGAACAAATCAAGTACTTACCTTACATAAAGCACTCTTGTCAATGCTTTATGCTTTAGTGACATCACTCTTTACTTTATTGTCTAGTTGACTAAATTTGAATTTAATCATGTGATTAAGTGCTCTTACAACTTAATTAAGATGATTAAGTAAGGATTAGTGATTAACACACAAAAAGATGATTAATAAAAATTAATCTTGCGATTAAACTTAATTATCCTTAACTAAACTCGATTAAGCTAATTAAGGGCTATTAGTACTTAATTAAGCTATTAAGGCTCTGACTTGCTTAATTAGAGATTATCTAATCTCGATTAAGCATTCTCTTGGCTTTTCTCATTAGAATTGACTTATAAACACTTCATTAATCCCTTAATTAAGCCTTAATCTCATAATTTCTCATTCAGTGCCTAATTACTCAGAGTTGCTAAGGTAATTTAGCATGACAAAAATTTGAGGATGTTACATGGATTTGTGGTGCTTGAGGGTGATTAGAAAGAGTGAGAGTTTGGAGGTGTTTTGGTGAAGTTTTTGAGAGAAAATGATGAAGGAAGAGAGGAAGTGAGTTGCCAAAGGCAAGTGTTTGGGTTGAGGATGAGTGTTTAAAGTGTGTTGAGGTCAGTTTGAGGGGGTAGATGCATAGAGAAAAGACTAATTTAGTTAGTGATAATCATAAGATTAATTAAAGTTTAATTTAGGTAGTTTAGTTCGTTAATTGCACAACCAAGGATTAATTAATTTAGCTATCAATTAAAACTGATTTAGATGTATTATAATACTCATATTATATGTTGATTAAGGTTTAAGAAAAGATTAAAATGGTTTAAAGCTTAATCAGTGCATAATTAGTAATTTTTCTAAAATCTAGATTAGACAATTTAAGCTTTTTGCAAACAATTAAATTTCTTTAATCTATCATCAAATCCATATTTAATTATGTGTTAGATGATATTCAGAATATTTTCATAATTTTTCTACAATTTTGATTATTTTTGGTGAATTTTTAGTTGGTTTCTAACTAATTCAATTATTAATTTGATTCAAACTGAACCAAGGGTTTTAGGGCTGGTTAGGGGCATGGTTAGGGTTAGAGTTTTATATTTTATTTAATTTATTTTAGATTTTATTAGGTAATTATGGCCTTTTTAATGTAATTAGGCCCAAAATTATTCCAAAAACTGCCAAGCCCAATTCAGTAGTCTCCATGGCCCATTTAGTGGCCCATTCACATGGTCCATCAAGCCCTGGCCCAAAACTCAATTGATTTTTTCCTTTACTGCAAGCCAAAGTGGTCTTATAAGATTTTTGGGGCTTATGTTGCATCTCGGTGGGATTATTTTTGTGTATATATAAATATTGCTCAAATTTACTAAAAATTGATATTTATCTTAAAAAATATGTTGAAAATGTATTTATAATTTTTCGGGATCTTTTGGGTAGTTTTTGGCTTTTCATAAGCCCTTCAAGGCTTTTTATTAGAGTTTTTGTTGTACTTTTTGCTTTCCATAACTAATGACATTTTTGTAATTTAGAGTAAGTCCAAGGGTATCTCATGTCATTTCATATTTGGATACCTTCATAATTCAATTGGCTGAGATTTACGTATCTACAGTTTTGTTATGTTATTCTACTATGCTTAAACTCTTATCAACTAATTTTATTGATGTTGGGACTTAAACATAATTTTCTAAATGTTATGATGTCAAACTAGAGAAATAACTTCTAGGGTCTAAGTGTAATTATCATCAATTCCGGGGAAATTCTATAAATAACAAAAGTTTACATTATAAGGGTATTTTCATCATTTCCTAATTTTTTAATATATAGCAGTGTCGTAATTTCAACGGTACTATCGTACTGCCATATATTTCTAAATGTGAGAATCGTCCTGGTACAACGCTACCTAATAAATGTTTACACGCTTCAAATGAATAATTCAAAGCTTTATTGTGTTATATTAAAAATAACAGGATGTTACAATATATGGTTTATCTATCGTCAAGGGTTCTAAGTGTTGTAAGAATTTATTTTATAACTTATACTATCTTAAATCATCAGATAAGAGTAGATTTTATTTTTATTTTTTAAAATATCTTTTTATTATAAATAAAATTAACCAATACACAATAATCTTTTGAGAACTATGATTTTGAATTTCTTATTATACAAGAGGATAAGCAGGAA
>JAVHNN010000096.1:0-14597 GCA_031439585.1 Pterocarpus macrocarpus
CTAAACCCTAAACCTAAAACCTAAACCTAAACCTAAACCTAAACCTAAACCCATAAACCCTAAACCTAAACCTAAACCTAAACCTAAACCTAAACCTAAACCTAAACCCTAAACCTAAACCTAAACCTAAACCTAAACCCTAAACCCTAAATATAAACCTAAACCTAAACCTAAGCCTAAACCCTAAACCTAAACCTAAACCTAAACCCTAAACCTAAACCTAAACCCTAAACCTACAACCCTAAACCTAAACCCTAAACCTAAACCTAAACACTAAACCTAAACCTAAACCTAAACCTAAACCTAAACCTAAACCTAAACCTAAACCCTAAACCTAAACCTAAACCTAAACCCTAAACCTAAACCTAAACCTAAACCTAAACCCTAAACCTAAACCTAAACCTAAACCTAAGCCTAAACCTAAACCTAAACCTAAACCTAAACCTAAACCCTAAACCTAAACCCTAAACCCTAAACCTAAACCCTAAACCTAAACCTAAACCCTAAACCCTAAACCCTAAACCTAAACCTAAACCTAAACCCTAAACCCTAAACCTAAACCTAAACCTAAACCTAAACCTAAACCTAAACCCTAAACCTAAACCTAAACCTAAACCTAAACCTAAACCTAAACCTAAACCTAAACCTAAACCTAAACCTAAACCTAAACCTAAACCTAAACCTAAACCCTAAACCTAAACCTAAGCCTAAACCCTAAACCTAAACCTAAACCTAAACCTAAACCCTAAACCCTAAACCTAAAACCTAAACCTAAACCCTAAACCTAAACCTAAACCTAAACCTAAACCTAAACCTAAACCTAAACCTAAACCTAAACCTAAAGCCTAAACCTAAACCTAAACCTAAACCTAAACCCTAAACCTAAACCTAAACCTAAACCTAAACCTAAACCTAAGCCTAAACCTAAACCTAAACCTAAACCTAAACCTAAACCTAAACCTAAACCTAAACCTAAACCTAAACCTAAACCTAAACCCTAAACCTAAACCTAAACCTAGGCCTAAACCTAAACCCTAAACCTAAACCTAAACCTAAACCTAGGCCTAAACCTAAACCTAAACCCTAAACCTAAACCTAAACCTAAACCTAGGCCTAAACCTAAACCCTAAACCTAAACCTAAACCTAAACCTAAACCTAGGCCTAAACCTAAACCTAGAGCCTAAACCTAAACCTAAAGCCTAGGCCTAGGCCTAAACCTAAACCTAGAGCCTAAACCTAGGCCTAGGCCTAGGCCTAGAGCCTAGGCCTAAGGCCTAGAGCCTAAACCTAGGCCTAGGCCTAAACCTAGAGCCTAAGCCTAGGCCTAAGCCTAGAGCCTAGAGCCTAAACCTAAACCTAAACCTAAACCTAAACCTAAACCTAGGCCTAGGCCTAAACCTAAACCTAAACCTAAACCTAAACCTAAACCTAAACCTAAACCTAAACCTAAACCTAAACACTATTCCTAAACCTAAACAAACAAAGAAGCCTAAACCTAAACCTAAACCTAAACCTAAACCTAAACCTAAACCTAAACCTAAACCTAAACCTAAACCTAAACCTAAACCTAAACCTAAACCTAAACCTAAACCTAAACCTAAACCTAAAGCCTAAACCTAAACCTAAACCTAAACCTAAACCTAGGCCTAAACCTAAAGCCTAAGCCTAAACCTGGGCCTGGGCCTAAACCTAAACCTAAACCTGGGCCTAAGCCTGGGCCTAAACCTAAGCCTAAACCTGGGCCTAAACCTGGGCCTGGGCCTGGGCCTGGGCCTAAGCCTGGGCCTGGGCCTAACCTGGCCTAGGCCTAAGCCTAAACCTGGGCCTAGGCCTAGGCCTAGGCCTAAACCTAGGCCTGGGCCTAAACCTGGGCCTGGGCCTAAAGCCTAGGCCTAAGCCTAAGCCTAGGCCTGGGCCTGGGCCTAAACCTGAGCCTGGGCCTAGGCCTAAACCTGGGCCTAGGCCTAGGCCTAGGCCTAAACCTAGGCCTAAACCTAAACCTAGGCCTAAAGCCTAAACCTAAACCTAAACCTAAACCCCTAAACCCTAAACCTAAACCTAAACCTAGAGCCTAAACCTAAACCTAAACCTAAACCTAAACCTAAACCTAAACCTAAACCTAAACCTAAACCTAAACCTAAACCTAAACCTAAACCTAAACCTAAACCCTAAACCTAAACCTAAACCTAAACCTAAACCTAAACCTAAACCTAAACCCTAAACCTAAACCTAAACCTAGGCCTAAACCTAAACCTAAACCCTAAACCTAAACCTAAACCTAAACCTAAACCTAAACCTAGGCCTAAACCTAAACCTAAACCCTAAACCTAAACCTAAACCTAAACCTAAACCTAAACCTAAACATAAGCCTAAACCTAAACCTAAACCTAAACCTAGGCCTAAACCTAAACCTAAACCTAAACCTAAACCTAAACCTAAACCTAAACCTAAACCTAGGCCTAAACCTAAACCTAAACCTAAACCTAGGCCTAGGCCTAAACCTAAACCTAGGCCTAACCCTAAACCTAGGCCTAAACCTAAACCTAAACCTAAACCTAAACCTCCTAAGCCTAAACCTAAACCTAGGCCCTAAGCCTAAACCCTAAACCTAAACCTAAACCTAAACCTAAGCCTAAGCCTAGAGCCTAGGCCTAAACCTAGGCCTAAACCTAAGCCTAAACCTAGGCCTAAGCCTAAACCTAGGCCTAGGCCTAGGCCTAAACCTAAACCTAAGCCTAGGCCTAGGCCTAGGCCTAAACCCTAAACCTAGGCCTAAACCTAGAGCCTAAACCCTAAACCTAAACCTAAACCTAAACCTAAACCTAAACCTAGGCCTAAACCCTAAACCTAAACCCTAAACCTAAACCTAAACCTAAACCCTAAACCTAAACCTAAACCTAAACCCTAAACCTAAACCTAAACCTAAACCTAAACCTAAACCTAAACCTAAACCTAAACCTAAGCCTAAACCTAAACCTAAACCTAAACCCTAAACCTAAACCTAAACCTAAACCTAAACCTAAACCTAAACCTAAACCTAAACCTAAACCTAGGCCTAAACCTAGGCCTAAACCTAAACCTAGAGCCTAAACCTAATACAAGCCTAAACCTAAACCTAAACCTAAACCTAAACCTAAACACTAAACCTAAACCTAAGCCTAAACCTAAACCTAAACCTAAACCTAAACCTAAACCTAAACCTAAACCTAAACCTAAACCTAAACCTAAACCTAGAGCCTAAACCTAAACCTAAACCTAAACCTAAACCTAAACCTAAACCCTAAACCTAAACCTAAACCCTAAACCTAAACCTAAACCTAAACCTAGGCCTAAACCTAAACCTAAACCTAGGCCTAAACCTAGGCCTAAGCCTAGGCCTAAACCTAAACCTAAGCCTAAACCTAGGCCTAGGCCTAGGCCTAGGCCTAGGCCTAGGCCTAGGCCTAGGCCTAGGCCTAGGCCTGGGCCTAGGCCTAGGCCTGGGCCTAGGCCTAGGCCTAAACCTAAACCTAGGCCTAGGCCTAGGCCTAAACCTAAACCTAGGCCTAAACCTAGGCCTAAACCTAAACCTAAACCCTAAACCTAAACCTAAACCTAAACCTAAACCTAAACCTAAACCTAGAGCCTAAACCTAAACCTAAACCCTAAACCTAAACCTAAACCTAAACCTAAACCTAAAACCTAAGCCTAAACCTAAACCTAAACCCTAAACCTAAACCTAAACCTAAACCTAAACCTAAACCCTAAACCTAAACCTAAACCTAAACCTAAACCTAAACCTAAACCTAAACCTAAACCTAAACCTAAACCTAAACCTAAACCTAAGCCTAAACCTAAACCTAAACCTAAACCTAAACCTAAACCTAGGCCTAAGCCTAAACCTAAACCTAAACCTAAACCTAAACCTAAACCTAAACCTAAACCTAAACCTAAACCTAAACCTAAACCTAAACCTAAACCTAAACCTAAACCTAAACCTAAACCTAAACCTAAACCTAAACCTAAACCTAAACCTAAACCTAAACCCTAAACCTAAACCTAAACCTAGGCCTAACCTAAACCTAAACCTAAACCTAAACCTAAGCCTAAACCTAGGCCTAGGCCTAAACCTAAGCCTAAACCTAGGCCTAAACCTAAACCTAGGCCTAGGCCTAGGCCTAGGCCTGGGCCTAAGCCTAAACCTAAACCTAGGCCTAGGCCTAGGCCTAAACCTAGGCCTAAAGCCTAGGCCTAGGCCTAGGCCTAGGCCTAGGCCTAGGCCTAGGCCTAGGCCTGGGCCTGGGCCTGGGCCTAGGCCTGGGCCTGGGCCTGGGCCTAGGCCTGGGCCTAGGCCTAAACCTAGGCCTAGGCCTAGGCCTAAGCCTAAACCTAAACCTAAACCTAAACCTAGGCCTAAACCTAGGCCTAGGCCTAAACCTAGGCCTAAACCTAAACCTAAACCTAAACCTAGGCCTAAACCTAGGCCTAAACCTAGAACCTAAACCTAAACCTAGAGCCTAAACCTAAACCTAAACCTAAACCCTAAACCTAAACCTAAACCTAAACCTAAACCTAAACCTAAACCTAAACCTAAACCTAAACCTAAACCTAAACCTAAACCTAAACCTAAACCCTAAACCTAAACCTAAACCTAAACCTAAACCTAAACCTAAACCTAAACCTAAACCTAAACTAAACCTAAACCTAAACCTAAACCCTAAACCTAAACCTAAACCTAAACCTAAACCTAAACCTAAACCTAAACCCTAAACCTAAACCTAAACCTAAGCCTAGGCCTAAACCTAAACCTAAACCTAAACCTAAACCTAAACCCTAAACCTAAACCTAAACCTAAACCTAAACCTAAACCTAAACCTAAACCTAAACCTAAACCTAAACCTAAACCTAAACCTAAACCTAAACCCTAAACCTAAACCTAAACCTAAACCTAAACCTAAACCTAAACCTAAACCTAAACCTAAACCTAAACCCTAAACCTAAACCTAAACCTAAACCTAAACCTAAACCTAAACCTAAACCTAAACCTAAACCTAAACCTAAACCTAAACCTAAACCTAAACCTAAACCTAAACCTAAACCTAAACCTAAACCTAAACCTAAACCTAAACCTAGAACCCTAAACCTAGAACCTAAACCTAAACCTAAACCTAAACCTAAACCTAAACCTAAACCTAAACCTAGGCCTAAACCTAAACCTAAACCTAAACCTAGGCCTAAACCTAAACCTAGGCCTAAACCTAAACCTAGGCCTAAACCTAAACCTAAACCTAGGCCTAAACCTAGAGCCTAGAACCTAAACCTAAACCCTAGGCCTAAACCTAGAGCCTAAACCTAAACCTAGGCCTAAACCTAAACCTAAACCTAAACCTAAACCCTAAACCTAGGCCTAGGCCTAAACCTAGCCTAGGCCTAAACCTAAACCTAAACCTAGGCCTAAACCTAGGCCTAAACCTAGGCCTAAGCCTAAACCCTAAACCTAAACCTAAACCTAAACCTAAACCTAAACCTAAACCTAAACCTAAACCTAAACCTAAACCTAAACCTAAACCTAAGCCTAAACCTAAACCTAAACCTAAACCTAAACCTAAACCCTAAACCTAAACCTAAACCTAGGCCTAAACCTAAACCTAAAGCCTAAACCTAGGCCTAAACCTAAACCTAAACCTAAGCCTAAACCTAAACCTAAACCTAAGCCTAGGCCTAGGCCTGAGCCTAGGCCTAAAGGCCTAAACCTAGGCCTAGGCCTAGGCCTGAGGCCTAGGCCTAGGCCTAGGCCTAGGCCTGGGGCCTAGGCCTAGGCCTGAGCCTGAAGCCTAAGCCTGAGGCCTAGGCCTAGGCCTAAACCTAGGCCTAGGCCTAGGCCTAGGCCTAGGCCTAGGCCTAGGCCTGGCCTAGGCCTGGGCCTAGGCCTAGGCCTGGCCTAAACCTAGGCCTAGGCCTAAAGGCCTGACCTAAACCTAGGCCTAGGCCTAGGCCTAACCCTAGGCCTAGGCCTAGGCCTAGGCCTAGCCTACTACCTAAGCCTGGCCTAGCCTAGGCCTGGCCTGGCCTGGCCTGGCCTGGCCCTGGCCTGAGCCTGGCCTAGGCCTAGGCCTAAGCCTAGGCCTGGCCTAACTAGGCCTAACAACCTAAGCCTAACCTAAGCCTAGCCTAGGCCTAACCCTAAACCTAGACCCTAGGCCTAGGCCTAGAGCCTAAACCTAAACCTAAACCTAGGCCTAAACCTAGCCTAACCTAGGCCTAAACCTCTAACCTAGCCTAACCTAAACCTAAACCTAAGCCTACAACCTAACCTAACCTAACCCTACCTAAGCCTAACCTGCCCTAAACCTAAACCTAAACCTAGACCTAAACCTAAGCCTAAACCTAAACCTAAACCTAAACCTAAGCCTAAACCTAAACCTAACCTAAACCTAAACCAACCTAAACCTAACCTAAGCCTAGCCTAAAACCTAAGCCTAAACCTAAACCTAAACCTAAACCTAACCTAACACCCTAACCCTAAGCCTCAACCCTCTACCCTCGGCCACCTCAACCTAGCCCTAACCTAACCTAAACCTAAACCTCACAACACCTAACCTAACTAACTACTAAACCTAAGCCTAACCCTAACCTAACCTAACCCTACCTAACTTTAACCTAACAACTAAACCTAAACCTAAACCTAACCCTAAACCTAAACCCTTAAACCTAAACCTAAACCTAAACCCTAAACCTAAACCCTCAAACCTAACCTCAACCTAAACCTAAACCTAAACCCTAAACCTAAACCCCAAACCCTAAACCCCAAACCCTAAACCCCCTAAACCCTAAAACCTAAAACCTAAGCCTAACCCTAACCCCTAACCCAACACTGAACCCTGACCTCGACCCTCGACCTCGACCCTCGACCCCAGACCCTAACCCTAACCCTAAACCTGAACCTGAACCACAGACCCCTAACCCGAACCCTAACCCTAACCCTAAACTCCTAAACCTAACCTAACTCCTAACTAACCCTAAACCTAAACCTAAACCCTTATTATCTATGTTGGTTTTATGTGGATTGGTGATCTAGATCTTCTGTTGACCGTCGGATAGCATTCCTATAGGAACACGAAGATGGGCGGCCCACGATAAAAGGGGGCATTGTTCTATCGTGGGAAAGCGTGCAAGCGAGGTGACACTATTTTCACCTCGAGGCGTCCGACGAGGCACCGATCTTTTGCCTTGGGAAGCATGTAAGGGGGCCTTTGTTTACCTTAAGAATCGTGCGGGGAAGGGGCGAGAGGACTATTTTCACCTTAGGAAGCGTGACAATAGGGGGAGGCACCCGATCTTTTGCCACGAGGAGCGTGTAAGGGGGCACTATTCACCTCGGGAAGCATGCAAGAGGCATCACTATTCACCTCGAGAAGCTTGCCAGGCGGGGAGGGGACAATTTTCGCCTTGGGAAGCATGCAAGCAGGGGGATACTGTTCACCTCGGGAAGAGTGGGGGGGCACCCGATCTTTTTTTTGCCTCGGGAAGTGTGCTGACAAAGGGGGACACTGTTCACCTCGAGATGTGTGCCAGCAGAGGGAGGGCACCCGATCTTCTTATATATATATATATGTTTGCTTATCTTTCTTATGTTTGTAAGAGTTGCAAGTTTCAGCTTTGTATCTAGCCCGTTAAGTATTTATGGTTTGTTACTTCACTGTGGTATCTAACTGAAAACTAAAGGTTGCTCTATGATCTTCTTCAAATACTTTTGTAAGTATGATAAATGATAAATTTTTAAACTGGTAAAGTCGAAATTGATAGGCGTCCAAAGATTCATAACAGAACCATACAAATAATTGATTACCTCAAGTGATCACGAGGTCATCCCTTTTATCAGTTATCTCTGTTATTCATTGTCAATTCTTACGGGATTTGACTACCAAGACATTTTGACTAGAAACATTCCTACCCACAAATATCAACTTTTAGTGGTTCCTTTTTTGTAGCAATTTAAGAGTTTGCTATGTTGGAGCTTTTCTAATGCACTGAAGCAGAATGTCTTGGAATTGTTAACCACTAAGTGGAGTAAAAAACTTGGATTCACGCGTGAGGGCTTTTTTAACTTATGATTTTGACATTGTTATGAGTCAGTAAATTCTATTGGGTTCCATTTTTTGATTATATTCTTATTTGCATTTAGTTCTGAGGAAAGAAAGCTTGTTGGTTATTTACGGAGCAAATATAAGTAAATAAATAACTATTCTATGTTTGTTTAGCGAGCTTCTACTAATTTGATCGAATCTACGACAAGTGTTTGATGATACATTGTTTGCGCTACCATATGTTTTCCCCGATGGAAACCATAACTTTGCTCCTATTGATTCTTCTTGGCATTTATGTTCAATTGAGAGTGGATTAAGCGAGGAGCCATTTTTTGAGAGAACTACTATAAGTTGTTGCATTTTTATCTGTGTATGGGTGTTTTATATTGTTATTTGGTCCAATTTTCTATCTTAGTGTACAATTTGAATGTGATATATAATGGCAACAAAAGTGTGGCTGAATCTGATAATGCAAATTAATGATGGATGCATCTCTGCATTGTAGGGTGTAGTGTGGTTGTCGTGCTTGCTACATACATGCCATTTTGGAAGCCATTTTTTTTTTCAAATAAGCAGTTTTGATTTTTTATTATTAAAGTAATTTTTAAATTTTTTATTTTCCATGTAGTTTATTCTATTGTCAAAGCAGAATCCTGTGAATGCTTCTCAACCTGTTGCTACAGGTGCATGGCTACAAAGAGGATACAGAGCTGAAATGTAGCTAGCAAAGGATGGTTGATTGTGGCATTTGGTTTGTAGGGACTACTACAAGAAACTGGTTAAACTTATGGCAAATTTGAAGACAGCTACAAAGAAGAAACCATTAATGACGACAGTCAATCAAGTGGATGTTTCTACTTAAATCACTCCAAAATGACAGTAGAAAGCCTGTGCTCTTTCTAATGCTTTGTTGCATATACTGTCTTTTAGTGGTTTCTTTTTTGTAACAGTTTAAGGATTTGCTACTTTTGGATAAGGGTATATTTAGGGGCAACTTGGAAATATATGTTTTATGGCTGTTGGGGTACCAGCTATAAATATTGAGTTATGGCAACTTGCGTGTACTGCCTGCCTGTCTGTCTCTCTCTTTTTTCTTTTGCTCTCTTTTCTCAAACCTTTGTATTATGATATAATGCCTTTCTATTTTATATTATGAGATTATAGTTTGTAATATAAGTCCTGTTATTTTAAAATCCTTTTTATTCTGATTTTTTTTTCCCTCTGTATTGTTGCTTATAAGATGTTGCTTATATTGTGTGTTTAAGTTTCTAAATACTTTTATTTATGAGTTAATTCAGAGGTTATATGTAGCTTATTCTGACATTGAATAAATTAACTTTAAGTATATTTTTCGTCCATTTTGAGTAAATTTTATTTTTATCAACATTCAATTGAAAAAAAAAATAGAATTAGAATAAATAATTAATTTTTATATACTGATACACATGGTTTTTTATTTTTATTTTATTTTGTTTTTTTTTTTGGTTGGGGGCCGGGGGGGGTGGACATTTGGGTTTATGATCTGACGAGTTCATCTTGTGTTCAGGCCCTTTAGGTGTCTGATTTTGGGCCAAAAATCACTGCCAAGATAGTGGAGAATTCGCGGGAACTTCTATTGTCAAGGAAGCTTAAATCAAGAATGAGATAAAGTTATCAATTCAAAACAGAGAACATGGAAGAAAATCTTTGCATTACATTCATGCGTTTAAGGATCGAAGTTGTTGTTGTAGTCTAACATGTGTATAAGAGTTTATTAAATGATTTATAGTTTTCAATTGTTGCAGTTTTAGAGGCTGAAAATTTTCTAGATACTTATTTACGGGTTATTGTTTTGTGTCTGAATATATGTAGAGCTAACTGCTAATTACTAAGAACTTTCTTCCCTTGATATTATTTATGCAATATCCCAGGCAATTTCAAATTTAATGACATGGAATGTGTTATGCATGAATTTGAATTGAATGACTTTAGGAAGCACTGAAGCATAATGTCTTGGAATTGTTGACCACTAAGGGCATAGATTCTTTAAAATCAATGCGTTCTGATCTCAACATCTGTGATGGTTCCAGATCATGTACTGCATATTATCTTTCAATTTCAACCTTCTAATTTAAGGAAAAGCAATATGATGTATAAAACAGTTCTTTATTTTTCGTAAAGGTAAAAATACTTTTTTAACTTGGATTTTTACTGCTTTTGGCTCTGTTGAAAAAATTGCTACTTGTGAAAAAGACAGCAGGTTTTTAGGTTAGTGAGTTATTGTCAATTGCATTTCTTGAGGCTTCTGGAGTGCTAGCAGAGTCACTAGCTGAAGGAAATTCATCTCTGACTGATAATTATAATCAACAGATTGGCTTATGGAGTATAGCATGTCATTCTGTAGGATATTCATCTTTGAAACTGTTGTAGTTTTTAAGTTTTCCTAAATTTTTTTGGCTTTCGTGCTCAACTAGATGCCTTAGGTAGTTACAATTAATATGTACTTCAGTGTTCCACAATTCAATGTGTTTATCCATTGAGAATATTATGGTGCTTCATTTTGAGCTCTTTGATAATTAACTTCAAAGAATATTAGCTTTCTAATTGTAAAAGCAATGCTTGCTGTGACTTTCATCAAGTCATAGGTATCTGGGTTTGCTTGTGCTCCTTTGGCAGGAGATGGGACATGTGGATATTATTGGTCTATATGTGTATGGATTTCGAAAAGGACCTTGATGTGTTATAAGCTAATTGTGCAAATGTCTTGAATAGCATATTTAATTATTTCTTGCTCCCAAGTTACTAATTTGTGTTAATATTTGGTTCTTTATTGTTTGGGGCATTACTTAGAATCTGAATTTTAATTTAAATTGCTACTTAGGGTTGGAGCATTTCAAACTGAGTGGGAAATTTTTATGCTGGTTTTGTGAGGAGGTCGAGGTTTGTGATAGCAAGGTGGCAGTATCTCATGTTGCTGTACAAGTTTTACAAGTATTTGCTAATTTTCAATGGTTGTTAGAGCATACTGATTTTCAATAGTGCCATAAACTTGGAATTATTCTAGCCCCTTTCTTTCACTTTTATCAGATTTATGGCATAAGATAATTACAGTTGTTCTGAGACCATAGATCAGTTATAAATTTGTCAATGAAATCTTTATCACTCGAGAAAATGCTAGAAAAGAATAGACTGTGACATTGACCACAATTTTTAACAAAGAGGTCACTGTTTTGCATATGTAAATCAGGTTGACATGATAAATGCGGTTATTAGTAACTTTGCCCTTATTTGCATGTCAAGTTGCGGATCAATGTTTCTGCATCTTTAGAATAGCTAATAATTAACTTTCTTATATTTGAATTATTCATTTATTTTCTGCTTGTAGTTTGTTTCCTATCATATTACTCTTCATTCTTCATTTTATAGAGTTCCCATATGAAATAAAGGAGGGAATTCATACAAATCATTGGACAGAAACTCATCTTCGTTGTGAGTTGGAGTTTTGGAGGAGGAGAGGAGGTGAAAGGGCTTGAAGAATAACCCCAACTCACAAACACATTCTAAAAAGAACTCATCGTCATCAGAGGTTTTTGAGATGAGATGTCACCATGGTTTGGAACTGGAATCCATGGCGATGATGCAGAGTCACAACAAGGCATGTTTGGTGCAATTTAAGGAACATATAGATAATAACTTTTGAAATTTAATATTTGATAGATAATATGGCTTTTGTAATCACTACCTTTTTATTTTTATTTTTTTTCTTTTGACTTGGTAATCAATGTTGTTGGTTTTGCTAATTTATCATGTGTTTGTCAATCATGACAGTTGAGGTATTTGTAAATTATTTCTTGATTTGAATGAAATGTTGCTGCTCTTTACCACATTTCTCGATTTTTAAATCTTGGATATGCACAAATAATATTTGATAATGAGCATAATTTATACCTTTTTAGATTTGAAAAATATATAAATGACATAAGTGACAATGGTAGAAGTTTTATAATTTGGTTTAGGCACATGTGGTCAATTTATTGTCATTTTTATTTTGAAATTGTAATTTGTTCTTTATTAGATAAAAAAAAAATGTTGTTTATACTTTTTAGCCAATGTTTTATTTAGGCCATTTCTTTTGAATTCCAATTAGTTTTTTTAATTTATTATTTGGAAATTACTCTTATACTTAAGAGATGAATATATAATACAGAAAATGATGAACACTAATGAAATATTTGCTTTCAAGAAGACTAACTATTTTAAGGTAAAATACATAAAAGCACAATATATACAATATAATTGATTAGAATTCTTTCAACAATTCTTATGATAACATATAACCTAATCATCATATCCCTCCAAACGTGCGCCGTGCAACACACAATTAGTTGCTACAAAGAGATGTGCCCAATATATTATCATTTTTATTCAATTTTGGTTTTTAACCAATATCTTATTTAAACCGTTCTTTTTGAATCACAAATAGTTTCTTTAATTCTACTCTTATTTTCATGGCTTAATTCCATTCTTTAAAATTATTGTTAAACTCAAGCCATGAATGTCAAACATATCCAATATGATGATAATGATTTAAGACCACTTATTTTTAAAAAAAACAATATTTAGAGTTGCCATCATACTTCTGTCATGACAAGCAGGGAAGATTATTGCGTAGCTTTGGCAATAGTACATGTACATCAATTACCAAGCTTCTCGATGCAATATGCGGCTAAGACGTAGTACTATGTGGTATAAAATTCAGAATATTGACATTACGAGTAGTGCCAGTTTTATTTAGCAGGGTAATGCAAATTCTGCGTAAAATGAACTGTGACAAACATGATTCTTAGACGAATAACCTTAAGTATAAAAATAAAAAATTGATGCCACTTGTTGCATTTTCCAGCTTAGATACAAAAATTTATGTGGTTAAAATTTCAGAATTTTTAGACTGCTAGATTAGCACCAGTTTTGATATGAAGTTGACCGAAATTTGCAGAATGGACCATCCAAAGAGCTTCTACTATGAGATGCATAACTCTCAGTATGAATATTCAATTCACTTTCCATTTGTTACATATGAAACCATAAGCACATATATATTTTTATCATAAAAGTCTTGCCATTTTATCATTTTTTCGGAAATTACCATTTCAAAGAAAATAAAACAGATTCTCTGTAGAATGTGGTTTTGGCAGCCTTTAAGTTGAATTGCACAACTTATAAACCCGGTTTGTTTTATTTGAAAGTTGACATATAGAATGAAGACCAAAATATCAAAATTAACCTTCAAATGCAAAAAATACTTTTTTCACAAAATAAAGCTCTAGTGAAGAAAATTTAGTTAAAAAAAAACCTTTTAGAAGCTTATCTAATCGCACCCATTATAGCACACTAAACTAGATATTTCTGGTCATTTTCACTACCAATCTTGAAGTGTCTAGATTTTACTAGACGATGTGCATCATTTTTTAACACTCCTTGATGCACATTGGTTTAGTAATGCTTCACAAAATACTGATCAATTAAGGCACTCATTATAAAAACCCTCATTTATTTTTTTACTAAATGCAAACCAACCTCAACTTATGTATTGGACTTCAACTGCGATAACTTTACCAGGTATACGCACGGTTAATTAACCAATAAAATATGCATAATTACTCAAACACCTAGAATATGCTTCTTCTAATCTTGGTACATTGCCCTTTGATCAAAGAATTTGTTGGGATGAATATGTCCTTTCCCTGTGTACAGATAACATATTTCTCTTAATTTTGTGACCATTACATGACAGTTATAAGCTTTCCTACAGGCACAGTACTTTTTTTTTTTTTTGGTACAACCTACAGCCACACAATAAAAGTGAATATGTAACAGTTTTAAACAATATATAAATTGTTTCCAGTTCTTTTCCCCTTCTCTCCACAGAAATAACTCGAACGAATGTATCAATCTTAACATGAGAAAATGGAAATTTTGTTTTCAGTAAGCTTAAAATCAATAGCAAACCAATCAATCAGCTATCTGGCCAGATAGGCCGCCTCTTCCGCATTCTTGCTTCAGTCAGACTGCACCGACTCTGTGACTGGAGGTATACAATCTACCTTGTACCGTACTACCTACAGTCCATATAATGCAAATAAAAAATTCATATTCAGTAGATGCTGAATCCATAGGCAACGAACCATAGCTCGCGATAAAAATGACAAACAGCTAATTAAAAACTTTAATAGCAAGAAATGAGTGCAGAAAGCATAATCCTAAAAAAATAAAAAAATAAAAAATCAAATAAAACAAATCCAAATGCAAAAAGATGTTGAGAAGACTCTGGTGTCCTTATCATTTGAAATGTCAACGTGGACAGTCAAAATACATAGGATCAGACAATATGGAAAGCACATCAATCATGCAATAACGATTAACCTTTCCATAATATAGTGATGACCAGGCAAGGATCAGTTAAAGACTCAATGGAACACACATGCTATGAAGATGGAAGTGTCATATCAGATTGCCTATGCCTTATATGCAAGCCCAACAATTTAGCATTT